>CM040120.1:9407993-9939241 GCA_022559845.1 Amorphophallus konjac
TTGATCACTTATCATGTATCACTCACTTCAAATGCGATACGATACGATTTGACTCGTAAAAACTCAAGTCAAACTATTTTGACCATCTCATATCGAGTCAATCATCTCGATCTAACCAAATACGATACGACACATCTAACTCACTTGGTGCCACTTACACTAATATGACAAACCATGGTCCGAGGAGTATTATTGATCACTTATCATGTATCATCGGTTGTTCGATTTAAATACAATACGATTTGACTCGTATAAACTTGGGTCATACTGTTTTGATCATCTCGTATCGACTCGATCATCTCAATCTAACCAAATAAGATACGATACATCCAACTCACTTGGTGCCACTTACACTAATATGACAAACCATGATCGGAGGAGCATTATTGATCACTTATTATATATCACCAGTCAAACCCAATGCATGCAGTTCCAGCAACAGTACCGTACATATGTTTCCCCGCAAGGGCTTCATCCACGGCTTCACCGTTCGCGGACAATGTAGGGGAGGAACAAGGCGGGGAAAGGAATCCCGAGAGGAGGATTCAGATGGACAGCGGGAAACCTCGGTTGGGTGCGAACATTAAAGAGAGCCAAGTGGTGGTGGAGGAGGAAGAACTCAGAAGCAGCCAGGTGCAGCAGCAGCAGAAGCGGAAGCGGAAGCACCTCCTTCGAACGCTCTTACACCACATGCTTTGCAGTACAGGTGACCACCCTGAGCAGCAATTGCAATCTGCCTGCTTCTGCCATGGCTGCCCGGGCTCTAAAGGTCACCATGCGTCCAAGGTCTGGCAGCGACCAGTTCATGAGTAACAGTACTACTGGATGCACCAATGGCAGCATTTAAACTGGGTAGTAATTGGAGGATTAAAAGAAGGCGCCTGCGAGGGAAGCAGTGGGCATTCATGGCTGGCACCGATAAGATAAACAAACTTGTTCTTCCACACTTTCTCTATACGGGGGCGCCGATTCAAGATGGCGTCTTGTGGTGAAAAGTGGAAACCCCACCATGGAAAGATCTGTACACTCTTACAGAGAGGCTGCTCGGCAGCCGACAACGTCCTTGCATGCTCAGTTGCATCAAAACCACAGGCCTCATCGAATGTCTCCTGCTTCCTCCTGTGCGTCTGCGATACGTAGTGCCCACCAGCTCCTTTTCTTACTGAACAAGGCAGCTGCTGCCGCCTGGGTGGCGGCACTGTGCTGGAACTCTGATCACAAGTGTGGTCTCCTCTCCGGTCTGTAATTAACCAGGGACAAGTGCTTCAGACTATGGTGTAGAGAGAGAGAGAGAGAGAAAGAGAGAGAGAGAGAGAGAGAGAGTTGCATGTGTGTATTTATTAGCACTTTATCCTATGTAAATAGCGGTATAAATATGTCATTTATGATCACATTTATTACAGTTTTGTTTAAACTATCGTATCTATTAAATTGTTGAAATTGTTGACGATTGGCTTGGGTTAATTACTTAGTTTATCAAATCATGAGTTTATCATTTGTGTATAGACGTTATAGGGCTTCAGCAGAAACGCCCATTTGACATCCTTAAACATGCCTTCAATCTCAAGAGGACAGGTGAGTGTGGGAGGTCCCGTGGGCAATTTGGGCTTTCACGGCACAAGAGCCCTCGCTTTGAGGGCCGTTAATTAGTGACCAGCGGCACAACAGATGCCTTAATACATCCGGTCGATGCGCCTAAGATCGTATTTGGTGGCTAGGTTAGATGATTTACCGAGTTACCAGGGACGCATTAGCCTGGGCCCTCTTTGATAACGGGTTAAGCCTATCCGATTAATTTCAGGGTCAGATGGGCTATTCTTGGTTTGACATTTTTTTTCTTAACTGGAGTTGGACAGAGTTAGTGTATTAACTTATTCTTAAAAAATAGGTGAAATGAATTTATCGACCCGAGTTATAATTAAAGATCAGGTGGGCTATCCCAGGTAAGTCACCTGCTCCTAACCGTACTCCATTATCAAACTCGTCGCTAGAGAGTGAAACCTGCATGAAACTAATAGTTATTACATCAGGTTAAGTTTGAGAAAGACTTTCTGCACACTAAAAGTTATTGCACACCTTTTATGTACAGCAACTTATTTTTTTAAAAAAAAATTGTGAGGTGTAGACCCTCCTCACCTATCAGACCGTACAACCCATCACCCCATCCATCCAAAGGACCAAAAAAATAAAAGTATAGTTAAAAACTCATTATTTAATTCACAGTATAATCTTTTTTTATCAGCTGTACGGTCAGATAGGTGGAGATGGGGCACCCACCTGACAAAATTTTGATAACAAAAGACAAATAAGTTGCTGCATGCACACCAGTGCAACAAGCCGAACTCAGCACCTTTTACTAGCCGTTTAAGCCAATTAAAGGTCTTTAAGTACCCGAATGATCATCTGGTCTGAACACCTAATTCGATCTCTCTGCGACAAACAAGATCCTTTTGGCACCACCTTCAAAATAATCTTCATCGCTAATGATTGCATGTTACCAAGAAAGTCGATGAAAGAGACATCCCAACAACTGGCTGCTGAGAGGTCAGTTTATGGCCTCTGTTTGCCTCTGCCAGGACTGTTTTGCCCACCTGTGGATTTCGTTTGCCCGCGTATGGGGGCATATTCTTGCGTGTCTGCAGCAGGTTGTGATGCCGAATGTGTGGGGGTTCAGTTACAATAGAGGCAAATTTAAACTTATTTTCATACAAAAGGAGTACATAGGCAAATTAGTGGCTGAACAAAAGAGATATGCTAAAATTTATTTTTAAAAGGACTATGTTTGCAAGCATCCCAAAGGTTAGACACTATATCAATCACTGTGACCTTGAGACTCAGTTCTGGTTTTCCGTGGATTCATAGGTTTGCATCAGACAGAAGTCTGACAAAACCAATGTTCCTAATGGTAACACGGAAGACTACTATTCATCCCATAAAACTATACTACCATAATTGCTTCATAGGGTTCAACATTAGCTTTGAACAAAAGAATGCCCTTTCAGAAGCAGAAAGCCCCTCTCCACAATATGCAACTGACAAAAATGGCCACTGCACTGAAGGTCTCGTAGATCTTACTGAAACAGATATTTCGAGCCCCCTGAAAACATAAAAAATGGTACCCGTGTGAAGCTGATGGAATCTACTGAGGCAGGGAACCGTGGCCATTCTGAATATCCATCCTCTCATACTTGAGACTGAACAACAGCTCATTTATTTCATTTGAACTGAAAATGAGTAATGCTCCGGATGACTAGGTGAGGTTTATTCGTCGGTTGTCACACGTCATGATTTGGCAATTTAAGTGTGCAGTCCATGCCTCTTTGTGTCTGTTGCTTCCATGGTTATCTTCTAAAACCTAAGTATGTAGCATCGCTATCAAACATAAGAGTGCTTATCTTTGTCATGGCTGAGGTCTTGCCTGTACCACAAAGACGTCTTTGCCAACAACACACCCTTCAATATCCTGAGGACACCCAAACTTCTGCTCGAGAAAGAACCCAATGGCACAGAGACGCTGACCCAGCTGCCGACGGAAAATTGGGTCCACAGTCAGAGGTTCCTTACTGTAGTCCACAGTCAGCTTGATTACTTCCCCATCTGCAGGGCCTGCTTGAAGGACCAGTAACTCTTCACTGAAGTTTGCAAAAGCAAGAGTATTTACATCTCCATCAAACTTGCCCAAAGAAAGCCGCCATGGAGTTCCACGGGTCCCAGAGGCCAGCGTTTCACCCAATCCTGGAGCAATCTCGGCCTCAACAAACTTGGGGTCCCGATTTATTGGGCTCAGCGTATGTAGCACGAATGACAGGTCTGGGGTAAGCATCTCCTGCACCAAAACTGCCATTACAGCATCTTTCTGTGGTACACCTGCAGCCCGGCGGCTAAGCACAGCTCTCCGAGTGTACAGTGAAGCCCAAACACGGGCAACAGCTTCTCCAAAGACAACTTGATTAGAAAGACTGACGTTTGGGATAGAATCATATAACCCTGCAGCCGACATGCCCGCCAAATCCTCAACATTGGCGCTGGACCTCACAATCAAGCGGGCATTACCAGGAATAAATTTCCCAATCATTTCATAAGTTTTTACGGATGGCCTGAGACCTGAAACCAGTGACTGGAGCTCAGAGCATAACTTATCCAGCTCACCATCCTCAAGTTTGGCTGTCTCAAGCTGTTGTATTGTAGAATTGAAGGACTTCAGGGATCCACTTTTCTCCAATGCAAATTCCATTGATCCAAAAGGTATCACCACACCAGAAGGAACAAGAAAAGAAGCAGGCGCTCCTTGATCACTGTACACTGTCAATTAATAATCTAAAATCAGCCATATTAGCGGAGGAATAAACATATTCAATGGAACGTTCTTGGCCTGTGTCTGAAATTTTCAATTCTCACATGTAATGTACTTCGACTGCATCAAATCTGAATCTTCGCTTGCCATGTATCAGGAGTCAAATAAGCAAACACAAAAGGAGTAATTCGAATTGCATACCATAGAATAATAACTAGTTTATAGTAAGTTTTTTTGATCTTATGCCCCATAAACATCAGATTTTTTTTAAAAAAAAATAAACCTGGAACATGCATATTTAGTAATAACTCCTCTTGAACTTTTCTTTAACCTCACTGCCTGCCCTTGTTAGCTTACAAACTTGGCGATGGCTCGGAAATAACTATGGTAGCATAGGCAAGAAATAACCATTTTACCCTTGATTAAACCAGCAGAGCCCACTGGCGGCCTGACTTATTGGCTTTTCTAAAAGGATTTTTCAGATTTTAGTCCTTCGAAACATGCAAAATTAGGAAAACCCCTGTGACTAGTGGATTTAGGAATACCTCCCCATTTCCACCTGCTCACATCACCCTTGCCCTCTCCTTCGCCGGTTCCCCCACTATCGACTTCTCACCCTACAGCCTCTCCTCCAGTTGACATGCAAAATTATAGATAAAAGCTCTCTATCTCTCTGTCTCTCTCTCTCGACACCATGCAGAGGACAAGTTACAAAGCAAAGACAATTTTTGGGAAAATGGCTGAAATTCTGGCTGTCATTCCCCTCCCTGTGAAGGGGAAGAAGAGGGAGGAATCCGGGCTTTTGTAGAGAGGGTGAACTCACATTTCAACAGCTACTTTTCTAGCCATTGGGTGCCTTTTCCTAATTTATCAATGTTATTAGAGATCTACAGTAAACTTCAACATTGTTATTTTCCGAGCACTGAGGGGTAACGAAATCATTTTGCCTCCATTTCATTTGACGCCGTCTTGAAGAATATTCTGTGAATAATTCTCATCAGAGGATGACTGCTGGCTGAATGCACTCATCATTAAGAGAGGTTTGGTTCCTAAGCTTAGCCCAAATATATCTAAAAAACCTTTTGTAACAATAATAAAGACCAGTTGTTCAAACAAATTGTCATTTAATAAAATGAGTTCAAACAGAAACGGGGAAAAACAAGTCCAGTATAAGATGAAGGGCAGAATTGAAAATTAAATATCATGAGATGTAATGAAGATAAGGAGAGTGTATGTCATCCTTTGCAAACCCTAAAAAAGAAAGCAAATTTTCCTAACCTTTTTCAGATAGTGCTGCAAGAGAAGCAAGGTGACCGCATGCAGCAGCTTTTGCACCAGCCATTTCCATGTTGGCCTCTGAAAGCTCTAGAACAGCTTTAGAGGCAACAACCTTACTCAGATTTCTCCTACTTGGCTGTGACAATGAATAGAACATGATTGAGGAGAGTTAACAATATATGAAGCTATGTTGTTAAGTATACAGGGAGTGTGCTACTAAATAAGAGTTGATGCCTGACTTACAGAGGAGGTTTTCTCTTTAGAGAGGTGAAACTGATATTTTGGTGGTTCACCAGCAGAAGAAGGTCCATTAGCTGTTGACAAAATCTGCTTAGGCAAAGTCCCCTTGATGTCATTAGACAGAGATGGAGATATATCAACACAAGTTGGCGATGCCTCCAGCCTTTATCCCACAGAGGAAGAAAAAAGATCAGAATTGGAGAATGAATATGTTGTTGGAGATTGGTCCAACAAAAATCATCACAGTACAAATTTGGAGCAATCATTCAAGTTCACAAGTAATAGGCGATACTGAATTGTTGACTTTTTTCCATGTCAGCCTCCTTTTGGGAAAGTAGAATAGACAGCCATAGAAAGGTGAATACAGACAAGAACATTGCTTTAGAATTTTAAAAGCCACAAGTTAAGAAACAAGTATCTATCGTTAGTTCAATAAGTCTATTTATTCTATCCAATTAATTTGGTACATTCTAGCTTCAAGCATCATAAGTAGTAAATTGTCTCGGTTACTTAAAATTTGCAGTGACCTTAGTGGGAGGATTGAAGGATTGTCTTGTTTGTCCTAGGGCATCTCTCAGGCAAGCTCCTGAAGTTCTCACTAGTATGAGAAATCGAAGTTCTTGTGGTGACGCGGAAACACCTTCCCATGCACCATTTGTGTTACAGGTCCACTTTTCTGAGTGTATAATTAGGAATGTCTAATGTGGCACCATGTTTTGAGAGATATTCATGTGTTTACCCATGCACATACACTTTTTTTTGACAACTTAGACTACTAATCAGCTTTAGAAACGACAAGTTCTAAACTGGATGTGCAAATTTTGCCATAAGTTGATTCAGAGTGGAGGAAAATCATTTCTAATAGCATGGCATCTAGCTCAAGTGAAAATTTGAAATGTCGAACCTCACATATTTTCCATTAAGTTTTTGAATATCAGCAACTTTATTATCATCTTCACAAGTCACAAAAACCACCTTTTCCTGCAAAATAGAAGAGTAGAATGAAACAACAACAATCCTGAATAACTATGCAAAATAACAAAAATTAGATGAGTTTAAAAAATACTTGTTGAGCCCTAACACCGAGATGTGAAAGGTGAGGGAGTTCTTGCAAGAGTACGACACCCACAATATTATCCCCAGCAGCTTTAACCTGCCAATTGACATAACTATGTAACAGTGTCTCCACCAAGAAATTCCATGCATATCAAATGCTATGGTAAAAATGAGATATGGAAGAATATAGACCTCCTCATCTCCGTCAGCCTTGCTGACAACAAGGATAACAGGTCCGGTGATAGATGATGGTAAAGAACCAGGAACAATGTTGTCCACCTGCAAGCGCATATTCCATAGTTAAACAAAGGGTATCGAGGGGTGAGCTAGTCGAAACTTAAAACCCTATAAAAAAGAAAAAAAAAGAAACTGCATATCCACCTTAAGACAGCATATGCTTAAAGATTGAAGATAAAGAAAAAAGGCAAAAAAACTTGAAGATATGATTTAAAAGATAGAATGCAGAGACAGCAAACCAGATCCAACAAGTGATCCAGTTTCAAAGTGCCAGCTATAGTTGATTCAGATAAGAAGCTACTCTGCCAAATCAAATATTCAAGCACATGCCATTTGATGGATATTTTCTGCTCTGTGGCATGGCCCACTAATGGTAAGAGCTTTAAATTAAAATTTCCAATTCCTTTTCAGTCTTCTAATCCTTATGTGACAAACACAATTGACATCTGCCTAGATCTAATGTAAATAGGATAAGACATCCCTACTCCAAATATAATTAGGAATATATTACCAACATCTCTCTCGAAATCATGGTGGATCATAAACCAAGAGTTTACCAACCAATGTCTTTGAACCACAGAGTATTCTCAAACCAGTAGAGGGGAGAACCACCCTCTCAATAGAAACATGAGAAAAGTAAGAGTGCCAAAGAAATGAGTTGACAATTGTCAAAATATAAAGTGGTAGGAGTTGGGAAAGTGACACCAAGTCATGAAGCAAATGTCATAGATAATCTATGGAAATGCACAGAAACACTAGTAAACCAGCTAACTAAGTGCCTGACTATCTGTCAATCTACTGGAGCAGAATGAAGAACTAAGCCTGCTGAGTGACCAACTAAGATATTTCTAGAGCAGGATGGTGAACTAAAAATGGAGCGAAAAGAGATGAGTTGTCTGAGGGATAACACTTGCACTGGGTGCAGAGACCACCACATATTGATATTTCTTGTGAGGGGAAGAATCCTAGAAAGTAGAATTCCAGTGGATAAAAAAAGAGCAACAAAAGGATCACATGAAAGTATAGATCCTCCTTGAACATGAGACCAGTCTCGGTGGTTCACCACCTCCCCCCATGACGGGGAGGTCGTGGGTTCCATTCTGCTCCTCAGCGTGCCAAGTAGGATCACCCACCTCCGAATTATTCGCGGACATCAGGTTGTTAGCTAGCGGGATCACCAGCCCCCGATTTATATATGAAAAATTGCAGTGCACTAGTTTCGAACCCAGGTTCCCCCATTCCCCATCCCATATCCCCTTCGATGCCAGACCACTAAGCCATGTAACCAAAAAAAGAAAAAAACCGTAGATCTTCCTCTTCTTGCAAAAGTTGAACTAAACATTGTGAAACTCACAGGTTTGAGTAAAGTGAATCCAACACTCCTGTTTAACATTACAAAGTAGATATCCAAAATATATATTTTTTGAAAGTGGGTAGTACCACTAAGATATCCAAAATATTAAAATGTGAAAATATGCTTACCATTTTTTTCAATGTGGTCAAGATGCCAAACAAGCACCAAGATATATGAGAGGGCAGCCAAGCAAGCACATTTGTTCGTGCTTATTAGAGTTGATTGGATTGGGCCATACAACTCAAAACCTTAAGGTGTTGAGTGGAGAGGGCTCCACTATTATAACCATATCTTATTTTATTTTGTTATCCCATATGGGACTATTCTAACAGTGCTCACCCGGGCGACCAGATCACCTTGTCCTTCCATAATGCTTTATGATCCAGGCTGCCTAGATGATGCTCAAAAACAATGCTAGTGACTTAATCTATTGCAACATCATATGTTCCTCAGGCTACAATGTCACTGATAAAGTAAAATCTTCCTGATGGCAGACAATTTCTTTTTCAAGGAATATATTGGTTGTACGGTCAATTTTAAGTGAAAGAAAGGTAGATTGGTCAGACAATGGCTATGAAGAAGAGAGATACCCTTTGTATCAGACAACTAATAACACCTAGAGGGCTACACAAGCATAACTTTCAGTGTGCCTTGTTTCTGGACAGGGAACCTGCCTCCTGAAATGGACATATAAATGCAGTTCAAACATCATCAATAAATGCTCCAGTCCATCATTACACAATCAGTTGACAGCCTGAATAGCTCCAACTATCAAATGGAATGAAAAAATGTTTTCAGCATCCTTTACCTCATGCTAATGAAGACAGCAAAATAAAACATGAGCAAACACTTGCGATGCAAATGGCATCACCATAATAACCCTCACATTTGTAATTTAAGTTTGCTCATCTTCCAGATGCCCACATGACTGGTCATCTTTTAGATCCTTCAGAAGGTTCTTTCACCCACCTCTGCCAGATTACTAGTGTTTTTTTTCCCTTTTCTTTCCTTTATAGTCATATTTCAAGATCAGATAATTTGGGCCAAGGTTGTCGGAATTGTCAAAATCTTAACAAGGATGTCTACACCCAGATGTGATGTGGGGCAGAATTGTTGAGATGAATGCTATTGTTTCTTTCTGTTTCAAGTCTAGTTGTGCATGGTTTAGTTGAGATATGGCCTATGGGATACCATTAGAGGACAATTGATCCATCATATTTGACTACACTTCTTGTCCCACAGAGAACCCAGGGCAGTGAAAAGGGGCCGTGGAATTATACTGAGTCAAACAAACAATATTTATGTCATACTATGGTCAGCCAAATACATTCTGGGGCTCTGCAGGCTTTTGGACTAGAGATTTGATAGTTCAAGGTGTGCACTGCCTGTGGATTCACAGTCAGGTTGGGCATGTGAGGGCCAGAGGGCATGTGTGGGAAAGGGAGGCCTCAGGATAGATCCCTATGTTAAGTGATTTGTGGAAAAGAAACTGGCAGTGTGAGACCAAGTTACCTTAGACACAAAGCCATGCATTGGGAGTGCAGATTAAGGTACCCATCTACTGAGATACATCTGACCCAAAAAGGGAAAAAAATGGATGGGGGGAAATTTGCACCACTATGAACTGGGCACTGCAGTAGGGGGTAAATTTGATTTAGAACTTGGAAGGTGGAGGTTTTAGATTGGGATTCAATTTGTAAATGAGGGGTAGCCAGGTGAATGCTTTAAGCCTAGTGGATAAAGGGGTTCGTGGTTTGATCTTGTGTTTATTAATTAGGTTCGACTGGTGTAGACAATTTCATAATTTTATTAAAGAATAAAAGATCATCAAGGTCAGCTTTTGTGGGGACTTCCTTCCCCTCTTTTGTTATCCTCATGTGAATATTTTAAAGGGGTGATGGTGACAATGAGGGTTTGAAACAAGAGGAGGGGAAGAAACAGAGGCTCTTGACATTTTTGGTTGATATGTAGAACATACGTTCACTAGTGCTTTGAAACTAGAAGCTTTCTAGTTTATATTAAACTTCTAGAGTGTACCAGAAGATGATAGATGTGTTGCTGCACATATAGAAAAATATTGCTGCAAGTACAGAAAGCATGTAATATGTTTACTTCCTTCTGGCGGTAATGTAAATTGCAAGGTGTTGTTTAACTCACGGAATTTTAATGGATAATTAATTACGGGGGGATGAGATAAAAAAGACAAAAATGCACGTTTGTTTATTGGCATGCATGTAAGAGCGGTTTACGGCATATAAGTTCAACATTCCGTGAATTGAGTTTATCAGACGATTAGGGTTTGGGTACTGGACAATTCCCCACCAACTGCAGTCGGTGTTTATTTACATAGGTACGAGTCCGAATACCCTTGATTAACTGCCAAAGAAAATCCACCGTTTACATAAAGTTAGCTATGATGCTTAAGGCATTGCCCCAAGCGCTAAGTTGTGTGGGGAGATGCCAAGTATTGAGAATATTTCAGGAAGGACTACGGGCTTAACCAACGTAGTTACGAGGATCGAGGTAGATCCCCAAATTCGAAACCTCAAGGCTCGAGGCCACTATGTGTTGGCCATTTGACCTCTATGAGGTTAACTGAATCTCGAAACTCCATAATTATCTTTGCAGGATGTGAAGCATAGTATTTCGCGACTCAAGCATTCACAGGATTTTGTAGAATCATGCTCACATGGCCATTAATATATTTTCTAAAATATTATAAAGTGTACAAAATATTGCAAGTACATTTCATGAGTACAGACTTGTCGTCGAGTTTTTTTTCCGATTGCACGACCCTTCGTTCATAGGTAACAAGATTTTGGTTATACATGACCCTTTGCTCACAGGCAATCAGGGCAATTTTCGGACTTGTCATGGGTATCTCTGTAATTTTTCACTTTTGGCGGTATTTCTGCAATTTTTTCCCTTTTGGGGCATTTCTGCAGTTGTCTCGTCATTGGGGGATTTATGCAATTTGTCCAAACCAAGGATATTTTGGTAAGATCTGGATTGAACAGGGATTTTTGTATAATCTTGGCAATAGGCGCAAGTCCCTCATTGAGGAAGACCTGTTGACCAAAGACTCTCGAGGGATTGCTTCCCCTCTTTAAGCTCTCATGAGTTGGGGCTCAGCCTCGCGCGTCCATCAGCGCAAATCCGGGGATCGACCTGCCCGGTCAAGTCGCAAGTGACATACGAGCCAAGGGATCATGCACAATCAAAACCCTAATTTTTATAAGATAATTAAGATTTATCTCCGAGCAAAGGGTAATATACCATCAAAACCCTAATTGCTTATGAGCCAAGGGATCATGTACAATTAAAACCCTGATTGCCTCCGAGCAAAGGGTCCTGTACAACCAAAATCTTAATTGTCTATGAATATCGGGTCATGCCACTCCTTGGAGAGGGATTATAAAAAATTTTCTTATAAAAATTAGGATTTTGATTGTGCATGATCCGTTGGCTCATATGCCACCTGCGACCTGACCAAATAGGTCGATCCACGGCGTTGTGCTAATGGACGCACGAGGCTGGGCCCCAACTCATGAGAGCTTAAGAAGGGGAAGCAATCTCCCGAGAGTCTTTGGTCAACGGGTCTAACTTGCGTCTATTGCCAAGATTATACAAAAAACCCTGTTCAATCCAGATCTTACCAAAATATCCTTGGTCTGGACAAATTGCATAAATCCCCCAATGACGGGACAACTGTAGAAATGCCCCGAAAGGGGAAAAATTACAGAAATACCATCAAAAGTGAAAAATTACAGAGATATCCATGATAGGTCCGAAAATTGCCCTAATTGTCTATAAGTAAAGGGTTATGTACAACCAAAATCTTGATTGCCTATGAACGAAGGGCCATGTGCAATCGAAAAAGAAACTCGCCGACAAGACTGTACTCATGAAATGTACTTGCAATATCTTGCACACTTTATAATATTTTAGGAAATATACTAATGGCCATGTGAGCATGATTCTACAAAATCCTGTGAATACTTTTTTTAAACTCAAAAGGCAATACTTGTAAGGTGGGTCAAGATTTTCCGTTCATCCCTTCATTGCAGAAGGGGTTGGACGCTCCACCTTGACCACCAGACAAGCGATTTTCCTTAAGTAAAACAGTAAATGACATAAGCATTACAGGGTGGAGGGGAGAGGAGAGAAAGTCACCCAAACTAAAAGAGACGAAAGGAGCCACAAACAAAACAACAGAAGGGAGAAAGACCTACAAAGCCGCTAAGAGAAATCCACGAACCCAAAAAGGCCCAAAGAAACAGAAACAAGGCCAAGGAAGCTAAATCAAAGAGACCGCCAATTAAAGCCTGAGACTGTAGGACTCAAGGTGATTAGGCCTGCGTTGATTCTTTCTTTTGCTCCTGCGGGCGGACTGGAAAGAAGCATCAAACTCCAGGCTCTGCTCGTCAACCGAACCATCGAAGTCGTCGAGGGCAGGATCATGAACCGAAGGGTGGATATCCTGTTGCAGCGGTAGCGCGGCAGAGCCCCGGTAAGCATTAGGCGAGGCAGTCGGGGGAGGCACACCGTGAGGCTCCAAAGGCGGCAGAGACGGTGGCGAAAGGGCTACACTGACGTAGGGCCGAGCAGTGGGTGGATCGACCGTCCGAGGGAGTGAAGGGAGGGCGTGGATCGACCGTCCGAGGGCGTGAATGGAGTGAATACTTGAGTCGCGAAATACTATGCTTCGCATCCTGCAAAGATAATTATGGAGTTTCGAGACTCAGTTAACCTTATAGAGGTCAAATGGCCAACACAGTGTGCCTTGAGGTTTCGAACTTGGGGATCTACCTCGATCCTCGTAACTACGTTGGTTAAGCCCGTAGTCCTTCCTGAAATTTTCTCAGTACTTGGCATCGCCCCGCACGACTTAGCGCTTAGGGTAATGCCTTCAGCATCACAGCTAACTTTACGTAAACGGTAGATTTTCTTTAACTTTGGCAGTTAATCAAGGGTATTCAGACCCGTACCGATGTAAATAAACACTGACTGCGTCGGTGGAGAATTGTCCAGTACCCGAACCCTAATCATCTGATAAACTCAATTCACGGAATATTGAACTTATATGCCGTAACCGGCTCTTATATGCATGCCAATAAACAAACGTGCATGTCTCGAATATTTTTTCTCTTTTATCTCCTCCCCCGTAATTAATCATCCATTAAAATTCCGTGAGTTAAACACTAACCTATCTTCTGGCCTCACTTCCCTCTTGAAAATTCTATTGTTCCTCTCGGTCCACAAGGCCCAAAGTGTGACATGAAGGATAAGCCACTAAATGATATTGTCACCTTTCAGGTTCCATGCCTTATGCCACTTAGTGAAGAGTTGGTGCATCCCCACAAATTGGTGAACTGGCTACTGAAGTCTCTATTGTACTCTAGTCTAAATACAGCTCGCATAATCACATCCTGTGAATAGATGGCCCAAGTCCTCCTCCTCCTCTCCACAAAAGCAACATAAGGTAGAAATATGCTGAAGAAAAGGTGTCACCCTATCACATGTTAGACCATGTGTAATCCTCCAAACTAACAGCTTCACCTTCAGTGGGCTCTTGGGAGCCCAAACCTGAGGAACATAAGGGTGACGCATACCCCCCTCCGAGATGAGAGAGTAGGCAGACCTAAATGAGAAGGCCTCCTCCCTCACCCATCTCCACACCCAAGTCTGCTCTGCCAGTGACCAGCCGAAAGTCGAGAAAGAAAGACAAAAGAAGCTGCAGTTGGTCCATCTCCTGAGGCTGAAGATTCCTTCTAAAAGTGCATGCCCAAATGCCCCTGGCAAGGTCTGCATCAAAAGACTGGGCCATAGAACCTGCAGGTGCACCTGCAATGGCAAACAAGGACAGGAAGGCCTCTACTACAATGAAATAACCACACCACATATCCTGCCAGAATAGACTCTTGGGACCATCACCCAGGCTAACTCGAACACTAGCTCTGATAAAATCTACACTCTGTAAGATGCCTCTCCAGATCGGGGAGACATTTTATAGACTGGACGGAAGCAAATCCCAAACTCTGGATGGGGAATAGTATCTTTGTCTGATAAGCTGCATCTAAAGCCCTCCATCTTTTGTCCCAAGCCTTCACAACCACTTACAGAGTAGTGCCAAATTGAAATCTCTGATGTTATTGATCCCTACACCACCTACTTCCTTGCTCTTACAAGCTCTACCCCAAGAGATAATATGTCATCTTCTGACTCTGATCCCATTTCCAAGCCAAAGAATCTAGTCTGGATGGATTCCAACTTCTTCACCACCGTCCTAGGGATCCTAAAGATGGAGAGGAAATATGTCGGCAAACCATCCAAAAAAGATCTGCACAACACCAAACGTACTCCATAAGAGAGGAGTCTAGCCTTCCATGCTGCAAGCTTGGACTCATATTTCTGCACCACCACCTGCCAATCCCTACAATGAAGAGATCCTAGGGACAGAGTGAGACCCAGATAAGAGAAAGGAAATTCCCCAATCTGACACCCAAACATACCAACTGCCCTCCTGAGTGTTGAATCCTCCACGTTGATCCTGACTATGACTTTTGGAGTAGTTAACCTTCAGACCACTAATATCTTAAACCATTTGAAGCATCAACCTAACGTCATACATCTGATGCTCCTCATCAGCAAGGAAAATGATAATATCATCTGCGTACTGGAGGTATCATCTGCGTACTAAAGGTGGGTGATACTGGTACCAGCCTGGCCAGGCTAGAAGGCTCAAATAATCCCAACAGCCTCAGTCCCATGGAATGCATTCTCGCAAGATCTCGGCGAGATCTCGGTCCCAACACGTCCACGAGATGCAATACCCCGTGAGTCGGGCGTGTTTCGATTTGTTGTGCACAAGAGGGATCCGTCGGGTGCGAACGGGTGAACCGGTGCGTTAACGCGAACCGGTCAACCCTTAAACCCCCCTATCGAGCCCTCACACCTCACCCCCACCCCGACACACACTCTCTCTCCCCGACACTCTCGCACACAATCCCCGGAGCCGCCCTAGGTGGCTCTCCCCGCCTGCCGATTGCGTCAATTGCCGACGATAGGTGTACGACCGAGTTAGCCGACATCGGATCTCTGAGTGGACGGGCGATCGACATCGGGTGTCTCCCCCTCTCCCCAGTATGCCTTTCCTTCTTCTCCTCCCCCCCACCCCCGTCTTCCTCCTTCCCTATTTGTCTCCCCCTATCTCTCCAGTGTGAGTGTGAGAGAGAGAGACAGAGAGAAAGGGAGGGAGATCCCATCCTCTCTCTCTCTTTCTCCCCCCCGGTCTCTCTCCCAAGACTCCTCCGACCTTCTCTATCTCCCACCCCCTCTCTCTCTCTGTCTCTCTGTCTTTCTTCCCTGCGTCTCTCCTCTCGCGCTCTCTGCCTCCCACCCCCTCTCTCTCTGTCTCTCTGTCTTTCTTCCCTCCGTCTCTCCTCTCGCGCTCTCTCTATCTCCCACCCTCTCTCTCTCTGTCCCTCTCTGTCTGTCTCTCCTCCCGCCCCCTCTCTCTGTCTCCCACCCTCTCTCTCTCTTTGTCCCTCTCTATTTATCTCTCCCACCCTCTCTCTCTCCCCATCTCCCACTCTCTCAATCTCTCTGTCTCCCACCCTCTCTCTCTCTTCGCCTCCCACACTCTCTCTCTCTCACACCCTCTCTCTCAATCTTTGTCTCCCACCCTCTCTCTCTGTTTGTCTCTCTCTCCCCCCTCCGTCTCCCCCTTATCTATCTGAGATAGAGGGAGACAGAGAGGGGGGAGACAGAGAGAGACAGAGAGAGAGAGGGGGGGAGACAGATGGAGAGAGTTTGGGATTTTTTTTAATAATTTAATAGTTTATCTTGTAACACCACCTGCCTTCATTAGACTTTTTCATATTAATTTTTTTGTGTCAATTGTCTTAATTTATTTCGTCGAAATTACTGATGAAGGTGGCAGCAGCTTGGAAAAATAGTGAATTCTTGAAGAATTATTTAAATTTTAGAAGATATAATTTTAGATTTTTACAATATTTTTAATAGTTTGCAATATTTATTTTGTTCATATTGTTGTTACGTGGGATATATGATATAGTGCATGTGAATAGATTTGTTATTGTTATCATTACTCTTTAATTGGTAAAATTGAGTTGTCAATTACAAAAACATGTTTGTGAAATTGAGTGGTTAGTATAAAAGAATTAGGATTTTCTTAGAAATAGACTATATATATGAAAAAATGTTCCAAAATCCCCGAACCCGATCTGCCGAGATTTTCCCGAGATCTCTTCTCTCCAACCCCCCCTGAGATGAAGCCGAGATCCGATATGGCAAACCATGCTCAGCCCTCATCCACAGTCTACTCAAAATGAGAGCAACCAGAACAAACAAAATAGGAGACAGCGGGTCTCCCTGCTGAAGCCCTCTCCCACTCTGAAAATAAGAGGATGGCCACCCATTAATGAGCATCGCAAACGATGCAGAGGAGATGCACTCCCAAATCCATCGTATCCAAGTCTGGTGGAACCCCATCTTTTGTAACACCTGAAGGAGAGACCGTCAATTGACCCTGTCATAAGCCTTCTCAGAGCCCAGCTTGAGGACCACACCCCTCTTCTCCTGTTGCTTCATACCATACAAACATTCATAAGCAGCTAGAAATTTTCTTGGATATGTCTTCCCCTGATGAAACCCCATGGTACTCACTTACCAATCCACCAATGATCTCATCTAACCTCCTAATCAGCACCTTAGAAATGATTTTATAGATACTATTCAACAAGCTAATGGGTCTGAAGTCTACCAAATCATGCGCACCCATCTTCTTAGGAATCAACACCAGGAGAGTTTTGTTAATACCCCTGCCTTCCTAGAATTCTTGAATTGCACCAACAAGATCTTTGACAATGTCCCAACACTGCTGGAAGAACACCATGGGGAAGCCGTCTGGCCTAGGAGCTTTGTCCCCTGTCGAATAGAAGATTGTCTGTCTAATCTCCCCACAAGAGCCTCACTCTCTTCAGAAGAGAGATGTGGAAGCAAATCATGGGGGAAGTTCGATCTGCTCATCTACTCCTCTGTGAAAAGCCTTCTGTAGAAGTCCATGGTGTACTGTCTTATGTCCTCCCCCCTTTGGGTACACTGGTCCCCCACCTACAAGTAAGCAATATGGTTCACCCCCCTCTTTCCTGAGCCATCCTATGAAAATACACAGTGTTCCTATCACCTTCCTTTAGCCATTTCTCCCTTGACCTTTGCTTCCATTAAATCTCTTTCCTGATGAGGAGCTCATCATACTGTGCACGTAGAGAATCCTTGCTCTTTCTACCAACATCATCTAGCAAACCCGCCTCCTCCATATAATCTAGGGTTCAAGCTGATGAAGAATCCTCTCCTCCTGCCTGTTGGGGAGATTCTTGCCAGCTCCCCATCTTCTGAGCACAAGGGATAAATGTTTTAGTTTCCTAATCAAAGTGGCCATGAGAGAGCCATGTGAGTTGCGGCTCTCCCACGCCCTCCTCACTATATCAAAAAAGTCTGCCTCTCTAATCCACCACCTCTCAAATCTGAAAACCTACCTCCTCTCTTGGCCTCTGGCAGTCCTCAAGAGGATAGGTTTATGATCTAAGGTCGACCTAGCCAAGCAAGAAACCTGCACATAAGGGAAGTGATCCTCTCAATCCACTGAAACCAGGAATCTGTCAAGTCTGGAGGAAGAGGGAGACGCGCTCAAGTTGGACCAGGTGAACTGAGCATTCGCCAATCCAATGTCGATGAAGACAACCTGCTGGATGAAGTCACAAAAGTCCTCCGTCTCCCCAACTTGGGAATGAGGTCCGTTCCTCTCAGAGGCTTAAGTCACCGCATTGAAGTCACCATCCACACACCAAAGGACGGCCCGAAGAAAGATGGTAGTCAATCAACTCTTGCCAAGCACTCTTCCATTCCCCTAGTTTGAGGGCCGTAGATCCCAGAGAAGTCCCAGGAAAACCATCCCTCAAGCAACGAAAGTAAAGAGAAATAGCCCATTGGCCCACCTGCCTCTTCTCCTCCACTTCAAAGAGATTCCACAGCACCATGATCCCACCAACCCTGCCCATCGCTGGGGAAGCCACCCCCTGTGTAAGTCTACCACCACTCATCTCTCTCATCAGCTCCTCACCATCCCCCCTCACATTTAGTCTCTCATGTAAGCAAAAGATGTCTACCTTACATCTTCTCACCATCTCCCTCACCGTTCTCCTCTTCCCCCCCCCCCGCTAGACCCCGCACATTCCATGAGATAATCCTCATGGGGATTGAAGTGTGTTCCCCTCTCCTCCCTCCTGCTCTTCCCCCTCCACCTCATCCTCACCCCTCCCAGCTTTCATCAGGGACTTGGATCAAGAGAAGTGACACCCTAATCCCCTTATCCACCCCCTCATAAGAGACTCCCAACTTTCACGTCAGATCTCTGAAGTGTTCCTCCATAAGTCTCTCCACGTCATCCATCATTTCTTTGCCTTCCTCCTTGCCTGGGATGCCTTCCACCTCCAGCTCCCCGTATCCCAACAGTCTGAAAACTACATTGGAATGAGCCGCCCGATCACTCTCCCGAGACACCGCTCCCCTGGTAGGTCCTTCTGGAGCATCCCAGACGACCAGCTCCAACTCCCCTACATCCCGGTGACCACCACTAACAAAAGACGCCATCACCGGTACCCCTGAAGCAAGCGCGGCCGGCCGGCAGGTAGCATAAGGGACACTCGCTGCAGTGGCAGCCTGTAGGATGAAACTGAACAACGTTGACAACGGAGAAGACTGGGACCGGCGGAGGCCAAAAGCTCCTCGACCCCCTGGCCTTGGTGAAACCTCTATGGCGCCCTCCTATGCCTTGCTGCCACCGGTGGTCGGCCGCCTACCCTGATGTTCCTCGGAAGGCCCAGCAGGAAAGCTTCCCTCCTAAAGTAGCTGTGGACAAGCTGCCTCGGACGTGGAGGTACCCAGGAAGGGTGAGGAAGCGACGGCCGACGTCCACTGCTTCAGCCGCTACTGAGAAACCTCCGGAGGAAACGGGCGGGGAAGACGCCCTTTACTGGGTCCCAGGGACCCAACATGAACTGAGCCAGGGGGTAAGTCATGGGTCCATCCACCCGACCTGCCTCCCCGATCCAACACCGCATCCGGACCGCCATCTACTTGAGGTAGTAGACCTCCCCGGTCCGAGGCCACCTGGGCTAGTCAGGAAGAGATGTTGGGCGGTCGATTCAAACTTGAATCGGCCCCCAACTCCTGCCCAGACCGCTCGTCTCCTTCCTCTCGCCCCTGCTTCTGTTGCCCTAGCTGAGCCACTGGTGCCGCCGCCTCCTCCTCCAATAGCCACAGGCGAATGACCACCATAATACCGTCTAGGACCACCGATAGGACCGCCGAGATGTCAGAAGGGTTGGCCACCTGAACAACGGCCACGATCGATGTCCTAGAGCTCAAGGGGTAGAAGCCCAGTGTGCCGGCCTCTACCTGCCCAAATCCCCTGGCCAGGAAGGCCAGCCCACCGTCGTCACACAAGTGGATGGGGACCCCCTCAAAGACGACGCGGCTACGTCTCACCAGTGGGTTAGGGAATGTACCTTTGCCCTCCGACCACCGGAGAAGCCGGACCAAGGCACTGCCAACGGTGAGACAACCCACCGCCACCATCTTGGCCACCTCGATCTCCTCCTTCCCCACGCCAAAAAAGTTGAGGAGGTGACCCTCAAGACCTCCTATCCACCACTCAAAACCTCCCTCAATCATCTCTAGACTGTAGAAGCCTCCACCTGACAATGGAGCATGGAGACACAGACATTTTTGAAGCCACGCCTACCTTCCCTATAGGGCCTCAGTCGAGAGCTCTCCACCGCCCAGCCAACTCCTACTAGCCTTCCTCACCATTGGAGTGAAGGACCTGACCGCATCTACGTACGAGCCATGCCCCCCCCCCAACCACCACCGACCCCTACGAAACTCCTACGTTGACGACAATATCTCCTGATGTGGCCCCAACAGCCGCAATTGAAACAGGTGGGTAGGTAGCCGGCGACCTGACCCCCTTGTTGACACTTCCCCCCCCCCCCTGAGCTTTGCTCCGGCAAGCGTCAGTGAAACATTCCTCCAGACCGCACGGAACACCCAAACCATGACATCAAGGATGGTAGTATCGGTTTCGGTATCGGTTTCGGCCGGTACCGAAACCGATACGTATCGGTTTCGGTTTCGGTTTCGGCCGAAACCGATTCAAAACAGTCAGAAAAGGCAAAAAATGTATTGAGCAGGTCTAGTTTCGGCCGAAATCAGACGGTTTCGGTCCGGTTTCGGTCCGGTTTCGGTCGGTTTCGGTCCGATTTCGGTCCGGTTTCGGTTTCGGTCCGGTTTCGGACTTGCTACAGTGACAAGGCCCGTTTCGGTTTCGGTATCGACCGAAACCGATACGTTTCGGCCGAAACGTATCGGTTTCGGCCGATACTGCCATCCATGCATGACATCATAGTTCTACAATGTTCATTGCATGCAATGCATTCTTGTATGTATTTGCCTTCTAATTAGTTGACTCAAGATCCACCAACTAGGGTTACATAGATGGCAAGAAATCATAGTCATTCTCAAAACACGTATAACTTAACAGGCATATTTTCTCAACATTGTCCGGGGATTCATGAAAGGCAGTTCCATATAGCATTTATGATGTAAATAAATAGAGCCTTGGGCTTACAAGGCACAATCATGTATACAAGAATGAGACAAGTGGTCCTAAAAGGATACCCTAATAATTAAGTATGACGCACAATCCATCTGTTCGGTGTTTTTCTTGATGGTTTAAGCAACCTATTTGGTATTGTCCGAAATAGTTTAAGTGATTCAGAAGACTCTAGAGACTGGGAAAGGAAACAATTCTTCAGGTCTCAAAAAGTTATATACTGTTTTATTATGGCCAAAATTTCCATCCAAACAGCATCAAAAAGAGATTCCAGATGTACAGAAGACAAAAGTTGTTTTGATAAGCTCTTATGACAACTTTGATAGCGAAGTATAACAGAAACGGGAAAACTACTACTTCCAAGTAGAGACCAGATAATAATAGAATGATTGTACAAACTATTTCTTCTTTTATCAAATCAAATGAGCATAAAGGAAGCACTGCACTAGCAAGCTATTTATCAATCACACCTGCAGAAGGGTTCCCAGAGCTACTCCTGGAACTAGAACATCCCAACCTTGAGATCCAAGAGCAATCCGTACTGCTCTTAGAGAAAGGGTGCAAAGCTTAGAAACCTGAAAAATAACACTGTGGATGATGTACCCAAATGACAGCGTCAGATAACCCAAAAATTCTAAGAAAACAATAATGCACAAACACCCACTTTTTTGTCAAAATATATTAACAAACAAGGCAGATGACCTTCAAACCTACCCCGCACGTATTTCTGCTTCAGCATACGTTCTTACGCTGTTCTCTGGAATTCCAAGAGCATTCCCCAACTTCTGTACAGACATCAAGGGAAGTAATTATACCTTGCTGCCCATCAGAGACTCTAAAAAGAGCAATGAAAATAAAAAAATAAAAATAATCTATCCATGTGGAAAAGAGACATGGAAGCATTTAGATGCGATATTCTAAGAATTGTTGATAAAATCAGGAAGAACTAAAGAACCTTTTATGAATTGGTCACAGCTTTAACCATAGATAACTGAAAGGTACAACCACCTAGATGGTCTTTCTGAAATAGGCAATCAATTTCATAAGGTATACACAGAAAATTAGTTCCCATAGGATATATAAAGTTTTCGAGCAATCACATCTTTCTCTTTTCTCATATGCAATTAGCCTCAACTCAAAGCCGACGGTCAAAGGTTATGACCTCATTTTCCTATTGCACATCAATCTGAGTAAAATCTTGGCTCACAAATGCAAGTTTATTGATCATGACTCACGGTTACAAATCTGCATAAGCATATGAAGAGCATCATTTTCTTTTATAATCTTTCACGCAAACTTTTACCCAATTCACAGCAAGTTTCTCTTGTTCCAACTTGAAAGTAGCTAGCTGACTCTGTGCACATTTATATGGAAAGACAAATGATCAAATAAAAGTTACATCAGAGGAAAGCCCTAAACCTGGACTCTGTCAGGAAATATCTGAAGCAGCAGCTCAGAGTATTCTTCAGTCAGTCTTCTAGCTCTATCAAGGGTTGCCTTGAGCCTCAATGCCCATATATTCTTTCCATCCTCATTCCCTAATTAGATGCAAGAAAAACCAGCAAGAATGGAGTTGTTTAGATTGATGCACACACAGTTGAACCAAGAAGGGAGATATTGTATAAATGTTACGACCAAGTCTTACCTTCTCTATCTTGTAACCCTTTCTGTTGCCATGCAAGAAGCTCACTATTTATGGCTACACACTCCTCTAGTTTCCAATAAGAAAGGCTAACATGGCGGATGCCAATAATGAGAGCAGCAAGTGGGTTGTCCCATGGCCTTATATTTCTTAAGTCCATATTCTGTGCAAGCCAAGAGGAACCTCCCATGACTTCAAGTGCATTCAGAAACCTGAAAGACAAGCAAAACACAAAAAGAACATAGATGCTGGATGGGTGGAAAAGGACCCCAGAGCTTATTGACTAACAAACAAGTAACCAAGAGCTTATTCATTAACAAACAAATAATGACAAAAAAAAAAGATCAACATAGGAAAATTGACTATCAAAATAAATTCACGAACTAAGTAACTAAATTGGCAAATATTTGGGGGTTTTCACAGCCTTTATTTACTTGTACATTCTCTTTTCATTTTATACATTAGTGGTACCACCCACTTTCAAAAAAAACTGAATTGGCAAATAAAATTGACAGGAAGGAATGTCATCAATCAAACAAATACGCAAGCAAAAGTGCTAATCAAGCTTGACTGACTAGTATCTATACAATGACGGCTGCCCATCTGAAGAAAACATCAGATTGGAATTGCAGGTCTACAAACATCAATTTATTCTTTCTGCTCTTAGGCATTCATGGGGATCATAAAGAGCTTTTTTGCTTTGGTTCTAAAAGTATAAAAGAAAAGACATTGGCTTGAGACTTAGGGTTGCTTCTGAAGGTGATCAGAGGCACCCAATACATGTATTGCACAAGAGTTTGTCTGGCACATGTTTGGCATAAACTTGTCCCTGCCCAAGTTTCTGTGCAGCTTGGAGGCATTGGATATCCACCCTCATGCAACCTTGCATGCTGGTATGGTCCTATCTTACACGAAGTCCAGGTTTCCTGGAAAGAGGAATCAAGTGTTCTCCTCCATACTCAGTGAAATCGTGAAAGGGGGAGACCTACAGGGGTTAAACCATGTCCTTTGAACTGATCTGATAAGCATTGGATTTTTTACTAGATACTAAAAAGTTGCACATGGAAAAGTTAGCAAGCAAATGACATTATCATACGACAGAAAATTCATTTATATTAATATTTGTCTCGCACAAAGCTCACTAGTGCCATATGATGCCTCCTGCCCTGTGGAAAACTATGACTAAGTGAACAACAAATCGGCCCAGGCATTCTTTGGTTAAAACAAATTTGTTGTTCATAGATCTGCGAGAACTTCTTTACCTTCTGCTTAACATGGTATGGGCGAGATAATGAGAAAGGTACAAGTATGAAATCAAGGGAATAAGCTGGGAGGTGGGTTGACAGGAGGTTCAAGGAAAAGGGGAAGGAAACCAAAGTCAGAATGAGTAGGAGTCCTCTCACTACTGACCAGCAGACATCATCTGCCTGTCATCTGAGGGGACACTAGAGACCACGAGGAAACTAGTGTACAGAAATGAATCTTAAGGAGCATGTTGCATTTGACAGGAAGAGTATGTATGCATGTATTCTCAGGGAAAGGTCCGGTAGGAGGTACCAGTGAGTAACTTGTCCATGGTAACAAATCTTCAATGTTACATTTAATAGGAAGAGTACATGTGCATGTATTCCTGGGAAAGGGGTTAGGAGGGCGGTGCCAATGAGTTAGGCCAGGGTTGAGACGAAATAAGCCAAGGCAACTAACCCTTTAAAGAGCAAAACCAAATGCTGAAAGGGCCATGTGATGGGCCTAAGCATACCAGCCTGAGCAGGGGAAGCTCTATTTAAAAAAAGGGGGGGAGAAGATGGAAGGAGGTTCCATCAATAATGCAAATGCATACCCATCAATACTGCTCCATAATCCCACTTGTATTTAATTATGATAAAATATACATTTTATTTGTATATCCGCCTATTGCAGGCCAACCAGTTTTGACTCTTGGATAGGATCCTTGATACATCATCAGAAATGAGAAGAAAGTACTGATTCTAGTACGTTACAGATCATATAGTTCTTTGTTCATTGTTGAATGTCTCAATATTTAGCAGGATGATCTTGAGCACAAGCATTGTCAAGCATCAACTTTCATGTATTAGTTGTTCATTTAGAACCAAAAACAAGTAACTGCAAAATGTACAACCAATAACTTGAGACCTAAATTTCTCATACTCTCAGCAATTGGCGTAAAAGATAAGTAGATATATACAAGAATATCTGACAGAACACATGATCAATAACTCAGTTCAAGAAAGGGACTGAGTTCAAAGGTCAAAACTCACCTGCTTAAAAGAACAAACGAATAGTCCTCAAGTCCAATCTCACAAAGACGCCACTGCACAGCAGTTAATTCAGAGCATTTAATATCATACAAACTCAAAAAATAAATGTCAATAATCAACATTCCGTAACAAATAGCTGGCCCAAAGAACTGTACCTTCTGCCGCATAGCTATTGCAGCATCAGGGGCATCATTTCTAAGTCCACTACTAAGACCTTTTACAATAATTTCCCGCAAATCTGTCAGTGATAATAAGGTTTCCATCAGCGCTGAGACACCACTTTCTGCTGAAAGTGCATTTGATTCATCTAGCATCTCCAGATTCTGCAAGAAACAGATGGGGAGAAAATCACATGACCTAAGCAAAAGGTTTCTTGTGTACTCAACAACAGAAAAACACAAGACACATAAAAGAAACAGTGACATTTTCTTATCGTGTAATGAAAGAGGCTAGGCATGGATAAAGCTAACGAACAATCACAAGAACTAAAATAGCCCAGAACACAGAGAATAATACGAGAACTCATGAAGTCATAGCATACTAGCTACCTTCTTGCGTGCCAAAAATGTGTCAAGAAGTGATAAACATTGCTCATCCAACGATCCTCTGATAGACTCTAGCTGTTCAGTGAGGCTGCAGTATGAATAAATAGAAGTTCAAATTTTCCCTCAAGACTATAAATAGTTATCCTACTATAAAACCACTGATACATTTCAATACAAGCAAGATTCTGGATGGAACAAGGCTCAATCAAAACCAGAGCATTATCAGTTTCCTATCCGGCCTGGTTCAGGCGTATGACGTGAATATCAGATACCAGGTTTATCCATCTCCTGAAACTGAAAGATACTAAGATCATGTAACTACTCCAACCACTATTTAGAATCATGTTAAAATATCTTCTAGTGTTCCACTGATATTTAAGGTAAAATAGCAAGGAAGATTATGTAACCGTTTTCACAAGTATCTAAAATCATGTGTGAAAATCTTCTAGTATTTCTGTAATTTTGAGGTAAAATAGTAACACAAAGAGGTCATTCATTTAATAGAAAAGCCACAAGGTTACATGATCAAAAATTGAGCACCACAATGTTCATGGTAATGAAGACTTGAAGACAGTCTATTCATTCATTACATCTTTTCTTTCCATCATTAATTTCTTGGCTAAATGATCATCAACAATGGTCAAAGTGATCTTGTTACAAAGTCTCACAATTATGGCAACTTTTTGACAAAGCCGAAAGAACTATGTAGTTAACTTGTAGTTGCTTTTTTCTTTATATGGAACGAAAATGTATAGAGATTTTCACTTAAAAAATAAGCATCTCATAATCTCCATTGCCATTCCTGATCTCCCAAGATTTCTCTGAGATCTCTTCTTTCCAACTCTCCAGAGACAAAACTGAGAGCCAAAGTGGCATCCCTTGATATGGAGTAATCTCTATAAATGCTTTTTAACACAATAATAATTGAAACGATGCATAAGTACATAACAGAAAGGTCACTTACAAGAGGGAGGTAGCAGGAGGGAGTGCCGAGTTTAGTAGTTGTGTGCGGTGGGGGGGTGGGGGGGGGGTTGCCCTGGTCCTCCTTGTTGCCTTGCAGGCAGTCGGTCAATGGTCGGCGGATAGGTTGACCATAGGTAGGAGCCTCCCTCCTCCCTCCTTTCTTCTCCTCCTCCTGCTGTATGGCTTGCTGATGGACAGTGTATGACAGGTCAACAAGGGTAGGTGATTTGATGGTGACTACATAACAGCTACAAATGTTCACAGTACTGTGGTGGACTGGTGGGTGGGAGGTAAAGGGAAGGGATGAGTTTCAAAACACTCAATCTCTGATGAACTGGAACCAGAGGCAACGGGGTTTTGAACCCCCGAAGACTAGCCAGTCCAAGTGCACAATAGTCGCATGACTTGCCTGAACTTTGTGTATATTAGGCATGGAGGGCAGGATCGGATCGGATCAGCCAAACCGATTGGTTTTGGGTCGATCCGATCTGATACCGATCCACCTTTCTCAATCCAAGGGCCGGATTGGCTGGGATCGGGCGATCCAGCATGATCACCACTCGTTTTTTCTGTCCACTGGAGCCGCAGCAGTCCGCTGCCTCCTTAGAGGGGAGGAGCCGACGCTTGTCCGCTGGAGCCGCAGCAGTCCGCTGTCTCCTTAGAGGGGAGGAACCGATGTCTGCCCACCTCCCACAGTATCGGTAAACCCTGAGAACCATTGAGAAGACGTGGGGTGGGGGGAGAAAATTGTTGGATATTGTGTTTTAATGATGACAAACACTAGGACTCATATATATGATGTCATATGTGTCTGTATGATTCCATATGTGTTTATTGCATACAGTATGTGTCTTGTTACATACAGTGTCTGTTGTGTGCATACAATGCTCATATTACTGTATAGATGAATTACATGGAATGAATTGTTGCACATGTGCATCTTAGTTCATATGTGGTTGTCTGTACATATTCGTGCACGTCTGTGCATGTTTGTGGATGTCTCTGTATAAGCATTGCATGAAGTCTTGTACAACTGTTCATATAAGTCAACGCATCACAGGTCAACCAAAAGTCAACGCAAGTCAATATTGTGCACATAGAGTCAACGCGTCTACAAAGTCTGTGCACATAACTTTTACTGAATAACCTGTGTGCATGACATTTGGTCGAACAGGTGGTGTGCATGATCTTCATACTGCATTGTGCTATAGAGTCAACACCAGTTGCATCATGCATAACTTGGGTCGGTGTTAGTTGTGTTCTTACACAGCCGAGGTCGACGCTAGTTGTAATTCATTCATACTAAGGTCGATGCTAGCTAATGTTGTTTAAATGCATGAGTAAGTGCATCACATGTAAAGTCGATGCTAGCATCACACATAGTGCATTCAGAGTCGATGCTAGTTTGCATTTCATACGTACTAAGGTCAGTGCTACTTTGTATTGTTTTGCATACTGACGTCGACGCTAGTTCAGACCACTTGCTGCTGTGGTCGGTGCATGTCTGTGTCACCTGCATATACAAGGTCGGTGCATGTGGTGTCATACACATACATAAGTCAGTGCAGGCTTTTACCGTGTGCTGAGTTAAGTCGGTGTATATCGACTTTAGTCTTTGATAGGGTCGGTGCACGTCCGCATTGTGACCGCATGTAGTCGGTGCATGTTTCTGTAGAAACACATAAATCGGTGCAGCGATTGTTGTGAGCATATAAGGTCAGTGTAGGCTTTTGTCTCGCACACGTAAGGTCGGTGCACGTTTTATCTTGCGCTAAGCAAGGTCTGTGCACATCATTCATAATGCAAGATAAAGTCGGTGCATTCTTAATCTTTATTCTACCTAAGGTCTGTGCATATTTTGTCTTACACGTATACGTAGGTCGGTGCACACTCTCACCTCATCATACAAGGTCAGTGCAGCTGAAGAACACAATACAGTTAAGGTCGGTGCACGTTTCACTTATAGCAGAAAAGGTCAGTGCATGTTCTGCTTCATGTCATATATGGTCTGTGCACAGGTTGCCTTATATTACATAAGGTCCGAGCACATATGAAAGGCACAACACAAGGTCGGTGTAGGTCTTGATTTCAAAGGCACAGGGTCAGTGCATGTTTCAAATATCTATATGAGTTCCAAGTCGGTGCACATAGCAGCACATGTGAAACAAGGTCGGTGCATACTAGTATTCGTGGCATCGAGTCTGTGCACATGTCATCCAAGGTCTGAGCATACAGCAACAAGGTTAAAGTGCACGTGATTCAAGAAGAAGAGCAACCTGGAGCTTCTGCCACGTGGAACTTAAAGAACTCGAAGTAAAGGCTCATGATCCAAGACTGATCTATTAACTGGAGATCTTGACACGTGGAAAGTGAAAATGCTGAGATTACAACACGTGGAAAGAAGAGATCCGGATCTGCGTGAAAGTTTGGGCGGGAAACGTGATTTCCACGCGCTCATCATCTGCTGCATTATAAAAGGGGGGCAGATCGCCCAATCTCAATACACAAACACACAGAGAAAGTGTGGAGAAAGAGTGTATGAAGCTTGAAGAAAAAGAGTGCGGCAGAAAGCTAGCGAGAGAGAAAAAGTGAAGAGAGAAGAGAAGAGAGAGCAAAGAAGAAGAAGAAGAAAAAACAGTGAGTCGTGAAAGAAGAAGAGAGTCGCAGCAGCAAAGATCGAAGAAGGAGAAGACAGATCCTCATCTGAGGACGCAAGAAGATCTATGGCCTCTGGATCAGATCCAGACCACACTGCTCCTGAGCGAGCTACATTACTGTGCTTCATTTCCAGCTTTCCGTTGCTGATTTGTTTCATGCTTGTTTTTCCCTTTTACATTACATTTTAGAAGTTGTGAATCAGGGGTGGCATAAGCTGTAAGGCCTAGCGGTTTGAAACTGTGAATCAGCGGTGGCTAAACCAAGGAAGGTAGTTTCGGCCGAAACCGAAACGTTTCGGCCGAAACGTTTCGGTTTCGGACCGGTCCGAAACGACACCAGAACAAGGGTTTCGGCCGAAACCAAATGCCATCCTTTAAAAAAATATATATTATTAAATTGGTTTCGGACCGAAACCGATACCGAAACTGGTTTCGGACACGGCCGAAACCGAAACCGATACCGACACAGCCATCCTTGGGCTAAACTGTAATGACCAGCGGAGCAAGCTGTGAGTCAGCAGTTGTAGGCAAGCTGTAAGGCCCAGCAGTTTAAGCAGTGTATCAGCGGAATCCACACTCTGGTTGGAGTGTGGGGTGGATGTAGGTCTGGAGGACCGAACCACCTAAAAATTTTCTGTGTTGTGGTTTGATTGTTCATTCGTTTACGCTAGATGAATGTCTAGGTTCGCTTTCAATCAAGTCTGCCTGAGTGAATCTTGAATGCATTGCATATCTAGAGTGTTTCTGTTAACTGCATAGTTGCTGCCGAGTAGTCCATTGCATAGACCTATGATCTGTTCTTTAGTATGCCTCAATATAGCTCACATTCAGCCACCCAGTGTTTGATCATGTGCTTCATACTTAGTTGAAGTCAATCAGTTATAATTCCGCATAGTTTACCAATTAGAGCTTAAATTGGGCAGAATTTTTAAAGGGGATTCATTCACCCCCCCTCTGAATCCGTGTGTGCACCATTGCACCTAGTCCTCAAAGACTAACAAAAATTGGGAAGAAAATGATAAAGAAACCCTTCCTCATTAACATAAAAACAGTTTAACCTTTTTTCTTTTTAAAACAGGGAAATGTTGGATCGGCTGCGGATTGGGCTCGGATCGCCCGATCCAGCCGATCCGGATCGGATTTTGGCCAGGCGATCCGAGTCCGATCCCCGATTCTTCACACCTTGATATTAGGTAGGTGTTTTGGGCATTTGGATGTCGGCAAGCTGGAGAGACAGAATCTCTAGAGATCTTGAGAGATTCTCGTGAGATTGGAAACCATGATCCATATTATGTTCTGCATATGCTAGCATGTATGTTGTCTGTATGCATACACACAAATGAAAGAGTTCAAAACTTCGCATGCGCTCAACTGGTATTGCTTTCATGTGAACAACAGTCTGGTCAAACCAACAGCATCACTGAATGTCCACCTCCCCTCAACCACAAGTAAATGGTAAACCCCTTGACTTCTTTGAGGGTGTAAAGTGTCTATTTGCCCTCCCTCTCTGAAGAAAGGGATCACAGAGCTCTTCTCCTTGAATGCTGGTGATGGCTTGGCCAAGGAATATGGCAACAAAGGTTTCCCTTCAGCTTCTCTGGTAGGACATCACCTTGGCCAATGTGGAGACTGTGGATGCTCTTCTAAAGTGCTTGTGAGAGGAGTTAGAGGAAGAATTGAACCCAAAGCCGATCCAATATTTCTTCCCCCTACTGACTGGGGTATTTTATTCCCGGTTAACCGTTACATGGCAGGAGGGTTTCCCATTGTTCAATTTTGAACCATACGTCCATGCCTGGTGGAAGGAGTCTCGTGGAGAGTTTAGTAAGAGCCATAGTTTGGAGCAGCATAGTGGGGCAGGGAAGAGGGAGCTTTCATTTGTGAAAAGGAATCTTCTTTCCAAGGGACCTTGGAGTAAATCCCAAGCTATGTTATCAAAGGCGCTTGAGGCGCTCACCTAGGGATGAGGCGAGGCACCAACAGTTCGCCTTTCCTGAACCAATCTTGCCTGGGTGATTAGGCAAGGCCATGGACACCTTTGGGCCGAGCCCACTTGGGCCAACTAGCCCATTCCTATAACCCGGCCCGTTCCTTTAACACATGTGCATGTACAAATTAAGTATCTGTATAGGTTTTATATGTGTTATTGACATATTTAATGAAATGTGTACATATCTGACATATTTAAAGTTTTAATAAAATGTCGCCTCAAATGCCCTAGGCCATCGCCTAGGTGTTTGCGGCTAGAGGCGACCCCTTGGTCACCTCGGTCACCTCTCACCTCTGACTACATAGATCCCAAGAGGGGTATACCGCACAAGCACACGTCAGGTGTAATTTTCTTCTTTTGGGGTTTTTGATCTCCACAGAGGGACGTAAGTGAGCTGGGTTTCTTGTGATCTGGCTTTTGTGTTTGGGTTCTTACATTTTCTGTAATCACTTTTTTCAATTTTATATAATATGCAGTACAATCAACTTTCCAAAAAAACATAGAAGGGGGGATCCAGACCTAATCATAAAAGCAGAGCAGAGAAGCCTCTTACCTGTTGCTAGAGATGTATGCCTCTCAAGTTCTTTCAGGATGTCATGGACCTCTCTCTCTCCACCCGCACCCACATTTCTTCTACTTTTTCAATCTGTTCATGATATTAGAGAAATCATGGGGAAGAGCAAGGGCTCTGTCCAACATTTGACAAAGAGATTTCAGCCTTGTTCTTGGGATCTAACTAGGTCTATAGAAGTGTTTTGAAGATTGAACATGACAAGCTCAAAGCCTTCGAGTCTGAGGCCTGCTACCACACTGCAAGAGAGGAAGGAGTCTCTCCTCTTGTTCCAAAGCAGTTGAATTGGACTGGTCAGCCCAAGTGGCACCATCTTTTAGGGTTTCCAGCTGTGGTGCTTTAGGGAACCGAACCACTGTTCTGTAGGAGCTAGCTATAAGCCTATAAATCCCTGTTAGGAGATCAGGGCTGTTTTAGGTTGTTGAGCAGACCATTGTTTGGTCTGTTTTAGCAAGGAGGGGTCGCTGCTTCAATATTCTCACGGCTGTGTAATTGATGTCCCTTCCTTTGAGTGCCAACACATCTTGAAGATGTCACCTTCTTTGACTAGAGAAGTCAGATAATCCCTGGGAAGACATGCTGGATGAGTTAGGAAACAAAAAATTGTCCCCCTCAGATTATCGCTATAGATCTAAATGAGGGAATTTATAATTTAGTTTGCCATGGCATTGATGCATATTTACAGGCATAAGAAGATTGGTAATATCAAAGCAAAAATCAAGACTCTAACACTTGAGAACTTAATATATGAATCATGGTTTCTGGAAAACAATGTAGCTGTGTCTTGGATAATTAACTCTATGGCTAATGGGGCACAACAAATGATTCTCAAGAAGAGGACAACGAGGAAGATGTGAGGACTACCCTAGAAGAGGACAACATATTGTACATGCATACTAATTAACTCATGAGATCAATGAGTTGAAGCAAGGAAGCTTGCTTTGACTAGTTACTTTTGCCCTTTGAAGAGTAAGTGGGAGGAATTGAATTATTACTTCATCAATCAATGTTCTTGCATAAAAGATCATAAAAAGTACTTGTGATATGTTTAATAGGACAGGAATGTTAAGTTGTTTGCTGGTTTGAAGCCAGATTATGAGGCCTGGAGGAGTCAAGTTCTCAGCTCTGCCTCTGGTTCCATTCCCTCAATAGAGCAAGTGTACTACACAGTCCTAAGTGAGGAAGGAGGGAGGAAGGCTACGAGTGATAGTGCTAATCTCCATATTAGCTTGGGAATTGGAGAGTTTAGAAAGTATTCAGCCATACGTAGTGCTGCAAATAAGGGACAACGAGCAGGACCTAGACAGAAAGATGAAAAAAAACAAAAAGTTAAGGTGTCGAAACACTGCAGAAGACATAACAATCAGGCAGAGGAATGCTGGGACATTAATGTGGAGAAAAAGCAACTTAAGTTATGAACTCAGAAAATGGTACAACAAGGTAAAGGCTTTGACATCATTCATCCTGCGGGAGCTTCTTACCCCTTTTCATTGAAGGGATTTCGCAAGCTCTCCTGTGCCCAGACTTGAAGGATGCTTATCTAACAACATTGCAAACTTATAGAAGATTTATAAACACAATGGGAATCCTTCCTACTCCATTCTCATCCACCCAATCAGGTACAACTCGGAAGCATTAAGTGCTGCCTCTAATCCTAGACATACCTCTTAGGTCATAGAGTCAGGATCATTGATTAAATGACTGGGATTCTTATACATTTTTGGACATACTGGTAAAGTGACCATTGCTCATGGTAAAACAGTGGAGAAAGGAACAATTAGGCTGAATGATCACTTAGTCTTGTGCTCAGTTCTTCATGTTCCATCCACCTATCTTTTATTTGGAAAGTGGGTAGTAGCAAAATTGTATTAAATGAAAAGGGATATACAAGTCCATCCCCCTATCGATAAATATTCTTTCAGTAAGTAGAACAGCAAAAGGTTTAATCTGCTACATTCTTTTTTTGGAAGGTGGCATGCAGCCACATTTCATTAACAGAGGTAGAAAATAAAACAAACACTAATCATCATTCACCCGGGGGTTCTACCAAGTAGGTAAAGCACCCCAACAAACCAGAAGCAAAGCCCCCCCCCCCAAAGGAAAATCACATGATCAGTTGTTTCAACCCTTGTATTCTAGACATAATGGATGACTGGTGGCATGACATCCCCTTGACAGTAAAATGCCAATCCACTAAAGAGTTGATGCAGCTTTGAATGATGGTGGACAGATGTTTGAACTGTTCTCTAAAGACTCTATTGTTCCTTTCCCTCCAAATCGACCAGATCATAGCCGGGAAGCACAGCTCCCATATCTCCTTTTCTTCCTTTACTGAATTAAGGAGCATCCAATCTGCGCGCCATTCCTCCAAGCACCTCTTGGCTCTTGGTTTGTCATTGGACCTCGGTTGCTTTGAAGAACTGGGCCCACACTGTCTGTATAATGCCACAGCTGAAGAATAGGTGGTCCAAATTCTCATTGTAGCATCCACAGAAAACACATTTGGTTCTAATGTCCGGCTTGAACTTGTGAATCCTATCAGCGGTTGAGGTTCTCCTCCAAGCCAGTTGCCATAGGAAGATTTTAATTTTGATAGGATCCTTGACATTCCACACTTGCTTGTACCAAGGCACTTTCTGTCCCCCTTGCATCAGAACTTTGGTTGCTGATCTAACAGAAAATTTCCCTTCTTTCTCCCACTTTCATCTTCTAAGATCATTGCACCCTAAAGTGAGCCTCTTCCTATCCATTACTGCAGATAGCTATAGGAACTGCAGGCACTTAGTTTCAGTCAGGTTTCTTCTGAATTTATTAGTCCACCCCAGGCTCTGCTGTAAGTGCGACCAGATCTCGCACATGTTTGCCCGTGTCTTGTTAGCAATTGCATATAGGTTTGGAAATGCTTCTTTAAGCTTTCTATTCAGCAGCCATTTATCCTCCCAGAACTTAGTCTTCCTCCCATCGCCCACACATATTGAAGATGAGCAGCTGTAGAAGTCTTTTAGTTTGAGAATATTCCTCCATATGCTGGACATTTGGTTGCCAAATGGTCCTTCTGAGCACCATCCTGTCCATCCCCCCAGGTACTAGTGAACAATAATATTTTTCCGCATGGCATATCTACTCTCCACAGCCATTTCAGTAGAAGGGCTTGATTAATGGCTTAAATTGATGTCAGGCCCACCCCCCGTTCCTCCCTGGATCTGCACAGCATCTTCCGTGCAATTGGGTGAATACCTTTCTCAGCTGGCCCTTTCCCTTTCCAAAAGAAAGAAGCTCTAAGAGACTCAATCTTAGCACAAACATATTTAAGAACCTTGAAGATGGACAAATAGTAAATAGCAATGTTGGGCAGCACTGTTTTGGACAGGATCCACCTGCCTCCAGCAGACAAGAGTTTACATTTCCAAGTGGCTATGCGGTCCCCAATCTTCTTAACAATCACATTCCAGTCAGAAGGCTTCAGGCTGCCAACAGTAAGAGGCAGGCCCAGGTATCTAATGAGGAATTTTCCCCATTTAGCCCCTAGAGAACGAGTAAGAGGTCCTTTTCTTCCTCCTTAATGTTAATTCCGACCAGTTCACTCTTGAGAAAGTTTATCTTGAGGCCAGTGACTAAAGATAATTTCTATCAAAATCAAGCAAACTACTGAACTTCATGTGTCAAGAAAACAGTTTCTTCATAGGTTTACATTAGGGAGGATCTGAATATCTCCTCAACTTGCAGCTTCACCCCAGCTTTTTTTTTTTTTGAAAGTGGTTGGTACCACCAAATTGTATAGAAACAGAAAATGGAGGGATATACAAGTATAGTGAACATGCTCTCAATAGATCCCTACACAACATTTCTCACACCAAGATGATGTGTCACCCACTAACACCCACAAGAAATCCCTACACAATAATATAAGATGATCTTCACCCCTAGCTTCATGCAACAGAAATCCATATTTTTGTTTCTCCTAGTTTCTATCTGAAAAGTAGAGTTCCAATACCTTGCCTTAAGAGCAGCAAAGCCTAGACTAGTGCCTCAAAGTGAACGTGGTCTTTTCAGATTGGTGCATCCATGCTAGGATAAACATAACAAATAATATAAGGTGATGCACAGAATGGGTCAAAATTGTAAATCCTCTGGAATCTGACTGCATTCATCATGGCTCAACTATAGTGAAAGCAGTGAAAAAAAAGCATCCAATATTTCAAACCTTCCAGCATTGAAAAAATCTTTAAGCTCGAGGTGAAATATCTTGAATTGCTCAATGAATGCTGGGCTGTATTCCCCAGGATTCTTGGTGATTCGAGAAAGCATAGCCTCTGTAGCTACCAAATCTTCAGGACCAGCATTTCGGTGAAGTTTGTTTTGTATTGTGTGTTTAATTTCTTGCTGGTGGTCAAAAGGATGAGGCATGTTAGAGACATGTTCATGCTGCATAATTATTCTACAAAGGCATAGAGAGAAGTACCTTTAAATCATGAGGAATATCATTTCGATGAGCAATATCTCGTATTCGAGTAAGAGGAACAGATGCAGTAAACTCCGACTTGAATGAAGGCAAACATGGGTGGATCTTCCGGATGACAAGTATATCCTGTGCATTTCCAATGAAAATAAGCAATGAGAAAGTGAAAGATGCAACTGGGTTACCACGATGTAGCTAGCAGAAGTGATAAATGTTAGAAAATTCAGACTACACTACTGCCAATGATTTGAAAAGATACCTTAGCAGGCAAGGAGAGGGACAACCATGCTATCAGGTTAACCTCTAGGACATGAACCTTTTCTAATAAGTGGAAGCATAGCCTTCAGTCTAGACACAATCTACTTATAAGCCTTGTAACATACTCTTAGATATTAGTTACAAGCCAAGGATGAACGAATTCGTTCTTAATTTCTGCACCATCATTCTTGCCTTTACACATGACATTTGTGATATTATGAGATCACAAGTCAGATGATCAGCTCTCCCACCATGAATACCTCAGACTCACAAAGTAGCTCACTGAACATAGCCCATTCAAGCTAATGTCTTTGGACGAGACCAGTTTGGAAACGACTTTGGATGAACATAGTTTGCACTGATTGACATCCTTTGATAATTATCAGCGTAATGATTAGATGGACACAGTTTGTAAGTAGCATGTTGAGGGTTGAGTTTAAAGGCTCACCCAGAAGAACAGTAGGTTCTGAATAAAGTTATAGCTTACTCTGCTACAAGCCTCCACAAATGTTCGTCAAATAAAGGTTGTAACACATTATCTAAGGTTTTTCAGCCCTAATTCCTTTACAGATTATGAAATGTTATAATCTTAATCTCATATCAACAATGATATAAATGATGTCATGTCAATAAGATGAACATACTGAAGTAAATGTTTCACTAGATTATTGTGCATCCAAGTTGTGGATTGAAGTCATTTCCCATTTGTATTAGGACACCTTACAACATTCTCTTGTAATGAAAAGGGCGAAATACTTTATGTTGGCCAGAAAAGTTTAGTTCCATACTGGGTATTCACAAGCAAGTCATAAGACGGTCAACAAGAGAAATTTAGATTACATGGACATGTGTCAATCAGTTCCCCGGCAACAAATTAGTAGTATATGCTGCCACTGTTCTTTAGATTCATGTGTTCTCAAAGAAACATATCATGCTTCAAGTTTTTTTTAATTTATATGTGATCAAAGACGCTTGAGGTGCTCGCCTAGGCGATGAGGTGAAGCAAGGTGCCCATAACTTGCCTGGCTTTGGCCCATCTTGCCTAGGCAAGCTGGCTGTGGCTGAAGGGCCTTTGGGCCAACCCACTTGGGCTGCCCAGCACATTCCTATAAGAAATTTTGGCCAGAGGAGCTACGGCCTCCACCCCCCCACCCCCCAAATAGCACAAGGGGGGATCTTCCCCCACTTTGAACCCCCCTGGCCCCCGACCTGACCGTGTAGGATGATCCACGATGCGAGACCGGATCTATGTGAATTTGATGGGTTTTTAATTTATTTCTCACATCTAAATGCATGAATTTACTAATCTGATTGATTTTATATAGGTGTTGTTGACATATTTAATGGTATATATTATATATCTATTTTATTTAATATATTTAGGAAATGTCGCCTCAAATGCCTAGGCCATCTGAGGCTAAGAAGACCCATTGATCACCCCGAATGCCTCTTGCCTCTAACTACACAAGTTGATTTAACTATAATATTGGATGACTTTGCACTGATCTTTTTTTTAGAAGTGGATAGTACCACGATTGTATTAATTGCAAAATGAAAGCGAGATGTACAAGCATAGTATGTGAACCACTCAACTCCCTATACAAAAAATTCCACCCTAGGCGATGCAGCCCTTGGTATCCCCTCAACCAAAAGAAAAGAGAGAAGTTGTGGGACTCCAGTTTGCCAAGATGCCTATTCCGATCATTCACTTTCTCACAAACAAAAGAGACAAGTCTATCCTCGATTCTTGATTCACCTCTGAAGATTATGTTGTTTCTTTCACCCCATAATGCCCAAAATGTAACATGGACAATGAGCAACCATGTGATCATATCCCCTTTTACATCCCACCTCTTGTGCCATTTGAGGAGGAGGTGGTGCACACTCTCACCCAGGCCAAAGGTGTGGTGGTGTGGTGGATCCTATCCCCAAGCTTGGCCCATACCTCCTTAGAGAAACCACATCTTGTAAAGAGGTTGTTCATGTCTTGGAGGAAACGTAAAATCCTATTATATGTAGGTAGCTGGTCATGAGATATCCTCCGTATCAACAGCTTCACTTTCGACGAACACTTGGTGGACCAAATGCGCAAAGCAAAATGGTGTCGCAATCCCCATCTTAGATGAGAGAGTAGGCAAATCTTATTGAGAATCCTCCCTCATTTTCCCATCTCCACCAACACATGTCGGTTCTGCTCTCCACCAGTGTGTAGTCAAGGAGGAATAGAAGGAGACCCTCCAACTATTCCATCTCCTCGTGCATGAGATTCCTCCTGAAAGTGGGCGTCCATGTGCCCCCAGAAAATTGTGTCAAAGGAATGGGCCATTGAAGCCCTGGGTGCTGCCGAAACAACAAAAAGCTTCAGGAAAGATTCTTTTAGAGTGAAGTCCATACATCACCTTGCCCTTCCAGAACATACATCTCTGACCATTGATCTGATCCAAAACTAGATTTGATAATATCTTTGCATTGAAGAATGCCTCCCCAGATCGGTGAGACATTATGCCTCCCCAAATCACCTCACCCCGCCCCCTCGCCTAGGCGATCGCCCCAGGCACTTTTTAATAACATAGATTTTCAGATGATTGCATAGGCCAATCTCGCTCCAGCCCAAATCGCCAAGGCGATCGCCTCAGGCAATTTTGAGCTGCCTTGCCTACCTCGGGACACGCCGGCCCAAGCACGCCAACCTGGCCCGTGAGCCCGCCAGGCCTACAACAGCCCAAAAGAGGATCCAGGTATAAATAAGACCCTTCTCCCCTCTCTTCTCTTTCCACGATCGATCTACCCTCTCTCTTCTCTCTCCCCCGAACCCTAGCTCTCTCCCCTCTCGCGTCTCCTCCTGCGGCCCGCGTGCGAATAGAGATCAGCGAGCAGCGACGGCTTCACGGATGGCGAGGAGCAGCGGACAACAGAATTCCGTAGGTGTCTCCCCCTCTCCCTCTCTCGCATACACACAAAGAGGGAGCAAGCCCCCTAGGCAACAAGAAGCTTAAACAGTAATTTATCCTTTTAAACTTTTCTTGTTTAAATGTGATGTTAATGTTGTTAATTTTCTTTAAATTTGTTAAAGTTTACATAAATTTAGTGAGTCATTCAATAATTTGACATAAGAATGAATGAATTTAAGAAATTTATTGACTTTATATATGTATTTTTGTAATATTTAGACATAAATTTTAATTTCTGAATTATATATTATTTTAATAAAATCTCGTCTCGAACATCTAGGCAATCGCCTAGGCATTTGAGACATGAGGTACCCCTTGGTCACCTCGATTGCCTCTTACCTCAGACTACAGAGCTGAAAATAAGCAGTATTCTTTTCACCTTTCTTCAGCCACTTCTCTCTTGATCTCTACTTTCAGTAGACCTCTTCCGTGTGAGGATCTCTTCGAACTCTACCCTAAGTGTCTCCCTACGCCTTCTTTCAGAGTCATCCAGTAGCCCTGTCTCCTCCAAACAATCCAAACCTTCCAATTGATGAAAAATCCTCTCCAGAGACAATTTACCAAGGAGGGTTTTTTTCAGCACACCCTTTAAGCACCTGGGCCAGGTGCTTCAACTTCCCAACTAGATTAGCCATGCAAGAATGGTCATGCCTCTATATACTAAAAGCCATCCTGTCTACGTCCATAAAGTATGCCTCCCCAAGTCAAAACCTTTCAAATCTAAAACCTTGTCTCCTCTCTTGGCGGTAGCTAGTGTTCAATAAAATCGGCTTGTGATCCGATATTGGCCTGGCCAAATAGAATGCCTGCACATAGGGGAACTGGTCCTCCCAATCCACCAAAATCAGAAATCTATCTAGTCCGAAGCAAGACGATGTCACCCTCAAATTTGATCAAGTGAACTGAGCATTCAACAGTCCAATGTCAATCAAGGCAGCCACCTCTATGAAATCACCGAAGTCCTCCATCTCTCCCGTACAAGGGTTGGCCCCCATCCTTTCCCAAGGTGCTATGACTGCATTGAAGTCGCCACCCACACACCAGAGTTGGGACGAGCTACTGTGGTAGACAAGTAACTCCTCCCAAAGTGACATTTTCCCCTCCCTGGTTTGGGGGCCATAGACCCCCGAGAAGTCCCAAGAGAAGTCAGCCCTCATGCTACAGAAGTGGAGTAAGATAGCCCCCTCACCCCCCCTGACTAACCTTTATATCGCCCTCCACCTCCTCAACCTCGAAAAGGTTCCACATAATCATGATACCTCCTGCTATCCCCTCTACAAGAGAGGTCACCCTCTTCGATAGTCCAACATTCTCAATCTCCCTCATGACGACCTCTCCATCCCCTTCACACTTAGTCTCTTGTAGGCACATAATATCAATCTTGCATCTTCTCACCATCTCTTTTACTATCCTCCTCTTCTTACCCCTACAAACCCCCCTAACATTCATCTCAAAAGGACAAGGTTGCGATCCTCCCTTCCTTCCCCAACTTCTCTCCCCCCTCCTCTCTCTCCTCACTCCCCCTTGCAGCCCTCTTTTGTGATTGACCGCCCTTTGCCTCCTTCGCCTCCCTGGCCAAAGCTATCAACCACCTCTTCTTGACCCTTCTGGAAATCCTCCTCACGTCACTATCCAACCTCTCAAAGGAGACCCCCAACTTATCCACCAACTCTCTCATGTGTTCCTCCACCATCTTCACTACCCCCAACATCTCCCTCACCTCCTCCTTGCCTAACTGTGGGAACACTTTTTTTATTTGATTATTTATTTATTTCGTTTATTTTATTTTGATTTATTAGTGCGCAAGCGTGTCAGTCACAATGTAATAGTTTGTTCAGACTCCGAAGACTGAAATGGCTCGGAGTCATGAGTGCGCGCGTCGTCTGACTAATCAGGCGATAGAGGATAACGAGTCAGGACTGAAACCCGCCGTGCCATAAAGGTCACGACGTTAATTACATCTCCCCGAAGGGGAGACAACCCTTGATTAGTCGCCAGGAAGAACGGCCCTATAGCCTGAAATTGAATTTATTACGAGAAAGGAAATAACCGAAAATTAAATGCAGTGAGACACCCCATGCCGATGACATGGATGCTCAGACCGATTCACTTATTCATTATTTGTTTTATTATTATTATTATTATTATTATTATTATTTATTCGGAGATCGTTTCGGGTCGAAAGCACGACAAAGTCGTGAATTATTCTTCGAGTAAATGTTTGTCGGAGAGACGACATAATTTAATGTTTGGTGGTGAAAAAGTGGGACAAAGCTTAGTAAAAAACGGAGCGAATCCGGAAGGTTATCGGCCCCGGGGCAAGGTCAGATTCCGACCATGGCGGGACAATCCCAGGGGTCTGGATTCTTCATGCTACTTGAGCGATGAAGAATCCGAATTTCGACAGTGTCTCCCCCTGTCCCGGAGTATGTCGGGGAGATGTAGTGGGTGCTCGTCTACAGATATATGAGACGGTCCCTTAATCGTCCAGGTGTGCACGAAATGACAGCACCCAGGCCCATATCGAATGTAGCACCCGCAAGGACTAGCCTACCAAGAGGTTCAGATCATCCGAAGGACTTTTCGATCAGGTCTGCGCAAATCGTTTGACTCACCGTTGACACCATCGCATACACATGCAGGTTCAAAGGTGAACTGGCGTAGTCCCGGACCATCGAGTCTGGGACTAAAAGCGTCGTAGAAAACTTATTCGGACATCGATCCGGGACTGATTTATGCTGACAATGCAGCAACACCACGGGGAATCCCCTTGACATATGTTCGCCTATGATCCGACATAATTTAATATGAGGAAAATGGGGACGAAACCTACCAAGAGTGGGTCCGACCCGAAGAGTTATCGGGCCCAAAGCAAGGTCAGGTCATGGACATGGCGGGGCAAACCCACAGGCCCAAACTGTGCTCACAATAGGCCTTGTTTATATTCACTTTATTCATGATTCAAGGGTACCCGATCGGGCTAAACAGCCTCAAAAGGGATGACCCGAGAGTTCTGGCAGGGGCAGTACAACACAGAGTGAAGCCCGGTGGTCGAGAGTCACGTAAACGGTGAAAAGAACTCATGCCGGGGCGTAGAATCGCAACGACGGCGAAAATAGCGGAATTTAGCTCTTAATGGGCCCAAAATGAATAGTTAAAAGTTCCTATTCATTAACGCTCGCTTTTTCTCCAATATCCGGTCGTCCGATAGTCCGGAGGATCTCCCTTTTGGACAGGGGGTAGGGGATCAATGGCTCTATCCTATGGGACGAACGGGACGGCGATGCGAGATCAAATGGACACCCGGTGAAGCAAATAGTGGAAAAGGTAAATAGTGCTTTGGATAAAATAATGACTTAAATGCATTAAATGCATGAACAGTATCCTACCTATTAATCTGATGAAGGGCTGCCGGATCACACGTTAACAGAAGAAAGAGAAATTGAAGAAGAAAGGGGAGGCCATGGATTTAAGCGCATTAAATGCAATGGTTTTAAATATTGACCTACCGGTTCAATGGATGGAGAGCCGCCAGATGGCGTGTTTGAAGGAATAAAAGGGGGTTGTTTTGTTTTGTTTTATATATATATGAGGGGAAGTGCGTTAAGTGCACAAGCCTCAAACATTGACCTGCCGATTCGATGGGGATGGAGCTACCGGATGGAGTGTTTGAAGGAATAAAAAAGTTATTGTTTTTTTTTTTTAAATTGAATGGATTAAATGCAGGGGCTTGAATAGTGTTGCCGCCAGTCCATGGCACCCATGGGTGCCGGATCTCCCGATTTCTTTTTTTATCTTCCTTTCTTCTTTTCTTTTATTTCCTCTCTTTTCTTTTTTTGTGTTTTTTTCATTCCGGTCACATATTTTATTTTGATCTCTCCAATATATTTATTTTATTTATTATTTTTTCCTTTTATTCATTTGTTTATTCCTTTCTTGTTATTTTGATTTTGATTTTTTTGTTGAGCATTTCTTTTTTATGAATTATTTTGTCCTTCCCTTTTTATTATTATTAATATTATTATTTTTTATTATTTATTTATTTTATTTATTAGCCCAAGGTCTGGTGAAATTTTGGCAATACCTCCCCTAGACCCGGACATTCTGGGGGGGGGGGGGGGTGAAGCGGGTATTCGTCCACGGAGTATCCGAGACGACCCCTTAATTGAACGGATGCGCACAAAAGCGGCGACATCAAAAGCGGCGACATCCACAGTCGCAGTGCCACGTGCCCCGAGGGACAGACCGCTAATTTATGATGCTAGCTCGCCCTGAGTTAAAGGAAAATATGAGGACATGGGGGACCCACCGATCCGTTTGAAAGGGGCCGCCGTTCATGTGCATTAAATGCCACATTAATGGTTAAGGGAGAGGAGGAGAGAGGTTGTCGTATCATGCATTAGTGGGGCTGCCGGTTCATGTGCTAAGGGAGCATTAAATGTTAAAAGGGGCATTAAAAGCTATTTCATTTGTTAAGAGGAAAAGGAGGCTTCCGTTACATGTGTTAGCAGAAGCCAAAAAAAGGGGAATGAGTGGGATGCTGCCGGTTAAATAGTTAAAGGGGCATTAAATGCTAAAGTCCCGACCATTGTTGGCAGTTTCGGCCGAAATCGATATGTTTCGGACGAAACGTATCGGTTTCGGCCATAACCGATACAAAAAGCCCTTTATTACTGTAGCAATCCGAAACTTAAAGGAGGTATCGGTTTCGGGCGAAATCGATACTGGTTTCGGCCGAAACCGAATGGTTTCGGCCGAAACACGTGAACCCCTTTAAGGCCTTTATGCTTTGCTGTCATGCCCCCCCCCCCCGAAACCCCACTACCCACTGGTTTCGGCCGAAACCCTCCCCCCTGTTGTCTCCCTGCCGCTGCTGTTGTCTGCTGCTGCTGCCGCTGCTGTGCTGCTGCCGCTGCCGAGCTGCTGCTGCTGTGCAGCTGTGCTGCGGCTGCTGCCTGCTGCTGCTGCCGTGCGACCAAGGGTGAAGGGCCGCAGCTGCTGCGACTGCTACGCCTGCTGGAGGTGGACAGGGAGAGGCCGAGAGGGAGCCTTGCTGCGCACACCGGGGGCCAACACAACTTCAAGGGTTTGATTGTTTTGTTTGAGGTTAATTTCATTGAGTTTTGTTTGATTGTTTTGTTGGGTTATTTTGGTTGGGTTAAAAATTTGGGGTGAGCAAACCTTGCTTATTAAGTTTCTTCCAAGGGTGATTAAGGGCTTAAGGGTTAATTGCTAATTAAACCTTAATCAGTTTATAAAAATTGGGACTTTTGTCTATTTTGATTTGCTTAGGCTCAATTGAAGTTAAATTAAACTTCATTAAGGATTTTGGGGTGGGATCATGCGGGTAATTAATTTTTCCCAATGGTGATTAAGAGTTAATTGCTAATTAACCCTAATTAGGTCATAGAAATTGGGGCTTTTGTCTATTTTGATTTGCTTAGGCTCAATTGAAGTTAAATTAAGGTTCATTGAGGATTTTGGGGTGGGATCATGCGGGTAATTAATTTTTCCCAATGGTGATTAAGGGTTAATTGCTAATTAAACCCTAATTAGGTCATAGAAATTGGGACTTTTGTCTATTTTGATTTGCTTAGGCTCAATTGAAGTTAAATTAAGCTTCATTGAGGATTTTGGGGTGGGAGCACGCGGGTAATTATTTTTTCCCAAGGGTGATTGATAATTAAGCCGTAATTTTTCCAATGTACTTACAACTATACTATTTTTCTTTGACTGTCTTAATGCAGCATCATGCCTAGACGTCAGCAAACGCAGGAGCAGCAAGGGCAGGAGGATCCGGGGTGGGCCCACATGTCCTTAATTGATGCTAAGAGAAGGAAGGTTAAATGTAATTATTGTGGTAGGGAGATGTATGGTGGAATTACCAGAGGAAAGCAACATTTGACAGGGGTACGAGGAGAGGTGAGACAATGCGACCACTGTCCACGAGAGGTGCGAGAGGAGATGCGCCAGTGCCTTTTGGGGAAAAAGGAGAGGGTGCAACAAAGGACTGAGGATGAGGAGGAAATTGCTGAGGAGATTTCTGGCAGAAGGGTTAGGAGGGATAATGATGAGGAAGGCACTGAAGATTCTGATCCGGAGTTGACTGAAGCAAGGGAGCGTGAAGAAGCCGCTCGAAGGAAAGGAAAGGCATCCATGGGTTCAGGAGGGACCTACTCCAATACAGCTGCATGACGTCCTGATGTTGCTGCCCCGCCCCCGCAGACGCAGAGAGCAGGCCCCATGGACAGTTATCTCCACAGAAGGCCCCAGGCTACACAACCTAAGATCAAAAGTGCATTAAGAGGGGTCAAAAAATCTGCAGAAGTTGCAGGGCATGCATTTAAAAGCATCTGTAAATGGTTTTTTCATGCAGGTGTCCCAACACATGCTGCTGAAAGTGAATATTCTCAACCTATGTTGGATGCCATAGCAGATGTTGGCCCTGGCTTGAAGGCGCCATCACGTCGGGACATATACGGGCGTGGGCTTGAGGCAGAGGTTGAGGAGCTCCATGACTGGGTTCAAAGCTTCAAGCATATATGGATGGAGAGAGGATGCACTATTATGTGTGATGGTTGGACTGGTACTACGAAAAAATCCATAATTAACTTTTTGGTCTATTGCATCGAAGGTACAGTATTTGTAAAATCTGTAGATGCATCAAATTTTGAAAAAACTGTCAATTATTTGTTTCATTTGATGGACAACATGGTAGACGAAATTGGTGAAGAAAATGTTGTACAAGTTGTGACTGATAATGAAGCCAGTTATAAGGCTGCAGGGAGGAAATTGATGCATAAGCGCAGGCATTTATATTGGCTCCCATGCGTAGCACATTGTCTTGATCTCATACTTGAAGACATAGGGAAGGACAAATATGTGAAGAAGACGATTGAAAGGGCACAAAAGATTACCCAGTATATTTATGGTCATCCTAGGATATTGAACATGTTCAGGGAGCATGCAAGTGGGGGGCGAGATATTATCCGTGCAGGGTCAACCAGATTTGCTTCAAATTTCATTTCTTTGGAGTCTCTGCATAGGTATACTGTTGAACTCAATTATTACTTCTTTATCCTTATAGTTATGATCCGTATTTGATTCAAATTTTATTTCTTTGCACAGGTATAAGAATGAGTTGAAAGCTTTCATGTACCACAATACCCTGCGGGAATACATCGACAAGGGCAATGTTGATGCTCAGATGGATTATTTGGATGTCTGTCAAATCGTGGACGACAACAAATTCTGGGGCAGAGTAACACGATACATGAAAGTAGTCACCCCCCTCGTTAAGGTCCTAAGACTGGTGGATGGCGATGACAAGAATGATATGGGATATCTGTATGAGGCCATGGACCGTGCGAAATTGGAGTTGCAGGAGTCCCTTCCCAAAGAACATGCAAAGTGGTGGAAGATTATTGACCATAGATGGGACACCACATTACACCACGACTTGCATGCAGCTGGTGAGTGATTATTTGTATTCATATATTATTGACCATACATTAACTATATACAAATGCAGGTTATTTTCTGAACCCTCGATTAATGTACAATGCCAATGCACATGTTGATGCCGAGGTGCTTCAAGGCACTTTAAAAGTCATTGGTCGTTTATCGAGGATACCAGATAAGAGGCTTCAGGCGGAAGTAGAGGTTGGCCTGTTTGATTTCATGAATAAGAGGTATATAATTTACTTAAGTAGTTATGCTAATCTATTATGTAATTTTTGTAGATGAACTCCTATAGAATGAGAACTGGGACGTATTCTGACTCCCAATTACAATACGCAGTGGGAAGAGTGAGCCCAGGTATACTTCATCTTTGTGCTTTCTTTGCAATTACATCTTCCTTAATTAATTTTTATTTACAACTTATATTTATTTGTTTATGGTTGGTTGGTGTAACAGCTGACTGGTGGATCATGGTGAACAATAGAGAATTGGGCAGTTCTGCATTGGCTTTCATTGTAATCAGGGTGTTGAGTCAAACCACATCAGCAAGTCAATGTGAAAAAAATTGGAGCACGTTCAACCTTATACACTCAAAGGTTCGCAATCGGCTAAAGGCTGATCGATTAGAGAAATTAGTGTACTGCCACTATAATATGAGGTTGAGAATAAAGAATATGAGGTTGAGACAACAGCCGCGAGACAAACGCGTCGCCGAGGATGCCGCCGTAGAGATTGATGTGGATGCCTTGTTTGATGATGATAATCCCTTGCAGTCTTGGGTGGAGACATGAGAGCAGGTTGATGAGCCCGTTTTTGATGTTGATGATAGAGCATGGGCAGAGGGCATACTTGATGAAGATGAGGCAAGATATCCCGAATTCAAAAGAACATCAAAGAGGGCTAGAGATACTTATGCGCACCAGTCTAGGTTGTTGATGACACTGAGGAGCAGTTCGAGTTTGAGCCAGCTAGACACTCAGATACAAATAGCAGGCCAGTCACTCCTAGAATGGTCAAGCCACCGGTCTCCTTAAGAAGAAGTACATCAGTGCATGGGCAAACTGAGAGGACAAATACTGCTGCTCGAGAGGACCCGGCAATTGAGCAGTTGAAGCAGATTTATGTGAGGCACACGCCAAGGGATAAAGGACTCATGTCAAAGATCACTGAAAAATTGGCACCACAAGAGAAAAAAGCATCCCCGAAGGCTAAAAAGCGACTACTTTCTTGTGGTGATGATGATGATGGTGATCATCCCGGAGGTGCTGCAGGTGGTACTAGTGTTGCAGGTGGTACAGGTGATGCAGGTGCTGTAGGTGGTACAGGTGATGCAGGTGATGCAGGTGGTACCATTGGATACAGTCAATGTCAGCGAGGATATGATTCACCAGGTTACGAAGGTGGCCAACAGGAAGCAGCTATTTATGGGTCGTGGAATTATGAACCATCATTCCAGTTCCATCCATATCCGACCAGTTCCTCTTCTCTTCCTCACGATTCCTATGCTGATACTGGATTCGAATCAAGCCAACCAAACACTCCAAGAGGGATCCAAAGAGGGATGCAGGACTTGGCTACCTCATTGTTTGGTTATAGTGAATATGGACCATACATGTCACCTGGTTATGGATATCGACATCAAGGGCCAGACGATGAGGGAGAAGATTCTTCTAGTAATTATTATCCATATTAGGTAAGAATCAATGAATTTTTGTAACATTTATTTTGTCTAATTTGGTTTATTGTACTGCTTGTATTAATGTACAATGGAATATTAGTTTAACTTTCACATGTTCAATGTTTGAAGTTCGATGCGTAGTTGTCTACTTCAAGATTATTGCACTAACTTATACAGTCAAATGCATGTGTAATAATTTTTGTGATTTTAAGTGTTTATTTATATTTTTTATGATTTTTGGAGTGATTTTTTAGAATTAATTTGATTTTTTTGAACCTTTTAAATGGGTTTCGGCCGAAACCGATACCGAGTCGTATCGATATCGGACTCGGCCGAAACCGAGTCTGAAACCGAGTTTGCCATCCTGGGGGGGGGGGGGGGGACATTAAATGCTAAGGAGGCATTAAATGCTTCATTGGTTGGCCAGAGAAGGGAAGAAGGGTACTATCAGTTAACCTTAACACCGAAGCAAAAAGGGGCTACCGTTTCATCACTGCAAAAGACAGGGCAACAACAAAAAAAAACCAGAGTATCGGAAGAAACAATAATGTTGCGCTGGGAAAGAGAGAAAGAAAAGAAGACATGCACATGTAGGGGCTACAAGACCCCCTCCCCTTTACTGATTATTCTTTCCCCCTTCTACTGGAAGCTCCTAGGAAAGAAATAGGGGTTTCAGGCCCCCTCTTGCAACTGTACAGCGATGTAGACGTAGAACAAACGAAAAAAAAAGTGATAACTCCATGAAGCCAATTAATCTGAGAAATCATAGACAGAAACCACTCTCCCAACACCTCAAGATCATGCTCACAATATAGAATAAATCTTGGGTGTGGGGGGTTATTTCATGACCGCCCGAGCATACACGTTTGACACAAAAAAAAGAATTTAAAGACAGCAGTGAGAATGATTGTTGCGAATATAAGGAGAGAAGGAAGGGAGAATAAGTAGTGCAACAGCAAACGGAGAAAGAGAACAAGCATACATACATTCATCAATTCATAAAAAAAAATCTTGACAGATACAAAAAACTCCCATGGCGGGGATCAACATACATAATATAGCCCCATCGGGCACAGACTCGGACGACGAACCCTCTTTAGAGGAATCGCACCATTTCCCCCCTCTCTCTTTCTTTCTCTCCCCTTTTCCTTCTCCTCTTTTTTTCTTTTCTACAGGCCTGCTACGGGGTTACTCCCTGGGCTATTGCTTCTCTTCTCCTTTTTTTTTTTTTTTTTTTTTTTTGGGGGGGGGGGGGGGGGGGTTCCAGGGTCCTTCTTCTTCACAGTGCAGCCCCTTATATAGGGGGTGCGGGCTAGCTGCCGTTTAAATTTATGAAGGGAGCGGCCGGATGAAGGGGCTTCTGTGCTACGGATGGGGCTCATGGGGGGCTGCCGGATGGACATCCGATGGGCTGCTGGACGGGGCTTCATCGCGCTACCGGGTGAGCATTAAGGGAGCTATCATTTAAGCATTAAATGCACCAAGGGGGGCTATCGGTTGAGGTGTGAAGGGGCTGCCGGATGGAGTGTTGAGGGGCATTAAATGCTAGGGGGGCAGCATTAAATACCTTGCTGATTGGCAAAAGAAGGGAGGAGAAGTGCTGCCGGAACACCCCCCTCCATTCTTCTTCTTCTTCTTTTTTCTTTTGCCCTTCTTCATTTATTCTTCTCTTGTCTTTTTTCTTCTTCTTCTTTCCGTTCCTTGTCAACAGAGCGTCTTCTTTTCATATTCTTCTTCTTTTGTTCTTGGTTGGAGGATTTTCGAAAATGGCGTCATCTGCAGATGCCGCCAATTTAATTTGCGTCCAGGCTGAAGGCGTTCATTTCTGAAAAATAAGAAAACATAAAGGGTCTCTTTGATAAATAAATAAGGGAGGAATAAGAGGTCTTAACCCGAAGAATAAGAAAAAATACAATTTGGTAAGGCGGGTAGGTTTTCCCACCCCTAACTCGGATTTTCCCGGAATAACTAGTTCTAGTTAAAAGGTAGAATTAGTTGTTCTACCTTAACCCGGATACATATCAAAATAAAAAAGTGAAAAAATAGGAATAATTTACCTGGGTTTAAGGTAACCCAGTTTTCCTTATTCTGTTACCAAAGAGACTCAAAATGAATTAGCGTCAAAGCAAGGGACGCATGTTAATATGCGTCTGCCTGCAGAGGCGCAGTCCATTGAAATGGCGTCCCTGCCAAAGACGTTTATTTCTAAAAATTAAGAAATTAAAAAAAACTTCCTAAAACAGAAAAGGAATTAACGTCAGGGGCAGGGACGCATATTAATATGCGTCCCTCTAGAGAGACGTAAGTTCTTTGAAATGTGCAATTTTTAATTCAAAAGAAATTTAAATATAGTGAGGAATTGGTGTCTTCGTGGCAGACGCATATTAATATGTGCCTCTGCCATAAGACACGAATTCCTTGAAATATGCATTTTTTTAATTCAAAAGAAAATCAAATATCGTAAGGAATTAGTGGCTGGATGTTGGAAGCATATTAATATGCGCCTGCCCTAGAAGGCGCCAATTCTTTACAATATGATTTTTACTTCGTGTTAAAATGTGACACGAGATTTACTCAATTTAGCGTTAATTTTAACGTGTCAACACTAGCCTACCCCTCTCTTCAACTTTCTCTTCTCTGGATTCAACCTCCTCCGACGCGGGTGTACCCAAGACAATCTCCTCATCTTCTGTTGGTGGGATCCCTGCCTCCCATCACTATTAGCGTCCTTGTATCTTATGGATCACCCGCCACTGCAATCAGTTCGCAGCCCGACAGCTCCACGCAGTCCTTCCATTCTCTTCCAGCAAAAACCCCCGGTCCTCCCCGATACTCCCACTCGCCTCCATTTGCAGCAGCTTCGGGAACATGCCACACAAATGCTCGAGCCCCAGTAATTCTGCCCCACTAGAGCCAGTGGATTAGCCCAAGGGCCGCAAATAGTTGTCGGCCGAGAAGAGAGTACCCTGTTGCGACTTCTACGAGGAGGCCACTTAAAGACAGGGTCTCCGGACACTTCGGTAGCCAGGGCGACCCTTCTTCGGCACTTGCAGCCACCTCTGGGATGGCAGAGATGGCGCCCTCCCCTAGCCTAACGGTGAAGGCCACTACTAGACCCCCCATAGAGAGAGAAATCACCTGCGAGAGGGAACTCTGGTCTGGGGTGGCACTCTATAGGTGGCTCTTCTATTGTTGTTGGGGCCTCCGGATGGGGCTAGGGTGGTGATTGCCTCGCTCCGCCAAGGGGTGCTTGCCAGAGGCCTCTCCTTCTTCCCCATCGGCTGCCAAGAGAGGGGGTCCCAGTAGAAGGCCGGCGGAGAGAGCTCGAAGACCATCTGGCAGGGCCCTTCTAGCCAATGCGGAGAGAGGTTGGTCACTGGCGAGTTCCCACTGAAGCTCCCTGGTCGACGTCGGGATGACATGCCCGTCGGTAGAGGTTGCACCATCAACATCACGAGTGTCCCTATAGCAATCCGGCGAGGGAGACGAACCTATTCGGGTCTCCGCGTATCGGGTAAGTTATGGGCATACCCGCTTGGGTCCGAGACAGGATCCCGAACCCACCGGTTCCCCCACTAGACCCATCGTTGATCCAACCTATCTGGTCTAGCCCGCCGCGACTCAACCCAATTCAAATTTGAATCGGGCTCTGGTGGCCTGCCAGATACCCCACCGACTATACAGTCTTCTTCCTCCCACCCAGGGCCAAGATACCCTAGCCCGACCGGCCACTGCCACTGCCTCTGCCCCTTCAGCAAAACCGCCAGTCTGACTATGAAAGCTTCTCCGATGAGGTCCAAGGCCACGACGGCTGGCGTCGACGCCGAGTACACACCTGGAAAACCCCTTCGACCGTAGTAAGCAACCCCGCTAGAACAATGTGTAGGCTCCCCAACTCCAAGAGTCCAAAACTTCGGACGATCTACGTAACACTCTCCTCGTCACAAAGGGCGAAGGGGATCCCCCCTAGCCTAATATAGATACGCGTCTGTGTTGGGTTGGAGTAGGTGCCCCTCTCCGAGGACCACCGATGGAGGCGGAGGAGGATGTCGTCCTCCACCAGGTACCCCACCTCTATGACCGCCTCCTCCCAATTTCCAACCACCAGGAAGGCTAACGTGGAGAGCTGACGAACCTCCCAAAGACTTTCGTCTACGCACCTCCCATCTAATAACTCCTTGACCTTGTCAGAGGTGGCCCCCCCCTTCCACTGGTTGTACTCACAGGCTTCTGCGTAGCCACTGTAGCCGGCCCTCTACCATCTCTGGCGGGACTCAACCCACATCTAGGTACCAACGAGACAGCCACCACCATGGCCTCCACTGGCCTAGTGTAGACAACGTCTGTGCAACTCCTCTTGTCCCCCAGCCACAACTACCTGCAGGAGCTCTACAAATGGCCAACCCACCGGCACCTGAAACAGATCGGCCTATGGTCTTGAGGTCCTTGAGTCTTTCCGGTTTGCCCCTGCCCAGAGAGACCCAGCCGCTCACCTCCGCAGCTGGCAAGGGTGCAATTTGCAGCGGAGGGATGCTCCGATGGAACACCCCCCCACACACCACATCATACTTTCCCCAGAGCTTCTCTCTCTAGAAACAGCTAGAGAGAAAAAGTCAGAACACCCTGTGCAGTTAGAAGAAAATGAAATAATATAAAGATTCAACCACTGTATTTCTACATCTTAGAAATATAGTATCTTCAACAATCTGTATTTTGAATTTCTCTAATGTAGGATTTTTCCAAGTACTGAAGAGTTTTTCCCAGTTATCCCTGTGCAGCTTTCAGTCAATGTGTCAGCTTTTCAGGGATTTCTTCTCCCAAGACTGCTAGTCACCATTGTAGGGATGCTGGAGTGCAGGGTTGCCCTCTTTTGTGGTTTAATCTACTCCAGTTGGGAAACCAGACGAACTTGCCCTAGGTTTTATAGAATGGACCAGCCAGAAAAATGAAATGTCAAACATAGAGTCAACAAGGTGCTTCCTTTTTAGATGGGTGCCTTGTCAATAAGGAATAGAAGATCCCATATTGAATATGTTAGTTTGCTAGGATTAATAGTTATTTCTTTCTGCAGAATCTAAAAAGAAGTTCAAAAGCCATCAAAGACTAAGAACTAAAACATGGAAGCGTGATTGAGCCATGTAGCATCAGTTATAAAGGATAAAGGCTGCCTTACTTTTCCAGTCACAAATTAGCCATAAGTAGAAACTGGCTCTCTCTTACATGCTTCAAAATTTATGTATCAAGCAAATCTTTAATTAATCCATGTAAATCGGGACAACACACACAATCTCAGGATATTCTATACCATTTGAATTTGAAAAAACTCTGATTATTATTGAATCAATGAAGAAATAACACCTTTTCATTTAAAAAAAAGTTAAATCTCTCATTTCCAGTGGAAAGGAGCCATAAGCAATTACTCTGAACATGAAGCACTAGTTTTGAAGTTGACAGAATTTGCCATAAGCAGAAATGGCTTCTATCACGTGAAAATCTACAGACATCCATGTGCAAAAAGTTCAAACAAGCCTAAGACAACCTCATCATAATTGATATGTTAATTAGAGTAGAAAAAACACTAGCTTGTGTATGAAAATGCATTTCTTTTCTATAACAAAGATGTAAAGAGAAAAGAACCGAAAAAAGGTAAATGTCTTATTCACAGTAGAAAGAAGCCATATGTAATTATTCTGAAGCACCTAGAAAGAATTGAAAACATGCAAGGCAGTCAACACTAGCAAAAGAGAAAGTTGGAGTTCGAGAAACACTGATCAGAATCAAAAACAGAGGTTACAGAAACTCAAAGACAAAGATAGATAGAAAGTGGAAAGAAATATCAAACTGTGAAAAAGATATCAATCACTTAATGACCTGAGGTGATGTATTTTTAGAGTAGGAAATTCTTTCAAGCTCCCGAAATATGTGCCTGGAAATGTCAGCATGCCTGTTAGGACGATGATGGCCTCCATCCTCAAAGCAGGGAATCTGTCCTGTGTTGATCCACTGCATAATATGAAAGTTGTAGTGAAAATTGTAAGACACTGAATTGCCAGAAAGTTCATAAATCAAATAAACACGCATAAGAATAAAATGTGCCAGAAAAACCTTTAAGTATATTGCAGAATAGACGAGAGCCTCCAATTGATTTCCCAGATCCTGATTTCCACCTAACAGCTCACGTACAACTTCTAGCTGTATAAAAATATAAAGGAATGACAAATAGTTAGGAACCTTCACAACCGAAAGGATGGTGAAATGACACAGTAAACATATCATGTAGTACATTGACTTGTGATATCTAACTGGGTATACCATACAAGTATCTAACATGAAGGATCTCTCTGAGATTTTGTTGAGATCCCCATCACTCTGTACCAATGAAATCTAAGACGAAGTGCAGATGAAATCTCAGCAGAAGGTGGGGGAGAAGAAGATGAATGGAGAAATAGGCAATCCATGGATGGATTTCTCTAGATTCAACTACTTGATTTAATCGCAAAAGATCAATTGCCCCACAACTTCTATGGGGAAAGATAACATGTGCCAATGCAGCCAACAGCAGACAATCAAACATCAGGATGATTCCATAGCAGTAGGCAACAATCTTAGATGGTGACCACCACCACCATCAGCTCCACTTCCTTCTCTTGTGTAGATAAAGTGCTTTAATTTTTCCTTGTTAGGAATAAAATAAATATATATAATATAAAATGACAAAAGAACCTGAAAATTGCAAAAGATCTTAGGGAAAAAATAAAATTACAGAACATTTGTGAAGTAAGTACTTTGCTTGATGTTGAGAATTTCCAATCTCTGATATATCTCTTAGATCTCTTCTCTCTGACCTTTTGACATATTGTCAAGATATAAGACAGCAATGCTTGATTTGCATTAAGATGCAGCAAGTACACATAATCGATCATCTAAGACACAATGTATCTATAAAATCTAAAATAATTCCACTCACAGCTTTCTATTAACAAAAATCAGCCACAAGATTTCTGTAAAATAATAGCACATTTATATGAGAATACTAACCAATTCATTCTCAACCATGCTGAGCATGGATCACATATTGCTACTCTAGCAGCAACTCAAGCTCTTCCCAGTAGAGGTGACATTTTACCCAAGAAAAGAGAATGAAAAAAAATGGAAAAATGACTGAGCATATTATACACTACATATATACACAGAAGAAGATGAATATAAACATAGCAAAATTGTCAAATTCATACATGTAAATATACCATATAATATCATAAGAGCCAACTAAGCAAGTCTAATCATTGAAGATAAAATCACCAAATTCATGCATGTAAATTTACCAAAGGAATGTAGAATCTAATAATTGATGGATAACCTCATAAGAAAGCAACTCAGTCAGCCTATCGAATCCCATGTCACAGATTCATACTAACAATAATAAAGTTCAAAATAGTTGTTTAAAATGTCAATAACACTGATGGTCTCACACCATTTCATCCCTCACCAAAGTTTATCGATAGCCTACTTCTGCCCTCAGAGTCATCATTTCTTCCATAAAGTTAGCTTCAATTTGCTTCTGTTCCTTATGTAACCCTTGTATGTCATCAAACTGCAGCCATACAATTGTACAAGGGCCCAACACAACTAAAATCCCATAGGCTGAACCACTGAAGCCAGAGTTGCGGCTGCCACAAATGGTATCAAAACAAGGTTTGGTGGACCTGTAGAGTTAAGTAGTAGAACCAGAACATACCCAGGAATAATAAATGATCAGTTAAGTACATAATCAGCATATCCCAAAGAGGAGGCATCAAGATGAATCATAACTCTCTCTCCCTTATGTGGCATACAAAAGACATGAAGAGGAGTGCATCTTACTGTTTCTGGATTGTTGGGGTTAGAGATAGGCAACCTGAAATCAAGATGCAACTGGTGGCAGGGGAAGAAAAAAAGATTCAGGTAGATGACCAAGACTGAGCATGGGCAAAATTGTGGATGCAATAATGAAATCAATATATGATTAATTCCAGATTCATCGACAACTGATGGACGCCATGACAAGGAGAGAGATTGACAACCATTATGGATTGAGCATTTTCTAAATCTGAATCCACTAGCCTTCAAGGACCAAGGAGGGCAAAAGAAAGCAAATTACTATACTAGCGACAAAAAAGATCTTACACTGTGACAATGATTATATATGGGGAAGCATTATTGGCAAATTTTATGCTCTAAGGAAATGTGGACCAATGGTGGTAGACCATGAAGAGGACCTACTTTAGAGGCATGTAAAAGTTTGTATTTCCTAGAAACCATTTCTTGAGGTCTTCACTAGTGTTTCCTACTCCACATGCAACAGAGCAAAGAATAAGAGTTTATGGATTTAGTGCAAGCCGATGAGTGAGTTAAGGAGTACAAGCAAAAATACATGGAACTGCCAGTCTTCATTCAATTTGTTGAAGATGAGAAGAGCAAGTGAGGAGGTGTAGTCCAGAATTGAAGGATTTGACTAACGTAAGAATAGTACCATCACAGACCAAGGATTTGGATAAAGCAACACAAAATGCATGCATTGTAAAAGAGGCCGCCACCATTGTACATGGAATTCTGGGAAAGGAAAGGCTATAATGGGCTTTTATTGCAACAAAGAAACATGGGCATAGAAGAAAGAGTGTCAGCAGTTGTTGAGGTCCCTAACTCGTTTCCAACAATATCTCGAACCTGGAGCGTGAACCAAGTGGCATAAAAGGACTTGAGATGCAGGGGATGTGGCAAGACACATCCCAGCGAACCATGTTCTTGAGTGACCCAAAGGTGCGTCAGATCCCGGATATGGCTTGCCATCTCTTATGGGATCTTCAATATCTCTGTCTCTCCAAGGGTCCTGAGATAGAATCACTACCAAGATCCAGAATAAGAGGGAGAAAGTGGTGGAGCAGGAGGTTGGAGGAGGAAAAGAAGAGGAGAAAGAAGAGGAGGAGGTCAGGATGAGAGGAGGAGCTCTCTAACATGATGAGACAGACATTGAGATTCATGAAAGGAAACCTAGCATATTTGTAAATAAGCTTTTGCATATAAAAAATGGCATTATCTAAGAATTATAAAGTTATCATGATCATTGACTGCTCTTCCCCATCTCCTAAGATCTCTTCTCTTCAGCCTTCCAAGACAATGTCAAGATCCAATATGACACTCCTTGCTTCAGATATGACAACTAGAGCACATTGTTAAAGACTACCCTCGCCCACCAGACAGTGGTCCTTAGGTTTGACGGGGATGAAACCTTCCAATAGCCGAGGTAGACCCCACCCATCGATACGTTAGTGTGATAATCTATGTGCAATCTATTTCACAATAAGCTTTTGCATTCTTAGATTATTGTGTTAATTTAATCACATTGAATGGTTAGATGGCATTTTCTAAGAATTATAAAATTATCATGATTCTTGGCTGGTCTTCCCTTCCCCATCTCCGGAGATCCCTTCTCTTCAGTCTTCCGAGATGATGTCAAGATCTGATATGGCATTCCTTGCTTCAGATATGACAACTTGGACACATTGATAAAGACTACCCTCACCCACTAGGCAGCAGTTCTTCTGGAGGTGTAGATTTGAGAGAGATAGCACCTTCCAATAGCCAAAGTAGACCAGGTCCATCAGAAAGGGGAGATTTTTTTGGCAAGGGAGTGGAGGAAGGTCCAGGGGTGGCATGACATCAGGTAGGGCAGAGTGGCTACTAGCAAGAAAGATGGAGGTGTGGGGTTTAAGAATATCAGACACTTCAATCTGGCCCTCTTGTGTAAGTGGCTATAGAGGTTGGGGGCGGGTGAGGAGAGATTGTAGGCGTAGGTGATCAGGCACAAGTACAATGGCAGGGGGCGGGTTTGGGATCTAGCTCCATCCTCTCAGCACCATATTTCTCCCATCCGGCGAGATATCTCGACTTGCAGGGGCATTATCTCTTCCAGTGCCCGGGTCCGACTAAGGAAAGGAGATTAGTGTCTTTCATGGAAGGACCGATGATGTGACAACTTCACTCTGGAAGCCCCTTTCCCACGCCTCTTTGCAGTTGCAATTGTCCCTCAGAGATCAGTCTTCCAGTTTTTGATACTCAGCTGTCAAGTGGCACTTGGGCTCCGACGTTCAGGATGAACCTCAGGACTGAGGAGATAGAGCAACTCTAGGACCTCCTACACCTCCTCGTCGACTTCGCTCCTCAACTTGACAGAGAGGACAAGTGGACGTGGAGTTGGGGGAGAGAGAGTGCCATCTCAATCCGATCAGCCTATTCCTTCATCTCTGATGGAGGGATCCAACACAACCTCGCCCCGCAGATCTGGCAACCTAGGAGCCCCTTGAAGGTGAAGAATCTCATCTGGAGGATCTCTCATGGGAGGCTCCTCACTCGGGAGAGGCTGCTCCAATTCCTTCCAGCCATCCAACCGACATCCTGCTTATGTAAAGAAGAGGACGAGAGTCTGGACCACCTATTTATAGATTGTACCTACTCACGGAAGCTGTGGGACGGGCTTGCTAATGAGAACCCACTGCGTCCTTGGCCGACATAGAGAGGTGCATCACTTCATTCGGACTTGGGGGAAAAGGTGTCCTCTTAGAGGGGATAGCATTGTATGGTGGCTGATTTTGCATGCTACTCTTTGATCTTTGTGAGGTAAACGGAACAATAGGATTTTTAGGAGAGAAGCTAGAGCCGAGGACTGTCTTGTTTCTTTTATTTGTGACGGGGTGAAAGAATGGACGGAGCTACTTTGTAATGTAAATTCCCTCAACTCCCCTCTTGTTGTTTGACTGGGAGGTTAGAATGTTGCACACCAACTTGGTGTGACCTTTTGTCTAAGAATTTTTTGGGAGCTTATTGACTATACTTTCTTTTGAAAGTGGATAGTACCACTATATGTATTAAAAAAAAAAGAAGGTACCAAAAACTCTCCAAAAAGAGACCCTGTACAAAAAACCACATCAAAGACACTGAGACGGTCTATTCCCCCCAACAGAGCAAAAATAGATGAGTTGAGGGCATTCACATTACAAAACACCTTCACCCACTCCCTCACTCTATTACAAATGAAAGAAATAAGAAAGTCCTCCGCTCCAGCCGCCTTCTGAAGATTATGTTGTTCCTTTCACCCCAAAGGGACCATAGAGTTGCATGTAGGATGAGGCACCAAATCACATGATTACCTTTGAGGGGCCAACTCCTACCCCAGCTCCCGATGAAGAGTTGCACATCAATGTCGCGATCAAGTAGACACTAAGCTCTTGAAGACACCCTCCTACATTGCCTGGGAGTAAGGACAGCTTACAAACAAATGGTCTAAAAACTCGTCTTCCAGGCCACACAAACAACAAGTCGGCTGAATGCCTGATAGGAAGCGCTGGTGCCTGTCTCTGGAAGGAAGTCTTCCGTGGAAAATCCTCCATATCAGAAGCTTTACCTTCAACCGACTCCTCGGTCTCCAAGTGTAAGGAGCAACTCCGTGCCACACCCCCCCATCAGAGATGATGGAGTAGGAAGATCGAACAGAGAAGGTCCCCCCCCTACTCCACCTCCAAGTCCACACGTCCTTCTGGAGAGGGCACGGGGCGAAGTTGAAGAGGAGGAGAATGAGGTCCTGGAACTGCTCCAGCTTAGCACTCGTAAGGGCCCTCCTGAAAGTCAGCGCCCAGGTGCTCCAGAAAGGTGGGGATAAAAAGCCCGAACAACTGACCCTAGAGTGTCGGCCGAGATGACGAACAGATTAGGAAAAGACTCCTCTAATGTGAAGTCGCCACACCATCTATCCTTCCAGAAAAGAAATTGATTGCCCTTCCCTAGACGGAACCAGATCCCAGAAGCGATGAAGTCCATGCAAGAGAAGATGTCGCGCCAAATAGGAGACATCTAGGTTGGACTAGGGAAATCCAGGTCCCAAACTCTCTTCCTGCTACAGTACCTCTGCTTGATAAGCTATTCCCAAAGCCCATCATCCCCTGCACCCAACGTCCAAATCCACTTACTCAAGAGAGCCAAATTGAAATCGCCCACACTTATGATCCCAATACCCCGTTGATCCTTAGGAGCAACCATCCTCCGCTTAATGTCGTGCCAACTCCTAAACCTCCCCCCACTCCCATGCCAAAAGAACCTGCCATGAATAGCTTCAATTTTCTTCAACACAATCTTCATAATGTGGAACATACAGATATAGTAGATAGATAAGTTGTCCAGCACTAATCTGCAAAGGACTAATCTACTCCCATAAGAAAATAACCTCGCCTTCCAGCCAACCAATCTAGTCTCATATCTCTGGATAATAGGGAGCCAATCCGCACGCCAAAGAGTCCCTGGAGTGAGGAGAATACCCAAGTAAAAGATAAGGAAAGTCCCCATCTGGCAGCCCAAGATTCGGGCAGCTCTGTGAAGTGGCATGGTCTCCAAGTTAACCCCCACCACTAGACTCTTGTTAAAGTTAACTTTCAAGCCAGTAGTCACCTCCAATAGCTCCAGCAAAATCCTCACCACATACATCTACCTCTCATCCTCTGCCATGAAAAGGATGTACATCTCTTTTTTCATTTAATACAATAGTGGTACTATCCACTTTCCAAAAAAAAAAGGAGTTGATACCTAGTCTAGTTCTTATCCTCATACAAAACATTTTGAATTTATTCTCATTTCCTGCATGAATATGTGACCAGCCATCAAGGCGCCAGCTTCAAGCATGGTTCATTTCCTCCCATGATCAAGTTGGAGAAGTTTTTACCAAGAGTCATTCTTTAGAGTGTCTTGTGTTGCTTAGACCTTGCTTATGGCTTGATACAGCCCTCAACTTGTGGGGAAATGCAGCCCCAGTCTTTCACTCATCTAACTGATGCTTCTGGTTTGCCATATCTAGAACCAATTCTGTTGTATCTTGCCAGCATATCATCTCCTTGTAACAATGTATCTCATCACATTATAACTATGTAGCTTCTCTGCAACTATGGATTAGGTCATAAGTACAAACTCATCTCTCCTCTTTGTTTATGTTTTTTAGAGGTAGGGCTCACCCATTCTTTCACTGTGGGTAAGGAATTCAGATATTCATTAAATAAAATGACCAGTCAACAGAGGCATCCTAGTGGGCTTTTATGGACGAGGAATCAAAGCACAATGTGACCAAGCAGTCATGCAGAATTAAATACAAGCAGTCTATAAATAGACCAAATTACTTGATAAAGAGCACATATAATATGCATTATACTCTAATGGATGCTCGTAAAAAAATATATCAATATAAATATTTAAAAAGTAAAACAGTATAGCAATCATGTCGTTTGAAGTTTGTCGTGGGTTTACCTTCCTCCACCAATTTCTGGCATTGCGGTCTCCCTCCACCAGCTTCAGTGGGACGTCCTCCAGCCCTTCGGTGATCCAAGCCCTCTCGGTCTCCCTGCTCCCATGCTCATTCGATCGCATAAAGGAGGCGGGTCTCCCCTGCCACTGCTCCACGAAAGGGCTCTGCTCCACATCCTCGACAGACCCATTGGCCTCCTCTGCACCATCAGAGTCATCACCATCGTCTTCTACCTCTCTGACCTGCTTATCGGGTACGGTCCCGGTCAAATCGACACTATCACCAGTCCTGTTCCACCGGCACACCATGTCGAACATTCCCGCCCTGGGGAGCTCCAGCACCCGATTCCCCCCGTCCTCCCATACCTTCGTCTTCCCGCCGTCGGACAATATCACAAACTTATACTCGACGAGACCCCCGCCGTCGAGCTCCAGCTCAGCGACCCACCCGTCCGCTGTCCACACCAGGGGGACGTCCTTCTTCCACGACCCCAGCGCCCGGTCCGAGCCGAGAATGACGACGGTATCCCCGAACTCCACCTGGTGGTCCAGACGGACGCGGATGCGCACCTTCCCCTGCCCCGCCGCCCCCTTCCTCTCCTCCCCCACGGCGACGTTGCTGCTGCCGCGGCAGAGTAACCGACTGCGAGGGGGGAAGGAGAGCTCGGAAGGCCGGCGGCGGGAGGGGGTCCCCAGGATCAACAGGGACAGTTGGGAACGGAGGAAGCGGAATCGGCAGTGGCCGGGCGGGGGGAGGAAGGCGGAGGAGGAGGCGGTGGTGGAGGTGGTGTGGAAGGGGAGGGAAGCCATGGCGGTGGGGGGTTGCGATCGGGAGGAATCAGCGCCTTCCGCCCTCTTCGTCCTCCTTCGACAGTTCACGAGACGCCCATGGCCACTGCTGCGGGAGGTGGTGATGGTGACGACAATGTGAGAAGACTGAGTAGTGTGAGAGCGATTCTCTCTCCCTTCCCCCTGATATTTCGCTCAGGTGGAAGGGGGATCTAAAAAACAAGTTAGTTTTTTTATAAATAAATTATTATTACATATAAATTATAAATATATTATTTTTAGAAACATATTGATATATTTATATCGTTAATATTTAAAAATATAAAAAATATCATTACGATCACTTTTTATTGATAAAGATTTATTTATTTCTGTTAATTATAAATCAAATGATTAAAAATATCTCTCCCTCACACGACTCCTAAAGATAGAGAGGGATGATGATGGGGGAGACATCAAGTCGACGGTGTTGGGGGGGGGGGGGGGGGGGGGGGGGAGTCAGGGGGAGGGGCATAGTAGGTCGGCGATGAGAGGGTGGCAGCAGGCTGACGGTGGTATGGGGGTGGGGGGGCAATGGGAAGGGGGTAGCAAGCCGACGTTGGGCGAAGGGGGTGATAGTAAGGTAGTGATGGGGGGAGGGGGAAAGAGTTGACAGTGGGAGAGGGTTAGCAGGGCGATGGGGGAGTGGTAGCAAGCTGGAGGTGGTTCGAGGATGGGGACATGACAGTGGGAGGGAAATAGTAGGCCGACGATGAGTGAGGGGAAAGGAGCGGCGGGGAGATTTCCAATCCAATGGGAGGGGGGGAGGAAGGGGGTGACAGTGGGATGGAGGTAAGTGACTGGAGGTGGGGGGTGGTAGCAGGCTGGCGATGGTGGGGGGAAGGGGGCGGCAATAAAGCAACGATGGGAGAGGAGACTATAGGTCGCCAACAGCGGGAGGGGGATTGCAGGCTACTTGCAAGCGAAGGGGGAAGGATGTCAGTGGAGGGAGGTGGATTGCTGGCTCCACCACGACGCCGTTGTCCCTTTCCACATTGTTGATGTCATCCTCTTAGGATTCGAGAAATCCATCTAGGAGAGGAGAGAATAAGATTACCCTTAAAACTTGTTTCAACCGTAAAATATTTTTATTTATTTATATATTCTTATTAGATGTGTTATTTTTTATTTTAAAACTTTATTTAATTTTTTTACAAATAATTCAAAATCTTAAGAGATATAACCTTAGACATTTTTATCTGTTTCGTATCTAATTAAGTCTAACTATGATTAAGTTGACAGATGATAATGGAGGATTACAGTGATATCATATTTGAAAAAATTTAAAATAATAAGAGAGCTACTAAGTATCTGTCCCGGACACGTAACTGTTCGGGATGAGATTGGTGCACACTCGGGGGCTGGACAGTTACGCGTACAGGAGAGATAATAAGATTTACCAAAATAATAATGATATATATATATATATTAATATATTTTTAATAATGATATATATAATTATCATATTGGTTGAATAATAAGATTTATCTAAATAATATTAATATATATATTCGTAATCTTTAAATAATATATATATATATGACTTTAACAATATTTTATTTGTGAAAATCTAAAAAAAATCGGTTAGGGTGGTGAGTGAACCGGTGAGGTAGTGCCACGTGTGCAAAGGGCCGAGGATTAGACACATCTCGAGGCGATTGTAAAGGGCGAAACGTGACGAGCATCTGATTAGGCAGGGATCGGCCTGCAACGGTGCGCGGCGTTTGGGGGCCCCTTTGAGATTTTTTTTTAATGTTTTTAAACTATCACTCTTACCTTTACGTTTCCATGTATATCGTTAAAAATACTAGTAATGCATAGAAGGGCCATTATCTTTCGGTATTTTTACATAAAGAGTGACCAAGGAAGTCATTCTATGATTTTTTTATACAATCGACATTTGTGATGATATATGCATAAATATAAACATAAGAATGATACATATATAAATTTTATTTTTAATATTATACATGCAAAAGTCTCTTAAATTCATCATCTTATAATAAATCTGTTGTTTTAAATATTCTTTAAGATATAGAAAAGGATTATATATATTGTAAAGGTTAAGATGTGTCTCTTCCGTCTCGTACTACACTTTTAAGATTTGTTCGACAGTGAAGAGTAGTCGGTCACCCTGAGGAAAGTCGCAACCATTAGGAAGAACGTCAGAAGGAGTTTTGAGAAAGAGATTCTAAAGGAGAACCCCTCCGATACTTAAGTCAAGATCATCTGAGAGAGTAAACGGAGAGTCGAAAGAAAGAAAATAGAAGAGGGAGAGAGTCGAGAGCTGTTAGAATTTGAGCATAGTCCCTGGATAATAATCCCGTATTGGTTAAATGAATTGTGGTTCATGTGCTTATGACCCTAGGCCCTTGTATCTCAATATCGCGATTTTGTGGATTCAACATGATATTAAAGTAGGCCCAATGACCTAACTCCTCTTACCATCTCCACCCAATTAATGTCCACGGCCCATCTTGACCGTGAGTACCGCGGTTTTATGGATTCAACAAGAGCTTGTAGTCTGGAGGGGGCGCTCGAAGAGTGCTTGGAGTCTCCTTCAATGGCAAGCGTGTGGGGAGCTATCTCTATTTTCTCGCGGTGTGGAAGTTTCTCTCTGCGGGCCGATGATCGAGTCTCTCAGTTGCCTGGTGTATGTCTATGTGTTCCTCCCCCCCCAGGCTCGACTGGAGACCTATTTATATAAGGAGACAAGTCCGATGATAGCGACTCAACGTTCATCCATTGGTGAATTCCGCTGTGCCTGGAATACACGCGTGTGAGTATCCCGCTCGTGTGCTAACGACGAGTCTGACATTATTAGGCCGCATTAAACTTGGCGGAATTTCCACTCCTCACACACACACACACACACACACACACACACACACACACACACACACACACACACATATATATATATATATATATATTCATAAGTACATGCATTCGATGTGAGAACAATGAACATCATTTGTAAATATACCTCAAAAATTGAGTTTTTTTGTCATTTTTGATATATTCTGATGGTATTTTGACTGAAAAAGTATAACGCCTAAGTTCTGGTAGATTAATGTTGGAAGACTTAAAATAATAGGTTACTTTTAATAATATATATGTACAAATTCCAAGAGATATCCCTAATACAAGTAATCTCAAGTAATTTTTTATGAATGAAAAGAATTTTAAGGTATAAAATGCCATTTCTAAAAACTTATAATCAAAACACTTTCACCGAATCACGAGAATTATCCAACGAGAATTACGTGCATTATACCTTGAGGATCGAGATTTTAAATACAATGGTTTCTAATGAGACAGGGACTATATATGATCGTGGATAACGAGTTCACATTAAGTATTATACTTTCAGAGAAAAAATTAGATATTTATTATAAGTAAATGAGGTTCCAAGTTGCACTCTCCACTGAGTCTACCTGATTCACATTTAATGTTCTAGAGATGTGAACTCGTCGAGATTTGTTCACCTTAGAAAAAAAATGTGCGATGCGCGCGTAAGTTAGTCGTCACCAAATTTGAACCGAGGTCTTGCGAGATGTGCATAAGTTAGGTATCATCAAATTTCAATCAAGATCTATCACACTACGTGTAATATGTTAAATTTTTTAAATAAAAAAAACAAAAAAAATAAAATAAACTTGAAGAGAAGAAAACCGACCTGACCCGATAAAGTCCCATCTGTCTCGTCCCATCTCCCAGGTCTGCCATCGGAGTCTTCTCCAACTAATATGGACCCAACGCGCGACCTGTTAGAACCTGTCAGGTGACTAACCCAGGCCCAAGATCGTACGGTGAGTACACCTCTGCCATTTGATACCAAGGGTGCGCGTCTATGACGAGCGCCACCGCGTTAATGACGGAGTAATTCCTAGTTTGGTAAATGAACATGTGACACTCATGCCACTCACGGCGCCACCTTTTGGTCATTAGGCGAAACAACCTCAAAATCACTCACGAATTGTGTTATATTAATGACGAAACAATCACTAGATTACAACAAAATGAGGAGTTAGGCCCATGCCTCCGGCGAAAGAATAGCAGGTCAACACCGTCACTCTTATCTTGACATGAAAGCATGCAAATGGTTCACATCTTCGTGATTAGGATAACTCTGATAACTCTAAGTCAAATTAGAGTCAAAGATCAACGAGAGAACTTAATAAGATGATATAAATATGACCTTGTCTAGATGGTCATGTAGATATGAAAAATTAGCCACCCTCACATCTCTCTCTCTCTAACTCGACTTACCTAGACTCCTCCCTCCGAGCACTCGCCTTCACCCCCAGGAGCTTGCCTCTAATTATGTTAGTTGTATGATTTGGATATGGGAGGGTTATCTCCTAAAATACCTCCCAAGCCTATTTCTAACAAATTTTATTAATTGCAAGATCCCTCGTGTGATATGATACTAATTCCTCACCTAAACAAATCTGTGGATGTAATTCGCGGATTGACCTATGAAAAACAAAAAATACAAGAGAGATACCAATGTAATTAACGGAATCTTGTGGATAAGAGGAATCAAAAGTACGACTGTACGAGCATTCGGACAAAGAGGTCAGATTGCTAGATGAACAGCAGAGATCAGAATGAATATTCCCTTGAGAGAAAGAATAAGATACGCCCATCATGTCAGGAAGCTTCAGCCGGACCGACTTCTTCAGGAACTGCAGTGGCCGCCCTCCGCCAGCTTCAGCGCCACGCCCTCCGTCCATCATGTCAGAAAGCTTCAGCGGGACCAACTTCTTCAGGAACTGCAGTGGCCGCCCTCCGCCACCTTCAGCGCCACGCCCTCCGTCCATCATGTCAGAAAGCTTCAGCCGGACCAACTTCTTCAGGAACTGCAGTGGCCGCCCTCCGCCACCTTCAGCGCCACGCCCTCCGTCCATCATGTCAGAAAGCTTCAGCCGGACCAACTTCTTCAGGAACTGCAATGGCCGCCCCCCGCCAGCTTCAGCGTCACGCCCTCCGGTTCTTCGGCGATCCAGACCCTCTCCATGTCCCTGCTCGTGGGCTCGTCCAATCGCACAAAGGAGGCGGCAGGTCTCCCCTTCCACAGCTCCAAGAGAGGGCTCTGCTCCACATCTCCCACAGACAGATTGCCCTCGTCTGCATCATGATCACCAGACGCGTCACTTTCTTCCTCTACCTCCACGGCCCGCTCGTCGGGGGGCGCGGTCCCGATCAGATCAACATGCCTCTTCTGTCAGGTTCCATTGGCACACGACGTCGAACACCCCGGCCCTGGGGATCTCCAGCACCCGTACGTTTCTACCCGTTCTCCCAGACACTCGACTTCCCACCGTCGGACACCACCACGAGCTTGAACTCGACGAAGTCCCCGCCGTCGAGGTCCAGCTCGGCAACCCACCCGCCCTCCGTCCACGCCATCGGGACGCCCTTCCTCCACGACCCCATCGGGCGGTGCGAGACGAAGATGACGACGTACGGCCACCCCGAACTCGACCCGCTGGTCCAGCCGGAAGCGGACGCGGACCTTCCCCTGATCCGCCGCCTCCTCCTTCACAGCCTCCTCCTCCTCCTCGGGGCTCCTGCTGCCGCCGCCTTCACAGAGGGCGAGAAGGGGAGGAGATCTCGAACGGCCGGTGGCGGCTTCACCGAGATCGACGGAAGCAGCTGGGAGCGGAGGAAAGTGGTACAGGCGGTGGCGGGGTCTGGCGGGGAAGATGGAAGAGGAGGCGGGGGGGGGGGGGGTGAGGTGTGGAAGGGGAGGGATGCCATGGCGGGAGAGGTGGGGACCGGTAGCTTCCGCTCTCTTTCTCCCTTCGCGGGAGTTCACGAGGCGGCCAGTACTGCCAGCGCTCCTGGAGGCGGGGATGCCAGCGCTCCTAGAGGTCATTAACGTTGGGTTGGGACTGTTCGCATTCCTTCCTCGTGGCTCGCGCCCCTGCGCCGTGCATGCAGCATTTTTGCGTGTTGTTGTGGGGAAGGGAGAACGCCATTGCGCTGCCGTATTAACGTTGCGGTAACGATGCCCATGCAGAAGTGGAAAGGACACAGAGAGGGAGGCAGCCTGTGTGCTTCACTTCTCTGCGTCAACCTGTACAAATACCGTAGGCGATAGAGCATGCATCTCCGTGTCCAACCATTGTGGTGATTTCCCCCATCTATCTAGATATAGTCTGAAAGGACAGTCATGGAGAGCAGCAAGCCGAAGCTGAAGTTGAAGCTGATGGTGGACACGGTAGGGCGGAAGGTCCTCTTTGCCGAGGCTGGCAACGACGTGGTCGACTTCCTCTTCAGCATCCTGGCGCTGCCCCTGGGCGTCGTCGTGCGGCTCCTCACCAAGGAGTCCATGGTGGGATGCCTGGGAAAACTGTAAGGCAGCGTGGAGGGGTTGGAGGACTCCTACATCCAGGGAAACCAGACAAGGGGCCACCTCCTCAAGCCGAGGGTCCTCTCCCCGACCTTCTCCGGCAACGCTGCTCTCACGTGGCAGGAAGACTCGGCCACATATTACCGGTGCATCGATTTGAACATCTACAAGAAAGGATGCGGTTACTTTTCTGATCATGCCTGCATCACCTGCCCTACCTGCAAAGGCACGATGAGTACCCAGATGGAGTATATTTTCCCTCCCGGAGAGACGGGGAAGGTGCCGGCGAGTTCGGGAGGCGCTGGCGGAGAGACGGGGTTCGTGAAGGGGGTGGTCACGTACATGGTGATGGACGACCTGGCGGTGGCGCCCATGTCCGCCATCTCTAGCATCACCCTGCTCAACCAGTTTGGAGTCAAGGACTTGGGCTCGTTGGAAGAGACGACGGTGGAGCTGGGCATGACCGAGGTCTCCCTCTACCTCATAACAACCTTCATCACCCCCTCTCTCCTCTCCTCCCATAAATACGAGCAATTTTTTCCCCACGCCCATCTTTTTTAGTGCTATTTCTTCTCACGTGCGGGCCTGTTCCGCCTTTCGTTTTTTTTTTTTTTTGCAGGCTGTTGCGATGTTGAAGGCCTCTTTGAAGTCGACTACCGTTCTCACAGACGTGTTCTTCCCCAAGAAATGAAAGCGAGATCTGCTTTTTTTCTTTTTTCCTTCTCGTGGCTGCGATGACAGATAAGCAAGTTGTTACCCATTATTAATCACTTCGGGAAGTCTTTAATTGGGTACCATTTTCAGTCCCAAATGTGATAAAAGTATACTCGAGAAGTTACTTATTAATTATCACTAAGATTTGTCGCGTTATTAGATGACATGCGCAGATTCATCTTGAAATGGTGTGGATTGACTCGATTAAGGCTGAGTTATCCAATTGAGATACACGTTTTATATATTTTTCATGGGTGCCAGGTCCAAGGCATGCATCATCACCCAAGCAGGTATAAAAAAATTACAGTTGTGTGAAATTAATCTCCGCTTGAAGAGAATATGCATGTGAGATTGTCTGAGAGGGGGTTTAAGCCCCCTCTTATGTGCGTTATCTGTGTGTGCATGTGAGAGAGAGTTGGGACAACGCAGCGCCCACGTCGATGACAAGTTCTCCTTCTCTCCGTCTCTCTCCTTCCACGACGGCAGCGACGGGGGGTTCATCACTATTGACCATTGTGTTTGAAGGGTCGACTCACGAAGGAAGACTATAAACTACCCCCGACTCTGTGTAGAGTATGGGTTAGGAGTCGGCTCAAGTAGACGATCTTCTAATCCCGATGATAAACCTCGACCAAATTACCATTCCGCTTCCGCTGCTATTAGACACCTTGCTTATACAGATACTCCCATTACATACGACTTTCGTTCCGACATGTGCCATTTCCATAAATTCCGCTTTTGTTGGGACGTCTGTGATTCCATAATGATCAGATGTTCCGCTGATAGAGGCCACTGGTGTAGGTGATCCCACCATATTAATGGAACTTGAGATCACGAAATTCCATAACAAATTAAGACATCAAAGAGATTGGAGGCCTACGGCCTTTTTTATCGGGGGACTTCTTGTCCTCCAAGTGGAAGTAGTAGATTTGTAAACAAATCAGATATGGAGTAGATAGTGTGATATCTGAATTCGTATCAGATTAATAATTAAATTATCTGATTAGTAATCGAATTATTCGTTGAATATTTTATTCGAATAATTATCAGATAAATACGAATTCAAATTCGGTTCGAATTTTAAATAGATAATTGCTAGACCTACTTAGAGGTGAGTCGTGTGAACGGTGTGAGAGTATAGTACGTTATTTTTTTAAAAAAAGAAAGAGTGAAAGTTATTTTTATTTTGAGAGATATTATCAAAAGATTGGACTTCATCTTAAAAAAATAGGAGATAGTTTACCAAATGGGTGTACGTAAATTTCTCATTTTTAAATTAGACAAAAAAGATAAGAAAAGGGTAATCAAATAATATATTAAGATTTAAGTTAATTATATATAGAATATGTGTATCCTTATATTTTTATCTAAGGGTTCATATTAGGTCAGATAATATTCAACATGGATATCTCAATATCCGAATTCAAATCCGATTAATAATTAGATATCCGATATTCGATTAATTATTCGTCGGATATTTTATTCGAATAATTATCTAATTAAATGAATACGGATAAAAATTTGATTCAAATTTTAAATAAATAATTGCCAGTTCTACTAATTAATGCCAAACATAAATACAAGCCCGCGAGGGAAGAGAAGAGCGTTGCGATGCATTAATACAGGAATAAAGCATGATCAGGGGCTGTAACGGCACAGAGAAGTTTGTGCCAGTGTTGTCACAGTCACAGCAGATCAACATCTCATCAGAGAATCGCGGCTCTCCACCGCAACTAACTCTGTTAGGATGATTATCTGTTTAATTAATTAGTTTCTGATTTATCCCATGTAATTATCTTTTGTAATCATCACACGTGATATATACAAGCACCGGTGGGGAGGTTTAATCCCACAGGTTTCCATTCCTGTTTATAATTGCAGGCCAGGGACGAATGTTTGAATAACCCAAGCAGCAGAGATCTCCCCATCCCCAACCCTAGTTCTGCCTGGGTGCTTCGCCATCCTCCATTTTAAAGCATTACCATGGCAAGCAGGAAGCTAAAGCTGAAGCTGTTGGTGGACACGGCGGGCCGGAAGGTCCTCTTCGCCGAGGCCGGCAAGGACGCCGTGGACTTCCTGTTCAGCGTCCTGGCGCTACCCCTGGCCGACGTCGTGCGGCTGCTCAAGAAGTCCATGGTGGGGTGCCTGGGCAAGCTCTACCAGAGCGTAGAGAGCTTGGAGGACTCCTACATCCAAGGCAACCAGAGCAAGAGCCACGTCCTCACGCCGAGGGTCATCTCTCCGGCCTGCTCCGGCAACGCTGCTCTCGCATGGAAGGAAGACTCCGTCCCTCATACGTATTACCGGTGTGCCGATAGGAGCAGCTGCCGCTCAGGCTACAGTGGTGGGTGCGTCAAGAATGGATGCGGGTACTTTTCTGATCATGCCGGCGTCACCTGCCCAACATGCGGCGCTACGATGAGCACCCAGATGAAGTATGTTTTCCCTCCCGGAGATGGGAAGGAGGCGGCGGGGAGTTCAGGAGGCGCTGGCGGAGAGACGGGGTTCGTGAAGGGGGTGGTCACGTACATGGTGATGGACGACCTGTCGGTGGCGCCTATGTCCACCATCTCCAGCATCGCCCTGCTCAACAAGTTTGGAGTCAAGGACTTGGGCTCGTTGGAAGAGACGACGGTGGAGCTGGGCATGACCGAGGCATCTCTCTCTCTCTCCCTCTCTCTCTCATAACTATGTTTATCTCCCTCGATCTCTGTCCCCTCCTACCATATATAAATACGTGCAGTTTTTTCCCCGTGCATCTCCATTCTTTTCAGTGCTACTTATTAGTCTTCTCTGTAAGTCGGATTTTCTTACGTGCATGCGGGCTTACTTGTTCCGCCTTTCGTTTTTTTTGTGTGTTTGCAGGCTGTTGCGATGTTGAAGGCCTCTTTGACGTCGACCACCGTTCTCACGGACGTGTTCCTCCCCAAGAAAATGAAAAGGAGATCTAGTTTTGGTTACAGTGTTTCTGTTTAAGTGTGGATCCTTACGTACGTACGCGCTTCATCGCGAGCAATGTTCACCTATAGCACGTACTGTGCTTCTCTACTCAGAATCCATCCATCGTCCCAAATAATTAAGCAAGTTGTTTCCCTTTACTAATTACTTCGGCAAGTCTTTAATTAGGTGCCATTCTCTGTCCCATACGTACATTCTTATTGATATGGTATGGGTTGATCACTCGATCCAATTCAAGCCTTGCAGGTTTGGAGTGCACGTACAACAGAGAGTGTCAAAGGGCGCAAGCGATCAACATAAAATACTCGAGCCTCTGTGCGAAATAATAAGCATTTAAGTTGGATAGCTTAACAACATCTATAATATTACTAATTTAGGTATAACCTGGTTTGCAAAAGAATGCTAATTAACATTTCACACTCTAAAAAATATGATATATCCCCACAGGTCACGGCACCGAGCTGCATCCCGAGGTTGCACTGCAGCGCCGCGCCATGCAGTGTTAAAACGTAATTTGCAATGTCACGATAAGTCTAGAATGTCGAAGAATAACCTAATTTTCTATATCGGAACAAATTAATGGCGGTGAGATGCCACCGGAAATCTCCAGCCATTTTTATATTTTATAAATGTGAAAAATATCGATGGAAAACTAGGACGCTGGAGTTGGGATTGGATAGCAATGCAAGGACGAGGAAAAGACACGATGGGACATTCACATCTATCCATCGTGGAACAAAAGCATTCCTTTCACCTTTTTCTTGGCAGAGAGGATTCAATCCTCTATCTTTCCTTTATCTTAACATTTTATTTTCTCAAATTTTAATCATGGTATCACATATTATCACTCTTTTTAATTTTTTTAAAATATAATTTTAAAAATTTTAAAAATTATTTTATTATTCTTTCAAAATCTATGAAGAGACCTAATTTGTTAACCGGTTGGAGTTGACGGATTGGATCTTGGGAGATCGAATGGGATAATCGACCTCGATTATTTCTTTTGTGTGTGAGGAGGGTGGTGGGGTCCACACCGCTCTCTCTTATCGGTTAACAAATCTCCCATTCTAACCTAATAACAAATTGGGCCTGAGAATTTAATAAAAACGAATACGAGATATGGAAGGATGCAACTCTCGGATAGTAGATTACGTCAACGTAAAAAGATATAAATAAAATAAGAACAAAGATGAGAATATATTATAATTTATTTAATAATAAATAATTAAAATCATATTCTTCAAAATTATGTCACCTGTACCTTAAAAAATATTTGAGATCTTTAAAATAAGATTATAATATTTCATGCAAATATGAAGTATATTTAATTGCATCATCATTATATTTAAAATTTGATAGAAAAATGAAACATTATTTTAAAATTTATGAAGATGGAAGAGCAAATTAAGAATATTTTTATTAAATTATTGAAACGATCGGATAATTTTATACACTTTAAAATAAATATGTTCAATAAAAATTAAGAGGTGTTAAGAAATAATTTGTAATATAATAATAATTCTAAAATATGAAAAAAAAATTAATCTACTTTTCTGTCAGTGGAACAGGTGACGGTGACAGTGAGATGCTGCTCCTCCAAAACTTGGATGGGAATCGAAGGACGAAAAGACACGATTCCCACCCTCGCGAGCCTTCCGTAAGCAGAGAGCTACCTGCTCTTCCACCTTTCTCTCGAAAAGAGCATTCAATGCTTATCTCTCTTTTGCACTCTTTCGTACACCCAGAAACCTTTTCAAATAAAAGTTTTAAGACAGCGGGGATCTCCCCATCCCCACCCTTTAGTTCTGCCTGGGTGCTTCGCCATCTCCATTATAAAGAATTGCCATGGCAAACAGCAAGCTGAAGCTGAAGCTGCTGGTGGACACGGTAGGGCGGAAGGTCCTCTTTGCAGAGGCTGGCAAGGACGTGGTCGACTTCCTGTTCAGCGTCCTGGCGCTACCCCTGGGCCACGTGGTGCGGCTCCTCACCAAGGAGTCCACGGTGGGGTGCCTGGGCAAGCTGTACGACGGCGTGGAGAGGCTGGACGACAACTACGTCCAGGACAACCAGAGAAAGAGCTATCTGCTCACCCCTAAGGTCCCCTCCCCGGCCTTCTCCGGCAACGCTGCTCTCACATGGAAGGAAGACTCCGCCCCACATACGTATTACCGGTGTGCCGATAAGAGCAGCTGCTGCTACAGGTATGGATGCGGGTACTTTTCTGATCATGCCGGCGTCACCTGCCCAAGCTGCAAAACTAAGATGAGCACCCAGATGAAATATGTTTTCCCTACCGGCGTTGGGACGGCGGCTGCGAGTTCAGGAGGCGCTGGCGGAGAGAAAGGGTTAGTGATGGGGGTGGTCACGTACATGGTGATGGACGACCTGGCGGTGGCGCCCATGTCCGCCATCTCTAGCATCACCCTGCTCAACAAGTTGGGAGTCAAGGACTTGGGCTCGTTGAAAGAGACGACGGTGGAGCTGGGCATGACCGAGGCCTCTCTCTCTCTCATAACCATGTTTATCTCCCTCGATCTCTCTCCCCTCCTCCCATATTTAAATACGTGCAATTTTTTCCCCATGCATGTCCATCCTTTTTATTGCTACTTAATCTTCTCTGTAAGTCGGATCTTCTTACGTGCATGCGGGCTTAATTGTTCCGCCTTTCGTGTTTTCTTTATTTTGTGTTTGCAGGCTGTTGCGATGTTGAAGGCCTCTTTGAAGTCGACTACCGTTCTCACGGACGTGTTCCTCCCCAAGAAATGAAAGCGAGATTTGTTTTTTTTTTTCTTGTGGGTGTGATGTGGAGTACTGGATACCGACGTCGTCTTTGTTCTTCTCCGTCCCTTCTTGTGCAGCTCCTCCTCTGGTCATTTCGTCTGTTTTAAGTGTGACCTTATATATGTACGCGCTTTATCAAAGCGAGTAATGTTTTACGTACCTATAGTACGTACCGTGCTTCTCACTTCAGAATCCATCCAACGTCCCACGTAATCAAGTTGTTACCCTTTACTAATTACTTCGGGAAGTCTTTTGGTGTGATAAAAGTATCGTAGAAAAGTTGCTTACTTAGTATCACTAAGATTTGTCTTATTATTACATGACTTAGATTCATCTTGATAGGGTACGGACTAGAGTTGTTCAAATGAGACGCACATTTTATATTTCTCTCGTAAAATGACTTGAACGGAATTGTCTCAAGTACCAGATTTTCAATGATAATTAGCGATACTAGGCAGCCTGATACAGATCGGTAATTACAAACAATTAATGACCCGTTCCACGCAACTCTCCCTTCTATTTTTCAAGACCGAGGGAGGAGTAGTAGTAGTATCCAATTAATAACATGTATACTTGGAACTAGGAGTGAAGTCGATGGCATTTAGGGATCAGCTCCCATAATATGGAACTTTTATTTTTAAAACCCCATTATCTCTTAATAAACTATTAACATCCTTTGACGAGGAGCATGCTGAAGAGAAGGTAACAAGGTCTCGTTTGACGTTCTTTGACGAGGAGGAGGTCGTTAAGGCGCGTTTGGAAAGGAGGTAGGGTGGAAAGATTTTTTTTAAAATTTTGTAGAGAGAGAAGAATCACCTCTTACGTAGTTTTTAGAGATTTTTAATTCTCTTCTTTTTATTTCTCTCTCTCTCTCTAAATTTTAAAATTTATTATAAATAAAAGTTAATGTGATATTGAGATATTTGAAAAAAAAAATTAGAGAAGGAGAGATTTTAATGATCGAAGAACTCAAAATTTTTCTCTTACGTCCTTTTCAAACGTGCCCTCAAAAGATCGGGATAATACGTGGGTGCCAGTCTCAAAGCATCATCACTCGAGCAGGTAGAAAAAACACAGGTGTGTGAAATTATCTTCTTCTGAAGAGACTATTTATTAATTTAACACTGCTAATTAAGATTTGAACTTTTTTTCTCCCTAATTAAGATGACCTCGGGATTTATTGCTTACCCCCCGAGGTTCATAACCAAAAAAAGAAACAGGGAGCAGCACGATATGGGGCCATACATGTTTGGGGCACATGAACAACAGAGGATGTCAATCATGACATCACATATTATCACTCTTATTAATTATTTTTCAAATTACATTTTTAAATAAAAAATAATTTTTAAAATCTTCAAATAACATTTTATTCATCTTTTAAAATCTATGAAAATTTATTAGAAATAAATATGAGATACCGGAGGATACAACTCTCATATCGTAGATTTCATCAAAGTGAAAATTATAAATAAAATAAAAATTATTATTATTATTCATCTAATAAGAGATACTTAAAATTATATTATTATAAATTATGCCATCTGTAACTTAAAAAATATTTGAGATTTTTAAAATAAGAATATATTATCTCATGCAAATATGAGGTACATTTAATTACATCATCGTTATATTCAAAAGTTGATGGAAAAATAAAAAGTTATTTTAAAAGTTATAAAGATGGAAGAGTAAATTAGGAATATTTTTTATTAAATTATTGAAGATCGGATAATTTTATACACTTTAAAATAAATATGTACATTAAAAATTAAGAGGTGTTAAGGAATAGTTTATAATATAATAAGAATTTTAAAACATTTAAAACATTAATCTACTTTTCTCTAAAGTGAAACAGGTGACCGTGCCAGTGAAGGGCGAAAAAACACGATCCCCACCCCCTCATGAGCCTTCCGGAAGCAGAAAGCTTCGCACTCTGTCACCATTTTCTTGAAAAGAGCACTCACAATGCTTATCTATCTTTTACCCTCTTTCGTACACTCTGTTCTACCCTAGCTATAATAATAAATCGATGTAATTATATGTTATTTATTTTTAACTTTCAGGGTGATAAATTCGAGATCAAAACACACCCAGAAACCTTTCCAAATAAAAATTTTAAGACAGCAGAGATCTCCCCATCCCCAGCCTTTAGTTCTCTTCTGCCAGGGTGCTTCGCCAATATCTCCATTAAAGAACGGACATGGCAAGCAGGAAGCTAAAGCTGAAGCTGCTGGTGGACCGGGCGGGCCAGAAAGTCCTCTTCGCCGAGGCCGGCAAGGATGTTGGTTTCAAGCTCAGGATCGCAAACTCCCCTACCAATCTATCACTGGTGGAAAGACTACAGAGCAAGAGCAACTCTAGAGAGAGAATTCTAGAGAGAGAAATCTAGAGAGAGAGAGAGAGAGGAAGCAGCAGAACCTAAACTTCTCTATCTGTTCTTCTTATTACAAAAACAACGCATACAAGGCTTTTTATATGAGGATGGACTACCTGCTATTTTGAAAGACAGAGGGACGCAATACAAACAAAAACTAAGCCGCAGTCGCCGCAGTCCTCCCGGAAGACCCGCTCCTGTCGTTGCCTCCGTAAACAGAGATGCCGTGTCTCCCGTTGCTTCTGCTTGCGGAGAGATGTCGTGGTCACAGCCGAAAGATGAGGGGCCACGCCGGGAGTTAGGTACAACATTCTCCCCCTTAATCCTGGTGTGGCCCGAGATCGCGGACACCGAGCAGATGCCGCATTGTCGCCAACCTCGCCGCCGGCAACGCCTTTGTAAGGGGATCAGCCCGTTGCTCATCTGTGCGGACAAACTCCAAGACGATCTGTCCTTCCTCGACACATTCTCGTATGAAATGAAACCTTGTGTCGATGTGCTTACTCCGCCCGTGGAAGACTGGATTCTTCATCAAGGCAATTGCGGACTTGTTATCAACAAGAACTTTTACTGCCTTTGGCTCCTTGCCCATTAACTCTGCCAGCAAACTCCTAAGCCAAAGTGCCTGGCATGCTGCCGCTGTTGCCGCCATGAACTCGGCTTCGCATGACGATAATGCTACCGTCTTTTGTTTCTGAGAGTTCCATGAGACAAGAGTGCTGTTTAGGTAGAACGCCATTCCCCCGGTGCTCTTCCGATCATCAAGGTCACCTGCTAGATCACTGTCTGTATAGGCAGTGATCATCTCTTCTCCACTATCTCTGTTATACACCAAACCACAGTGTATTGTGCCCTTCAAGTAACGCAAAATTTGTTTTACCGCTTTTTGATGCATTACCGTGGGCCTTTCCATAAATCTACTTGCCACGCCGACAGCGAATGAGAGGTCCGGCCGTGTGTGGAGAAGATATCTAAGGCATCCGATGACGCGGCGATACTCGGTTGCATCAACAGCCTGTCCTTCAGGATCTTTATGCAACCGCATCCTTGGCTCCATAGGGATCTTGGTAGCATTGCACTCAATCATACCAGATTGAGTTAGTATCTTCTTGGCGTAGCTTGCCTGTTTGAGGGTGATCCCATCCTTACCTTGTGTTATTTCAATGCCGAGGTAGTAGGTGAGTAATCCTAGATCACTCATTTCAAATTCGGCCATCATCTGCCGCTTGAACACCGCGATTGCATCTGGACTTTCTCCTGTTACAATCAAGTCGTCGACGTATATCCCGACGATAACTCTAGCGTGACCACTGCCTCCAATGTACAGGGCTTGTTCTTGTGCACACCTTGTGAATCCCAACTTCTTCAAGCTTTTGTGGAGGCGTGTGTTCCAGGCCCTCGGCGCCTGTCGGAGGCCGTACAACGCCTTGTGTAGCTTAAACACCATGTGCTCCTTGTTCTTCTCTACGAACCCCTCTGGTTGGGCCACGTAGACTTCTTCTTCAAGCTCGCCGTTAAGAAACGCCGACTTAACATCAAGGTGATGGACTTCCCAACCACGGTTGGCTGCGACGGCGAGGATGACGCGCACGGTGTCGAGTCTTGCAACCGGCGCGAATACCTCTTCGAAATCAATGCCTTGCCGCTGTACATACCCTTTTGCCACCAATCTAGCCTTGTGTTTGATCACTTCTCCATCGGAGTTCCTCTTCAATTTATATACCCATTTCAGCCCAATGGCCTTCTGTCCGGGCGGCAGAGACATGAGAGTCCAAGTTGAGTTTCTTTCAATGGACTCAATCTCTTGGGCCATGGCTGCTTCCCAGGTTGGTTGGCCAGTTGCTTCAAGGTAACATGTTGGCTCCTCAAGTTCTGCAAGCAGTGCCTCTTCTTTGGTGTCCTCCATTGGGTGAGTATCTCTGTAGATGTCCTTGATGTCCCTGTAGCGAACACATCTCTCGTCGTTGTTGTCGGAGTCGTCCGACGGTGATGTGAGCGGCAGATCAGCATGTTCGTCCGCCCGCGTTCCAGGAGCTAACGGCGTTGCCGGCGTCTGCTCATCGTTCTGGGGTGTCGATGGCGTGCCCAACTCGAGCTGAGCCGACGCCGCCGGTTCGCCTGTTGGGCCTCCCGCGACAGGTGTTGAGCCGATTGTAGCAGGCTCAAGGTTGGCTTCCTCATCAACGATGAAGGTGGGTGATTTGCTGTCGCCTGTACCTACATTCCAATGCCATTCCACATTTTCTTCAAAAATGACATCTCGCCTTACATGGATCTGGCCGCGCCGTGGATCAAGCAAGCGGTGTGCTTTGCAGCCTTCTTCAACGCCGAGGTACACCATTGCTTGGCTTCGGTCGTCGAGTTTCTTCAGGTGTGGCGTCGTCACCTTGGCGTGTGCCATGCATCCGAAGACACGGAGGTGACCTAGGTGCGGTCTCCTGCCTTTCCATGCTTCATAGGGGGTGCGCTCACCCATGGCCTTCGTCGGTAAGCGGTTTAACAAGTATACCGCATGTCGTACTGCCTCCCCCCACAAGCTTCCTGGCAGCTTCATGGTCTTGAGAAGGGATCTCGCCATTGCCATCACGGTTCGGTTCCTACGCTCCACCACTCCGTTCTGCTGTGGCGAGTGTGGCGCGGTGAGGTGCCGGACGATCCCAGCATCATCACAGACTCGGCTGAACTCAGCCGAGAGGAATTCCCCGCCACGATCAGTTCTAAGCGTCTTGATACGACGCCCACTTGTATTTTCAACCTGCGCTTTGAACTTCATGAAGGTTGAACACGCCTGGTCCTTTGCCTTGATCATAAACACCCACATCCATCGCGAATAATCATCAACGATCAGCATAAAGTAACGATTACCAGCGAGTGTCGTTGGCGAAATTGGTCCGCACAGGTCAGCATGCAGCAACTCGAGCGGCTCCTCCGCTCGATGTGTCGCCGTCGCCGGAAACGATTGCCTTGCTTGTTTGGCCACCAAGCACCCATGGCACAGCTGGTTTGGGTGCGTGATTGGCGGCACCCCGGCTGCCATTTCCTTGTCGACGAGCACCTTCATGGCCTGGAAGTTCACATGCCCGAGGCGTGCGTGCCACAGCCAAGCTGGGTCCTCTAGGTTTGCCAGGAGGCAAACTGATTTGGCGATCTGCAGCTCAAGTTGATAAAGGCGGTTCGGAGCACGCCTTACCTTCATGATCAGCCTCTTCGGAGTTTTGGCGAAGAGCTCCAGTTCATCGCCATCCAAGATAACCTTATGGCCGATTTCAGTGAGTTGGCCTAGACTCACAATGTTGCTGCGGAGCTTGGGGATGTAGTACACTTCTTGGAGGAGCCATTGATCCGAGTTCTTGCAAGAAAATAGGATTGAACCCTTGCCCATGATCTGTACTGTTGAGCCGTCGCCGAACTTCACCTTGCCGGTGACTCCTTCATCCAGCTCGCGGAACTTCGCCTTATCACCGGTCATGTGGTTGCTGGCCCCATTGTCTAAATACCAGACATCGGTGAGGGATCCGCCGCCATACGAGACTTCAAGAAGTTCTGGCCAGATCTTCTCCTCATTGAGTAGGACGGCATCCTGCCGATCCTTCTCGTTTGGTGTCGTCTCCTCCGACACCGCAAACAGCAACGCCGGCTCGGTGTCGACTGCGCGTGCGAGATGGGCCTCCTCCTTCCTTTTTTCAGCCTTGCATTGGCTGGCGTAATGCCCCATCTCATCGCAGTTGTAACAGCGAATATGACTCTTATCACGGCCGCCGCCGCCGGAGCCAGCAGCCCCTTCCTTGCGCTGCGAGCCGCCGCGCCCGCCTTTGCCGCGGCCTCTGCCGCGTCCGCGTCCACCCCGGCCGCGGTTCCCAGCTTCTGCGGGGTTGTGATGCTTCCCCTTTTGGTGTGAGGATGAGCCGCCACCTTCTTTCTTCTGCCGAGCCTCCCACTCGGCCAGAGTAAGCAGCACTTGGCCGTCCCCATTGTTGCCGACGCCGGACATACGTGAGCGGGTACGCTCCTCATATGTTTTGAGTCTGCCCAAGGCTTCCTCGAATGGCATCGTTTCGATGTCGCAGAATTGTTCGACTCCGGCGACCACGGTGAGAAACCGATCAGGTACAGTGTCGAATAGTTTTCTTACCAGAGTGCTATCACTTAGAGTTCCTCCCAGGTTGGAATACTTGACGGACATGCTGGTGAGCCGCCCGGCGTACTGATCCAACGTTTCTTCTTCTTGCATGCGTATGACGTCGAAGTCATTCTTCAGCGTTTGCAGGCGTGCGTTCCTCACGCGATCTGCCCCGACGAATCTGGTCTTTAAGCAGTCCCAAACCTCCTTCGCCGTTGTCTTCTTTGCGACCTGCATAAGAAGATCCTCCGGGAGCGCTTGGAAAAGATGCGACCTCGCCTTCTTGTCCTTCTTCGGGTCGACGGCTACCTCTGCCGTCGGCTCGACCGCTTCCCAGACGCCTTGATCCTCCATCATCGCCTGTACCCTGATCACCCAGCTGGTGTAGTTTGTCGCCGTCAACTGCGGGTACACGAACGACCCACCACCGCTCTCCCGCGCTGCCTCTGCTGTGACGATCGACATGGGCTTGAACTGAGGATACTTTGGCATGCACCTTATGCTCTGATACCAGATGTTGGTTTCAAGCTCAGGATCGCAAACTCCCCTACCAATCTATCACTGGTGGAAAGACTACAGAGCAAGAGCAACTCTAGAGAGAGAATTCTAGAGAGAGAAATCTAGAGAGAGAGAGAGAGAGGAAGCAGCAGAACCTAAACTTCTCTATCTGTTCTTCTTATTACAAAAACAACGCATACAAGGCTTTTTATATGAGGATGGACTACCTGCTATTTTGAAAGACAGAGGGACGCAATACAAACAAAAACTAAGCCGCAGTCGCCGCAGTCCTCCCGGAAGACCCGCTCCTGTCGTTGCCTCCGTAAACAGAGATGCCGTGTCTCCCGTTGCTTCTGCTTGCGGAGAGATGTCGTGGTCACAGCCGAAAGATGAGGGGCCACGCCGGGAGTTAGGTACAACAAAGGACGTGGTCGACTTCCTGTTCAGCGTCCTGGCGCTACCCCTGGGCGACGTCGTGCGGATCCTCAAGAAGTCCATGGTGGGGTGCCTGGGCCAGCTGTACCAGAGCGTAGAGAGCTTGGAGGACTCCTACATCCAAGGCAACCAGAGCAAGAGAGACGTCCTCACGCCGAGGGTCGTCTCTCCGGCCTGCTCCGGCAACGCTGCTCTCACATGGAAGGAAGAGTGCGTCCCTCCTACATATTACCGGTGTGCCGATAGGAGCAACGCCAGGTATGGATGCGGGTACTTTTCTGATCATGCCGGCGTCACCTGCCCTAGCTGCAACGCTACGATGAGCACCCAGATGAAGTATGTTTTCCCTCCCGGAGATGGGAAGGCGGCGGCGGGTTCAGGAGGCGCTGGCGGAGAGACGGGGTTCGTGAAGGGGGTGGTCACGTACATGGTGATGGACGACCTGGCGGTGGCGCCCATGTCCGCCATCTCCAGCATCGCCCTGCTCAACAAGTTTGGAGTCAAGGACTTGGGCTCGTTGGAAGAGACGACGGTGGAGCTGGGCGCGACCGAGGCCTCTCTCTCTCTCTCTCTCTCTCTCTCTCTCTCATAACTATGTTTAATTATCTCCCTCGATCTCTCTCCCCTCCTCCCCTATATACATTGGTGCAATTTTTTTCCCCATGCATGTCCATCCTTTTTAGTGCTACTTAGTCTTCTCTGTAAGTCGGATCTTCTTACGTGCATGCGGGCTTAATTGTTCCGCCTTTCGTTTTTTTTTTTGGCAGGCTTTTGCAATGTTAAAGGCCTCTTTGAAGTCGACTACCGTTCTGACGGACGTGTTCCTCCGCAAGAAATGAAAGCGAGATCTTTTTTTTTTCTTGTGGGTGTGATGTTCAGTAGTGGACACCGACGACGTCTTTGTTAACTCTGTCCCCCCTTGTGCAGCTCCTCCTCTGGTCAGTTCTTCTGTTTTGAAGTGTGGATCTTACTTACGCGCTTTATCAAAGCGAGTAATGTTTTACCTATAGTACATACTGTGCTTCTCTCTTCAGATTCCATCCATCGTCCCACGTAAGCGTCACTAAGTATCCTAGGAAAGTTGTTTACTAAGTATCACTAAGATTTGTCTTATTATATATTACATGACTTTGGATTCATCTTGATAGGGTATGGAGTAGAGGTGTTCAGCTGAGATACATATGTTTTTTTATTTTTCTCGCAAAATGACTTGAACGGACTCAGTTATTGTCTCAAGTACCAGATTTTCAATGAAAATTAGCGATACTAGTCAGCCTGATTCATATTGGTAATTACAAACAATTAATGACCCGTTCCATTTAGAATCTCACTTCCCCACACAACGCTCCCTTTCTATTTTTCAAGACCCAGGGAGTAGTAGTAGTAGTATACACTTAAGAACATCCATATACCTAGTAATTAACTAGAAGTGAAGTCGATCGAATTTAGGGATCAGCCCCCTTAATATGAAACTTCTATTTTTAAAACCCCATTATCTTTCAATAATAAACTATTAAAACCCCCGTTCTCCTCGGATCTCTTCTCCCCCTCCCGCACACACTCGAGGTAGAGGCGAGGGGTTGATTAAGGTATAAGCTAATTACTAAAGGTGCATGCTAAAGAGAAGGTAACAAGGTCTCGATTGACATTCTTTGACTAGGACACAGGTTCGGGGGTCATTATAGATCAGGATAAAACATGGGTTTCCAGTCTCAAAGCATCATCACCCAAGCAGGTAGAAAAAAAAACACAGTTGTGTGAAATTATCTTCTTCTGAAGAGACTATTTATTAATTTAACACTGCAAAGATTTGAACTTTTATTCTCCCTAATTAAGATGACCACGGGATTAATTGCTTACCCCCCGAGCTTCCTAATTAACCAATAAAAAGAAACAAGAAGCGCGCAGCACGATGGAGCCTTACGTGTTTGGGGTGCACGTACAACAGAGAATGTCAAAGGGTGCAAGTGATCAACATAAGATACTCGAGCCTTGGTGCGAAATATAAGCATTTAAGTTTGATTGCTTAACAACTTCAATAATAGTCATTAATTTAGATATAAACTGGTTTCCAAAAAGAATGCTAACATTTTACACTCTAAAAGTATAATATTTCCTAGTCTGTTAGGAGTGTTACATCACTTGCAAAAACCAAATTAAATCAAAACAAAAACCAATCTAACACTTTAGTTCACTTCATATCTAATTACTTATGGGTCGACTTTGTGGGTTAGTGATGTAAGAATCGTGGAGTATTTTATCTGGCCTTTAAGAGTTGTTTGTCCAATTTGTTAGTGGGGAAACTCACGTTCTTTAGGAGTAGTTACCATTGTTTCTTTGATCGTGGCTATGTTTTTTTGATAATGTTGATCGTGGTTCTAAGCAAGACATGGGGTTAGTCGATTCCTTTTCAATATTTGGATCTCGAGTCGTTACACAGACGGCCTTAGCCGTTTCATGCCCGACCACCAAAGGAAACAGGGGCTCAGTCAAGGAGGAGAGAAGTCATGAAAGGACCATCTGGTCGGTCCTTTCCCATGTAATGAAGTCCGGATTTGGGACGACGATCTCCTTCCCATCCTTGTCGGTGACCGTCAGCTCGAGTGGTTGAGAGATGATCGAGCCATCGACCATGGGTAGATAACTATGGCACTTCAGCAGCGGAACAAACTGGGCCTTCCACAGCAGGTTGTTGTCGCGAGACAACTCGAGGGGGAGGAACGGCAACACATTTTTTTTTTAACTCAAAGGCAATACTTGCAAGGTGAGGAACGAGGGAGTCCGTTCATCCCTTCGATGTGGAAGAGACAGGACGTGCCACCCCGGCCACCAGACAAGCGATTTTCCATTAATAAAAGTAGTAAGAACATAGAGAAGTACAAAGGTAGGGACGGCACCCAAATAAGGGCTGGAGAACAACAAATGGCCCGAGGGCCCTAAAACCGAAAGTCCAAAACTAAACAAAGTCTCGATATCGAGTAGAGCTTGTAGAGTTAGATCTGCGCAGCGAACTCCTGGTGTTGACACGATCAGGCCTGGAAGGAGGACGGGAGCGTTCGAGTTCTTGCGTGCCTACCCAGTTGGTATGAACAGTAGTGAAGTCGATTGGTTCGGACGGCTGAAGACCAGGGATAGTAAGACGCTGAAGGAGAATAGGGAACTTGACGAATCCATCAGCCGTTGGGGACAGCAAGGCAGCACACGGAGATCCAGCCAAGGGGGCAACAACCAAGGCCGGGGCCGGACCAGGTACAGTAGGCGGGGTGGAGACAACAATCGGACCGGGCGGTTCCCGGTTGATTTTCTTCTTCAGAGCTTGGGCGAAGGAGAGGCGAGGGGCGGCCGTCGGAGAAGAGGAGGAAGTCAATGACCCTTCAACAGCAGCCGCATGGGAGGTGGGCTGCGCCCCTGGGGACCAAGCAACCGCATCGGCATTAAGCCCAGTAGGAGGAAAGGGAGGGCCACCAAGGGGGTGAGCATCGGGCGCCGGGAGGCCGAGGACCAAAGAGGAGGACACCCGGGCAGCAGGAGGGACAGCCGCGGGTGCAACTGAGCACGGAGGGGGATCGCCCTTCCCGGAAGGATGAACTGCCGGGGGGGAGGGCGCGATGACCACTGCCGGAGGAGACGGAATGCCGTGACGAACCTCAGCCGAAGGAGGAGGAGCATGCATCCCACGGACAGCCACCCAAGTAGCATGTGGATGAGACTTGGTAGTGGGGCCTGCCAGCGAATTGGGAGGCGCCTCTTCAACGCCTTGGGCAGCAACGGACGCGAGAGGCAGCGAAGAGGTGCCAAGTGAAACGGCCTGGCCAATGGGACCATTCGCACGAGAGACGACCCCTGCACAGTCACCAGCAGCAAAGTCGTCAATAGAATCTCCAACGGCATCAGGGTCTGCAGTAATCGGCCGCATAACAAGTGCAACCGTAGGGACTTGAGTAGCCTTAGGAGCATGATCCCCGATGAGTAAAGAGTCCTTTCGGGGGGGAACCGCGTGCTGAGAATTCTGAACCGCTGGGGCCACTAGAGAAAGGGACTGAGCATCGACAAAATCACCCGAGGTATCATGGGGATGGGGACCCTTTGAAGCCATGTGGTGATGCAAGGAGGCCGAGCCCACAGGAATAGACAATGTGGCAGGGGCAGACAGCTCCACCACACCCTTGGCAGGTCTCCGCATGCGCTTGGGCCCTGACTGAGAAACAGTGGGGGGCAGAGGGCCCTTGCTGGAGGTCGGAGCAACACCGCCGGAGGAGCCAGGAGCATTACGAGCAACAACCTTCTTGCACTTAGCAGGTAGATGACCCAAACGGCGGCAATAGGAGCAAAAATGGGGCAAATGAGGGCAGAAGATTGGCTGCCAAAAACCACCGGAGCCAATCCCAATCCAAACACAATCTGAGATTTTCTGTGATACGTCCAGGAGCACACATACTCTGGCAGCATGTGATCTTGCTAAGAAGGCGGTATCTTGATCAACATGAAGAACTTGCCCGACACTCCCAGCAATCGACCTAATCATAGCATCAAAGAAAAAGTTTGCTGGAAGTCCAGGGAACTCAAGCCAAACCGGTACCACCGGAGAATCGGAATCCGGAGAGAAATCAATTGACCAACGAGAGAACTTGAAAACCCAACCAAGAATAGGTAAAGAGCCTTTCAGAAGGACCTTGATGAAGTCCTCACGACTGAGAAAACGAAGCAGGAGATGGCGGTTGTCCAGCGCGCTCATAGCAAAATCCCTCTGAAATTGGAAACGCTGTGCAAGCTGGGTTCTAATCTCTGGGAACGGGGGCCTCCCAAAGGGAGTATAAGCAACAATAGCATGCTCGAGGGGTCTGCAGGAGGCTTCAATCTCAGCCAAAGAAAAAAACGCAGCAGGATCACCCATATCTGTAAACGCCGGCGGGTGGATAGAAACGGAGATGGCCGGAGGAGCCATGGACAGCCGGACAACCTTGGCAAAAGAGGAACGATCCTCTGGTCTCCACGCTGAAGAAGATGGCGCAGGGACGGCATCAGCTGGAGAAGAACCCAGAGGAACATCAGCAGCACCGGCAAGTCTCCAAGCAGACGGAGGGGAAACCCCATCAGCCGAAGAGGAAACGGGCAGAGCAGCATCGACGGGGGGAGGATCTGGAGATGGGACGCCAAGAGAAGAACCAACGGGATGGGGAGAGGCCGACGGAAGAGAAAGGACGGGAGGAGGAGGGCCAGGCCCTTCCGCCATCTATCTCTGGTTCAACGTGGAACGGCAACACATTCGAAGGTGCTACCGTGGAGAGTGTTTTGCTAGCACCGGTCATGGATCAAGAGCTCTTAAGCAGATTGCTCTGATACCATGGAAAGGATAGAAGAACATAGAAAAAGTGGGGAAGAGCAGAGTGTCGCAAGAGACTTCCTGCGCTGCTGTTTTGTATATATGAATGGAGTCAAAATTGTTACGGACAGTTCCCACACCAGGTGGGTATGTACAGCTCACACCATAACAAACTGCATGGAGGATAATCTACACATATCTGCACGTAACAATGTAATAGCATTGCACAGCAGCGCCGGGCCATGTAGTGTTAAAACATAGTTGGCCATGTAGTGTTAAAACATAGTTTGTGATGTCTCGAGCAAGTCTAGAATGTCGAAGAATAACCGAATTTTCTATGGTGGAACAAATTAATGGAGGTGAGATGCTACCGGAAATCTCCACCCATTTTTATAATTTAAAAAGGTGAAAAATATCGATGGAAAACTCACACTTCGTTCCGTTGGAGTTATGATTGGATCGCTATCGAAGGAAGAAAAGACACGATTAATGGACATTCCCCAGGCAAAAAGCCGTCTCCTCCCGTCTATATATCCTTCGTGTAACAGCCGTCTTCCTTTCACCTTTTTCTGGCAGAGAGCATTCAATCCTCTCTCTTTTCTTTTATCTTACTCCATAATTCATATATATTGCATTGAGCTATTTTTTCTATGTTATAAAAAAATTTGATGTGATTATAAATTAATTATTTTAATTTTTAAATTAATAATTTTAAAATTAAGATCTCATTTGGAAACATTATATAGTGAGATTTCGATAATTTGAACAATTAAAATTCCTTTTCAAATGGCACGTAACATTTTGAGACGCCGTGAGATTCTAGAGGAGCGAGAGATCAGGCTCAACTGCGCTCGTTTTCAAAAATCTCAGGAAACTACTTTAATAATTTGCTTCCGAGAAGACTCAGATAATTTTGAGATAAGAAAATTCATTTCAATCCTCTCTTTTTAACACTGGGAAACACAACGTCGATAGACATCATTCAATGTCATCTCTCGAAACTTTGGAGCCAAGTCACCTTGCGGTTGTCGGAGCCAAAGCTGCTCGTGCTCGTCGGTGCCGTCTCCCAACCTATGCTTGTGCTTGTCGATGTCGCCCCCCCCCCCCCACCCAGCGGACGCCATGGTTGGTAGTCCCTCATCGCACCCCCCCTCCACCCGCTTGTGTCGCCCCTTGTGGGAGAAGATGAACAGTAACATAGGTTATTATTTACTAGGCTAAAATCATGATAAAAATTACAGTGATTAATGTAGCATTCTCAAAATACTATTCAACAAATTACATAAGGGTGAAGAAATAATTAAACTCCCTGAGCAAAAAAAAAGTTTCGCCATCCAAACAGGCTGCATCCCACGTCAAAGGAGATTCTCATTTCAAAAAAAAATCTTTGACTCCCCGTACGTTGTGCCAGAATGGAGACTTTGACCGTACAGAAGGAGGCGCAGCGTTTTCAAACGCGCCCTGAAACATACCCCCAAACACCTTTCCAAATAAAATTTTAGAGCATCAGATTTTCTCATCTCCAACCTCTATTCTTCCTGGGTACTTCGCCGAACTGCCATGGCAAGCAGCAAGCTGAAGTTGAAGCTGCTGGTAGACACGGTAGGGCGGAAGGTCCTCTTTGCCGAGGCTGGCAAGGACGTGGTCGACTTTCTGTTCAGCGTCCTGGCGCTACCCATGGGCCACGTGGTGCGGCTCCTCACCAAGGAGTCCATGGTGGGCTGCCTGGGCAACCTGTACCACAGCTTGGAGACCCTAGACGACACCTACCTCCAGGACAACCAGAGAAAGAGCTATCTGCTCAACCCCAAGGTCCCCTCCCCGGCCTTCTCCGGCAACGCTGCTCTCACATGGAAGGAAGACTCCGCCCCTCATACGTATTACCGGTGTGACGATAGGAGCAGCTGCCGCTCCGGCTACAGTGGTGGGTGCTGATAATGAGAACCGCGGCGGCAGCCCTCCGTCATGCAACACGGAGATTCATCCTGAGATGCCATGCAATATCGAAAGTGTTAACCGTGTGGACAGCTTGCCGGACCTCAAGAATAGAAACCGAACAGAGGAGGACGCCAAGAATAGCAGCAAAACAGAGGTGGTGGATGCTAAAACAGGGCACCGTAAATCAGTGTAAATCTCTGTAAATTAGGCAGTAAATCCTGTGCATTCTATATATTGTATATATCTCCCAATATATAACAAGATGGAGAGCTCTCGATGAATACATTAAAGAGAGCCTTCTCTCATACCAAGTGTGTGTGTGCTGTGTTTCTAGCTCTCCCACTCTCCACCTTTTACATGGTATCAGAGCTATTTGCCTCACAGCCTGATCCTCCCTGCTCTCATGGCCCAAACACCTTCCGCTAGTTCTTCATCCCCCCCTCCATCCTCCACCATCCTCCCCCCTGTCTCTACAACAACTACAGATCTCTCCTTCGACTCCCTTTCTCTGGCCACACACCCTCCAGTTGTGTCTGGCGTTATGTCTCTCCTCACCATCAAGTTGACCCATGAGAATTATGTCCGCTGGCGCCGACAGTTCTCCGCTGCACTCCGCGCCAACGGCTACTTGGGCATCATCGACGGGACGGACGTGCGCCCTCCCACAACCATCACCGGAGCCGATACTGGCAGCCGCGTCAACCCCGACTATGTGGCGTGGCAACGACGCGATGCTCTGGTCATGTCTTGGCTTCTTGCGTCCATGTCAGACGCCGTAGCCGCTCTTGTCCCTGACTGTGAAACAGCTCAGGAAGCATGGTTGTCCATTGGTCAAGCCTTGGCTTCTCACTCCGGTGCCCGGGTTCTCCAACTACGAACTCAGCTTCAATCTCTCCGCCGAGGTTCGTCTTCCATCACCGAGTATATGCAGAAAGTCAAGGGTATTGCTGACAGCCTAGCTATTATCGGAGAACCTGTTCGTGAGCAAGATCTGATCATGCAAGTTCTTGCCGGACTCGGCCCTGCATACAATACATTTATTCCCTCTGTCACCACTCGAATTCGCGATACCAAATTAGAAGACTTGCATGCGATGCTCCTCGCCCATGAGAGTTTCATGCAGCATTGTGAGCAGTCTGAAGAAGCGGCTTTTCCCTCTGCCAACTCAGCAGTAGTTGGTCGCGGCTCTCCCTCTGATGACCAATCTTGCCGTGGCAACTCTCGCGGGGGCAGTCGCTCTGGCCGTGGACACGGCAAGGGCCGTGGACGAGGACGTAATCCCTTCTGTCAAATCTGCTGGGTCTCTGGCCATCACTATGCTCATGAGTGCCCCGAGCGCTTCAATCAGCGCTTTGTCGGTGGCCCTCGACGACGGCCACAGCATCAGCCCACAGCGCCCACCGCGCCTCTGCTTCCGGGGGCGCCCGTCACCGCCTTCCATACTGCTGCGGGATCTCTTCCTCCATCCACAGCATGGTACCCTGACTCTGGTGCCACACATCACGTGACGCCTGACTACAGTCATCTTCTGGCCGCTGCTCCATATCATGGGTCGAACACAGTGCGCGTCGGTAATGGTGCAGGTTTGCGGATTCATAACCTTGGAGTCACAACGCTTCCCACCCTTCCTCGCCCCCTTTTGCTAAATAATGTCTTGCATGTTCCTGCCATAACCCGCAATCTTCTATCTGTTCATCGTCTCACTACTGATAACGATGTCATCTTTGAATTTCATCCAACCTTTTGCCTTGTGAAGGATCGACGGTCGGGGACGATTTTGACACGCGGACAACTTGATAATGGTCTATACCGCCTCCCGTCGCTACACCGCCATTCTGTTGGGTCCACCCCCTCTACGCCATCCACCACTGTCTTCTCTGGCGAGCTTTCTTCCTCTCCAGCATGGCACGCTCGCCTCGGTCATCCTGCGTTGCAGACTGTGCAACGTATTATATCTACTTTTGGCATTCCTTCATTCTCGTCTACCCCCTCTCTGTGTAATGCCTGTATGCAGGCCAAGTCTCATAGACTCCCGTTTCAGTCGTGTGACTCGCGCTCCGCAGGTGTTTTAGATCTTATACATTCCGATGTTTGGGGACCTGCTCCCGTCGTATCACATTCCGGTTATAAATACTATGTTATTTTCATTGATGATTTTAGCCGATTCACCTGGCTCTTCCCTTTACGTCTAAAATCTGATGTGCATACTGTCTTTCTACGTTTTCAACGTCATGTGGAGCGCTTATTCGGCCGACCCATCAAGGAATTTCATTCAGACTGGGGTGGTGAGTATCAAGCTCTTCGACCCCACCTTGACTCTGTTGGCATCGTACATCGGGTATCGTGTCCTCATACCCCTCAACAGAATGGCGCCGCAGAGCGGAAGCATAGACATATTGTCGAGTCTGCCCTGGCTATGATGCTCCATGCATCTGTACCTTCCCAGTTTTGGGATGAGGCAGTCATGACTGCTGTCTACCTTATCAACCGTCTCCCGACCCCTCTCCTTCATATGCGCACCCCGTACCATATTCTCTTTCACAAGGACCCTGATTATGCCTTCCTACGGGTCTTTGGGTGTGCCTCCTACCCCTGGCTACGCCCTTACGCCTCCACCAAACTGAGCCCTCGTTCCGAGCGTTGTGTCTTTCTTGGTTATAGCCCAAACCATGTGGGGTATCGGTGTCTTAACCCCCTCACCGGCCGCATCTATGTCTCTCGTGACGTGGTTTTTCGTGAGGATGTCTTTCCCTTTGCAGGAGCAGGACATGCCGCAGGAATTCTTGGACCTGCACCCCATTCACTATGGGTCCCAGCCGCTGCTTCCCGGGCTCCTGCCTCTACCAGGCACCGAGCGCCGCCGCCCGAATCGCCTCCACCTTCTCCTGTCACAGCCTCGCCTCCTGCCACCCCGGCTGCGCCTTCTTCACAGATCTCGCAGGAACTGGATGCTCCCTCCACTTGTGGCACGGCGCCTACATCCTCTTCTCCTACCAGTCTGCCGTATCGCATGCGTCGCCTGAGCGACATCTATGCCACTGCACCCCAGGTGCCACAGACATTTCTTGCAGCTATCCCCGTCGAGCCCACATGCTTCTCTCAGGCAGTCAAGGTGCCAGCCTGGCGTGCCGCCATGGCTGCGGAATTTGACGCCCTCCTCCGCAACGGCACCTGGGATCTCGTTCCTCGAGATGATCGGATGAATGTTCTCGGCTGCAAGTGGGTATTCAAGATCAAGCGTCGGGCTGACGGCACTATTGAGCGACACAAAGCACGTCTCGTAGCCAAGGGCTACCGGCAACAACCCGGCGTCGATTGCTTTGACACGTTCAGCCCAGTTGTCAAGATTACTACCGTCCGTCTCTTATTGGCCATCGCTGTGAGCTCTGGGTGGCCTCTTCGGCAACTTGACGTATCCAACGCCTTCCTCCATGGCGATTTGGAGGAGACCGTATTTATGGAGCAACCGCCTGGCTTTGCTCATCCTCAGCTGCCGCACCACGTTTGTCAACTCCGCCGGTCTCTCTATGGGCTGCGCCAGGCCCCACGAGCTTGGTTCAAACGCCTCAGCAGCTGGCTTCTTGCACAACAGTTTATTGGATCCCAGACTGACACGTCTCTATTCTATCGCTGTCACGGATCATCCAGGATCTTCATCTTAGTATACGTGGACGATATACTTATCACCGGCAATGATCCCGGGGGCGTTGCTGCTATCATTTCCTCCCTCGCACAGACCTTTGCTGTACGTGACCTGGGCCCCGCCCACTACTTTCTGGGCATCGAGCTACTTCACCAACCGTCCGGTTGCCTGCTCACCCAATCCAAGTATGTCTCGGACCTCCTCCAACGTACTCGGATGGCTAGCGCTCGACCTATCTCCACTCCCATGGCCAGCGCAACTTCAGGCGATGCTCAACAAACCTCTACCTTTGAAGACGTCTCTCTCTATCGCAGTGTTGTGGGCGCCCTCCAATACGCCACCATCACAAGGCCAGACATCACCTTTGCGGTCAACCGGGCGTGTCAACATATGCACATGCCCACCACTGCCGACTGGGCACATGTCAAACGCATCTTGAGATACTTGCAAGGCACATCCTCACATGGTTTGTTTCTTCACAAAACTTCATCCTGTCATCTTCATGCATTCAGTGATGCCGACTGGGCCGGCTCCTCTCAAGATCGACGTTCAACAAGTGGTTATGCCATCTTCCTTGGGCATAATCTGATCTCGTGGAGCTCAAAGAAGCAATCGACGGTCTCTCGTTCCAGTACAGAGGCGGAGTACAAGGCTGTGGCGAACGCCACTGCTGAGCTGCTCTGGCTGCTCTCTCTATTGCGAGAGCTTGGTTTCTCCACTCCACCTCCGGTTCTCTGGTGTGATAACATTGGGGCTACATACTTGGCGGCCAATCCAGTCTTCCACGCACGTACCAAACATGTGGAGATTGATTTCCACTTTGTTCGAGAACGGGTCGCTGCTAAACAATTGGTTGTAGCATATGTCTCCACACAGGATCAACGGGCGGATATCCTCACTAAACCATTAGCTCGGCAACGGTTCACCGCGTTACGTTCCAAGCTCAATGTACTCCAAGCCCCATTGACCTTGCGGGGGCGTGATAATGAGAACCGCGGCGGCAGCCCTCCGTCATGCAACACGGAGATTCATCCTGAGATGCCATGCAATATCGAAAGTGTTAACCGTGTGGACAGCTTGCCGGACCTCAAGAATAGAAACCGAACAGAGGAGGACGCCAAGAATAGCAGCAAAACAGAGGTGGTGGATGCTAAAACAGGGCACCGTAAATCAGTGTAAATCTCTGTAAATTAGGCAGTAAATCCTGTGCATTCTATATATTGTATATATCTCCCAATATATAACAAGATGGAGAGCTCTCGATGAATACATTAAAGAGAGCCTTCTCTCATACCAAGTGTGTGTGTGCTGTGTTTCTAGCTCTCCCACTCTCCACCTTTTACAGGTGCGTCAGGAATGGATGCGGGTACTTTTCTGATCATGCCGGCGTCACCTGCCCAAGCTGCGGCGCTACGATGAGCACCCAGATGAAGTATGCTTTCCCTCCCGGAGAGACGGGGAAGGCGGCGGCGAGTTCAGGAGTCGCTGGCGGAGAGAAGGGGTTCGTGAAGGGGGTGGTCACGTACATGGTGATGGACGACATGGCGGTGGCGCCCATGTCCGCCATCTCCAGCATCGCCCTGCTCAACAAGTTTGGAGTCAAGGACTTGGGCTCGTTGGAAGAGACGACGGTGGAGCTGGGCATGACCGAGGCATCTCTCTCTCATAACTATGTTCATCTCCCTCTCTCTCCCCTCCTCCCATAAATATGTGCAATTTTCCCCCCATGCTTGTCCATCCTTTTTAGTGCTGTTTCTTCTCTGTGAGTCGGATCTTCTTACAAGCTAGCTTGTTCCGCCTTTCGTTTTCTTTCTTTTTTGGCAGGCTGTTGTGATGTTGAAGGCCTCTTTGAAGTCGACTACCGTCCTCACGGACGTGTTCCTCCCCAAGAAATGAAAGCGAGATCAGTTTTTTTTACCCCTTCTTGTTGCTGTCATGTTCAGTAGTGGATACCGATCGAAGACGTCTTTGTTCTTCCAAGTCCCTTCTTCTACAGCTTCTCTGGTTTTTTCTTCAGTTCAAGTGTGGATCTTCTGTTTAAGTAGTAGTACTCTGCTTCTGTCTTCAGAATCCGTTTTCTTCTTGTTTCTTCTGTTTAAGTTGTTAGCAAGTGGTTACCCTTTATTAACCTCGGGAAGTCTTTAATTTAATGATGTGCCATTTTCGGTCCCAAATGTGACGAAACTATATTAGAAAAGTTGCTTATTAATTATCACTAAGATTTGTCACGCAGATTCATCTTGATATGATTTGGGTTGACTCGATTCAATTCAAGCCGAGTTGTCCAATTGAGGTACACATTTTATATTTTTTCTTGTAAAATGACTTGAACTTACTGGTTATTATCGCAAGTACCAGATTTTCAATGATAATTAGGGATACAAGTCAGCCTGATTCAGATCGATAAATACGAACAAGGACAAGTTCTTTGAGAATCTCGCTTCCCCCACACAACAACATACGTACCCTTCTATTTTCCAAGATCCAAGGAGTCGCAGTATCCACTTAATAACATCTAGAACTAGAAGTGAAGTCAATCGAAGTTAGGGATCTGCCCCCTTCATGGAACTTTTATATTTAAAACCCCCATTATCTTTTAATAAACTATTAAAATTCCGATTCTCCTCGTTCTCTCTTCTCCCCCTCTCACACACTATGGGTAGAGACAAACATGGTTGTTTGTCGACTCGGTCCATCGGATGTACTTAGATCTAAAGAAAATTGAGATATGAATTGACTGTATCGGATCAAGTCATCTCCTCACGTAGGTTTCAGACATCTTGGATGGGTCATCTCCTCTCTCGTCTGCCCTTCTCCCTTATCATTGGGTTTAGGGTTTCAGACATATTGGATGGGTGTCGGGCCTCCCCTTTGTACTCCTCTCACTCATCCTCTCTAAGTTCAGCATAGTTTTGGAATTGTTGCAAGACCTCGATCATCTGAGAACCCTACAAGGAGGAGGACGGGAGAGGGGGGGGGGGGGGGGGGGAAGAGATGGAGAACAACGTTGGCGAGTCAGTTCATGGTGGATGAAATATTTTTGAGATGGAATATTTCCGTCCCAAAATAGGTCGCAAATTGCGACAGAAGTTTAACGGTCAAAATATATGTCGTAATTAGAGACGTAATATAATTCTGTCTTAAAATATGCCACATTTTTGGCAATTTTTTAGACAAAAAGTAATTACATCTCAATATTCATTAACAGTATTTATTTTTATAAACATATCAAAAATAATTATGACTGATTTAAATTTTGTTTCAAAATCTGGCAAAAATTGTGATGAATTTTAGAACAGATTTTTATTCTGTCTCAAAATTTATTAACATAATTTGAAAATGATATTAAAAAATAATTGATACAGACATACAGATCTATCTCAAAATCCATCTTAATTTTTGTCGGATGAATTATTAATGTTGTTTTTAAAACAATTAAGTGCTACGGAATTTCAATCCGTCCTCAAATCCGTCGAAAATTGTGACACATTTTGTGACAGAATTATATTCTACATCAAAATTTATTAACACTATTCATTTTAAAAAATTAAAAATAAATGCGATGGAATTTAAGCATAAGGTAACTCATTTCTACCCTCTCTTCTTAACACCGAGACACACAACTCCGAGAGACAATGTCCAATGTCATCTCTCGAAACTTTGGAATCAAGTCACCCCACTGTCGTCAGAGCCAAACAAGAAGGTTGTCAGGGCTGCTCGTGCTCATCGGTGCCGCCTCCCAACCTATGCTTGTGTTTGTCAATGTCGCCCCCCCCCCCCCAACCTATCCCGCGGACGTCATGATTGGTAGTCTCTCGTCGCACCCACACCCCCTCACCCGCTTGTGTCGTCATTAGTCGGGGAAGATGAACGGTAAGTCAGTCAGGGTTTGCCGGCCCGGTCGACTCGGTCGACCCGGTCTCGGCTTGGGTCGGGTCGGGTCGCTCCCGTCTCGGTCTGACCCGGTCCGTCCCGTTCTAAAACACCACTTTATATATATATAATATATATATAATAATATAATAAAATAGAAAAATACACATTATATATAAAATATAATATAATATAATAATAAAATAATGGGTCGACCCGTCCACGACCCACGGCCTGACCGACCCGGTCCCGGCCTGGGTCGGGTCGGGTCGTGCGAGTCGGTGCGAGACACACCGGGTCGGCAAACCCTGATGACAGTGAGTAACATAGGTTATTATTTATTACTCTAAAACCGTGATAAAAATACTATTCATCAAATTACTCAAGGGTGAAGAAGTAATTAAACGATATGAGCTAAAAAAAAGTTGGGAAAATTACCCCTATACCTTTGAAAAATTATGCAATTATCTTTATACACCTATTTTTATTGTATTTACTATAATACACTTGAAATCCTTAAAAAAATAGCCATTGTACCCATGTCCTTAAGAATCTTCAAATTAGAAAATTACCCCTATATCCCTATGGAAGGGCACAATGACTAGTTTTTAAAATTTTTAGGGATATTACGATAAATACAATAAAAATAGAGGTATAAGCGTAATTACATAATTTTTAAAAGGTAAAGAGTTAATTAACCCAAAAAAGTGACTGCATCCCACGTCAAGTGAAGGGGGTTCGTGAAGGGGGTGGTCACGTACATGGTGATGGACGACCTGGCGGTGGCGCCCATGTCCGCCATCTCTAGCATCACCCTGCTCAACAAGTTTGGGGTCATGGACTTGGGCTCGTTGAAAGAGACGACGGTGGAGCTGGGCATGACCGAGGCATCTCTCTCTCATAACTATGTTCATCTCCCTCCCTCTCCCCTCCTCCCATAAATATGTGCAATTTTTCCCCCATGCTTGTCCATCCTTTTTAGTGCTATTTCTTCTCTGTGAGTCGGGTCTTCTTACAAGCTAGCTTGTTCCGCCTTTCGTTTTCTTTCTTTTTTGGCAGGCTGTTGCGATGTTGAAGGCCTCTTTGAAGTCGACTACCGTTCTCACGGACGTGTTCCTCCCCAAGAAATGAATGCGAGATCAGTTTTTTTTCCCCTTCTTGTGGCCGTGATGTTCAGTAGTGGATACCGAAGACGTCTGTTTAAGTGTGGATCTTCTGTTTAAGTAGTAGTACTCTGCTTCTGTCTTCAGTATCCATTTTCTTCTTGTTTCTTCTGCTTAAGTTGTTAGCAAGTGGTTACCCTTTATTAACCTCGGGAAGTCTTTAATGAGGTGCCATTTTCGGTCCCAAATGTGATAAAACTACACTAGAAAAGTTGCTTATTAATTATCACTAAGATTTGTCATGTAGATTCATCTTGATATGATTTGGGTTGACTCGATTCAATTGAAGGTGAGTTGCCCAATTGAGGTACACATTTTATATTTTTTCTTGTAAAATGACTTGAACTTACTAGTTATTATCGCAAGTACCAGATTTTCAATGATAATTAGCGATACAAGTCAGCCTGAGTCAGATCGATAAATACGAACAAGGATAAGTTCTTTTAGAATCTCGCTTCTCCCACACAACACACCCTTCTATTTTCCAAGACCCAAGGAGTCGTAGGATCCACTTAATAACATCTAGAAGTAGGAGTGAAGTCAATCGAGTTTAGGGATCAGCCCCATTTATGGAACTTTTATATTTAAAACCCCATTATCTTTTAATAAACTATTAAAATTCCCATTCTCCTGTTCTCTCTTCTCCCCCTCTCACACACTACAGGTAGAGACAAGCATGGTTGTTTGTCGACTCGGTCCATCGGATGTACTTAGATCTAAAGAAAATTGAGATATGAATTGACTGTATCGGATCAAGTCATCTCCTCACGTAGGTTTCAGACATCTTGGATGGGTGTCGCGCCTTCCCTTTGTCCTCCTCTCGCTCATCCTCGATCTCTAAGTTCAGCACATTCCTCCCCCATTGTGTTACCGGTTGATCCCCTCTCCCTGTCATTTGCCTTCTTCCCGATCTAGATCTTGTTGGGGGGGGGGGGGGGCGATGTTTGCAGTGAGAGTGACGCCATGAACTGACAATGTTCGCAGCAGAGTTTCGAAATTGTTGCAAGGCCTCAGCGAGGAACCCTACAAGGAGGAGGACGGGAGAGGGGGGGAGGAGGTGGAGAACAGCGTTGGCGAGCCAGTTCATGCTGGATGGAATATTTTTTAGATGGAATATTTCGGTCCTAAAATACGTCCTAAGTTGTGATGAAATTTTGAAGGCTCAAATATCTGTCATAATTAAAGACGTAATATAATTCTGTCTTAAAATACATCATAATTTTTGGCAAAATTTTAGATGAAAAATAATTACGTCTCAATATTTATTACCAATATTTATTTTTATAAACATATCAAAAATAATTACGACTGAATTAAATTTCGTTTCAAAATCGATCCAAAATTATGACGAATTTTAGAAGAGATTTGTATTCTGTCTCAAAATTTATTAACATAAATTTAAAAAGAGATTTAAAAAGTTTTTTACATGAAAATTATTGTTAGAGCTTAATTTGTAAAAAAATCATTAATAGAAATGTATTAATAGATATATCACTGCATAAATCTGAATTACGTAAAAATGACAAATTTATTTACACGCATATCATTTATTTTTTTAAAAAAATTATAAAAAAATTATGCTTAAATGACATTGATGCACTCTTTGGATTAACAAAGTGATATGTCTGCTAATATATTTCTACGAATTATTTTTTACAAATTCACATCTAACAATAATTTTCATGTAAAAATCTTTATTAAAAAATAACTGCTATGAAATAAAAATCTGTCCCAAAATCCATCACAAATTTTGACAGATTTTTGGATGAATTTGTATTATGTCCCGAAATTTATTAATGTTGTGTTTAAAAAATGTTAACAAGTAATTGCAACGGAATTACAATCCGTTCCCAAATCCGTCAAAAATTATGATACATTTTGTGACGGAATTGTATTCCATCTAAAAAATTATTAATGCTATTTATTTAAAAAAAAACTAAAAATCAGTGCTATGGAATTCAAATCCATTCTAAAATTCATCATAAATTATGATGGAGTTTTAGACGAAAAACTATTGTCTTTAAATTTATTAATTTTATTTATTTAAAAATGCTAAAAAATAATTGAAATGAAATCTTATTTCATCTCAAATTTGTCATAATTTTTGATGGATTTTGAGACTGGTTGTAATTTTGTCTCATATTATTTATTTTAAAAATATTAAAAATAATTATGATGGAATAAAATAAAATGGGTAGGGTCAGTGAGCGAGCCGAACTCAAATCCCGAGTCAGGCCTGTGAGCCTAGTCGGGCAAATCTTTTAAGCCTGAGTAAGAGTCCGCAAGTCGAAAAGGATCTTGAAACCCAGCCCAAAATTAGGTCAGGATAGTGGGCCTATCGGGTTGGCCTAACCTATTGATTGCTCTAATTTTTATTAGTCGTAAATCCATCGTAAAACCTTTTTCTAGTATTTTACATTTATACATTTAAATAGTGTAAACTTAAATTTACGAGCAATGGCAAACGATATCTAACTCAAGATTACGAAAATCTAATTGTTAGATTTACTCCCAAATAGCATATGATGTTACATTTTAAATTTGTTCAAGATTTGAATGTTGGATTAACTCACGAATGAAAATGTGACTGTTCGATTTAAGTTTGATGAAAACGTGATTGTTGAATTTGCTCCTGATCTAAATATGACTGTTGAATTTAAGCTGTTTAATGATGATCCAACAGTTAGATTTATTCTCGATCTCAATCTCTTTGGTCCCTATTGAAATTTGATCAAGATTTGATAAATTAATTTACTATTGATCTATAACTTTGACGGTTGTAATTAAATTTTGATAAAAATTCGACCGTTAAATTTGCTCATAATATAGGTCAAGGAGACTTTTGATTATTTTGGTTGCAAAAACGTCATTACTTTGAGACAACTATTTTCACCAGAAATTTGTCTCAAATTAACGACGATTTATATTTATGTCTGAATTTTTATCATAAATTTATGATAAATGTCCGACGAAAATATTTCTATATCAAAATAGCAACAGATTTGTGATGATTTTGTGACATAAATAATCTCCACTGTGATTGTGCTTCCACGAAGGAGTTGCGAGAGTTAAAAGCCACGGGTGAAACCCTAGCTCTGATGTGAAGCCAAAGCAGCATATCCCCTTTATCCTTCCCTTTCTCCCCACTTCTTCTTCCTTCCGCTCACCTCCCCACCTATCTCACTATCCCAGCCCCATAGAACTGAGCCACCCCATTCCACCTGCGCAACACAGCTTCATTTATTCCTCCCTCCTTCCTTGTCTGCCTGGGCCGCCCACGCCTACCTTCGTTTCGCACCGCCGATCGTAAGAAGCACAACCGCCGTCGCTCACCCCTGCGCCAGCAACCCGCCCACCATCGCACCACCAGCCCGCCAATGTTCCTCTCTGCCTCCGTCCGTAAGCATAGCTCCACCAACGATACTCTCCATATATTAAGCTCTAGCCCAGCATCGCCGTTACCCCCCTCATTGTTCCCTCTATTCCTTTGCCCTCAATGCTGCCACCCCATCGTTACGCCTCCCTGACACGGCCACCGCCACACCCAGCCCACCACTGCACAGGACGATGCTCAATCTTGCCTATATTACAAGAGAAAACGCGATTACAGACGAAAATTTGTGACGGAAATTTCTATCTAAAATTTGTTACGGATTAATTTCCGTCTGAAATACTATCTGAAATATGCAATTACACACGGAATTTTAGATGATACTACACACGGAAAATATTCAGTGTAAAATTTCACACGGAATTTGTGACAAATTATTAAACTGTTCGAAATTTGTGACCAAGAATATGTGACGGCCGACTCCTTCTGAAATCTGTTACAAAGGTGTTTTGTGACGGATTTTTAGACGAATTTCAGACGGATATGACCGTCTGAAATACCGCTTTTTATGGTAGTACCATGTCCACCACGAAGCCGACTGTCGAGCTCCCATGTCCCTCGCTCTTGGTGTCACCTTGCTATCCAACCACCACACCCGCTCCCCTGCCAGCAATCCACCCCTTCGTTGGCAATAGACCCACAGGAAGGCCGGGGCCGCCAATAGCCTTCTGCGTTCTCTCCCTCGATGGCAAAAAGCACACCTCTCACCCTTCGCAACAGTCTTGCAGAGCCCCATTGGTCACCATCGAGCCAACGTCGCCACTGCCTCACGCCAGTCTCCGTCGTCTTCTTCTCCCAGCGATAGGCCTACACAGCCACACTAAAGTGCTCGCCAGCAGGCCCTTGTTGCTCCGTCGCATGCCGCCGTCGGCTGCCAACTATCACTGCTCACCGTCGTCGTGCTCGAGCTTCATCCCATCGGCAGCTGCTGCTCCCCTCTCTCTCTCTGACGTAAACTATAATCCTCTCTCTCTCTCTCTCTCTCTCTCTCTCTCTCTCTCTCTCTCTCTCTCTCTCTCTCTCTCTCTCTCTCTCTCTCGCCCCTATAGCAAAGCCTGCATAAAAAAGAGAGAAAAAACCAACATAAAAAAGGAAGGAGAAAAAATAGAGAGATAAAATATTTTTTGAAAAGGGAAATGTTGAAAAATAAAATAGATAAAAAAAGAAAGAAAATCCCAGGTCTGGGTTTTTGTCCCGCATCAGATGAGTAGATTGTTCAATGTGAGAGTGATTCTTCCTCACTGCGCTCTCTAGTATTTCTCTACTTGGGAGAGGAAGAGATTTCAAAAGAAAAAAATTATTGGTGGTTTGGAAGAGTGATGTGCGAGCCAGTGAGGTAATGCCACGATCGGGGAAAAAGGTCAGTACTACACCAATTGATGATTGTGAATATATAATTCAAACAAAAATTAAATTATTATATATTTCTAAAAGAATATTGTGTATTCATTTCACAATACGACATAGGTGTCTTGTGTACACTATTCATAGGAGAAAGATGACAATATTTAGGTCGCGTTTGGCCCCACTTTTACTCTTTAGGGATTTTTCACAATTGGGAGCAGGGTTTGCCGACCCGCCCGACCCGGCCGACCCGGTCTCGGCGCGGGACGGGTCGGGTCGGGCGGGTCGCAAAGCGACCCGATCCGCCCCTTTGGCTCTCGACGCGATTTTTTGCGAATTTTTTTTAAAATTTTTAATAAATTTATTTTGAAAGATTAAATGTTATATATATTTAAAAATATTAGAATGTAGAGTTTATTTATGATAATAGATCCATGCTACATTATATATAATAAATTATATAAAAATTACATATTGCACTGCTTAATTAAACATCCTATTATATATAATACATAAAAATTTATTTCAATTATTAAATATGTAAAAGGAAACAGTGATATAATAATGGCATTCATTCATGAAGTATAAAATACAAAAACTCACTAATCCTCGTCCATGTGTGAAGCCCGAATCCCAAAACTCACTCATCCTCCTCATCTGTGTAACCCGAATCCCAAAACTCACTAATCCTCATCATCAGTGAAGCCCGAATCCCAAAACTCATCATCAGATACATGAGACTGATCACCCGTATAATCTAACTCTATCCTAGTGGGTGGAGGTACATGTGGGTGGGACTGAAAATATGTAACCATCTGCACAAATGATGGGTCGTGTGCTGCGGTGGAGGGTACATGAAAATCTATAAAAAAAGTCCTCACTACATCTATAGCTTCAATTCTATCATGTGCGACTGGTGCTGGTGTTGGTGCTGCTCGAACTCTGGACGTGGAGGAAGATCCTGCTCCACCCTGTGCTCGTGGTGGAGGTACCCGGGACGTAGAAGAAGATGTCCTCGGTGTGCTACGAGAACCGTATCTATCCTGTAACTGTGTCCGGAATGAATGTCTGACATCTCCCGGAACTCGGTCGCATGCACGAACATCGCGTCCCACTCCCGCAAGGTGCTCCGCAAACCTGTGTATGCCGGTGACGCGATGTTCGCAGTATCTACAGTGCACATGTCCATCACCCTCAACAGAGTATCCATGCTCCCGCGCAGGGTGACGCCGTCCGTCCATGATGACCTGCAAATGATGCAAAAGTTTGCATTAGTGATTACAATGACAAGTACAGAACTCTATATATGAAAAACTCTACAATTAATTATTAGTTAGTTGATACATACTAATAAAGCCTATGGACCCAAACTGGGCCAGTGCCCATCTCCAAACAATCTGACATTAAATGTGGTCCGCAGATAGGACAGATAGTCTTCATAGCGCATTGAACTTGAATAGTTCTCCCAGTACATGCGTACGTAGTATTCATACTCCTGCGAACCTTGTGCGTACACGACCTCTACTGACGTAGCTGTGGCATAAGGATATGGATACGATGGGAAAAATGAACTACTGTTATCTGAGTCGCCATGATACATCGGCTGCTGCGGCCATGACCGTCCATACGAGCTTCCAGATCCCTGGGAGTCATGTGTGCTCATCCTCTCAAAATCAGACAACATGCCTTGATAGCTTGTACTGTCTACAACCGAACTTCCATAGTAGGGATCCCAATGATCAGCTGCCCGTCTCGTCCCTGCGGGTGGAGCACCGTGGTCCTCATCTTGCGTGGCATGTGTGAAGTGCTGCTCCTCTGTCCATGCGCCATGTTGACGGCCCCCACGACCTCTACTATGACCACTGCTATACTCTCTACCACCAACACTAGTATTCTCACGAGGACTCCGTTGGTCACCTTGAGAACCACCACCTCCATGGGATGAAAACCCTGTGGGTGTACTATCAGCATCGGAGTCATGACTCCCACTAATGGGGGGCTCAACAGAGGGCTCGGGAGTGTCGTCATCTGCATTGGGATCTAATGTCTCCATGTCTGCAATATCTATCGGATTTAATGGTGGTCCCTTGTCCTTCTTGCTGGTGAATAATGCGGTCCATGATGATTTTTTCTTCTGTGGAGCAGGGGGCGGCATACATGCTGCATGTTGTGTCCCTCTAGATGCCTGAGAAGCAGAAGCCTGCTTAGATAATTTTTCAATTTACTTTCTATTGTGTAAGTCTATACGTATACCTGAGAAAACTGATTGGGTGCCTTAGCCTTAGATGTTGAGCGTCGGGGCGCAGCAGACTGAGATGGTTGTTTCGATGCTACCGAAGACTACACAATTGAAAGAAGAATATATTCAATTACCAATGAATTATATATTAACAAATGTAGAAATGGCAATATAATTTCACCTCTCTAAATAAGGAACTTCCCCTAGCCTCTCTTGAAGTGGATAACCTTCTTGGTTTCGCAGATATTGAATGCCGCGGTGCAGCAACTTGGGACCACTGTTCTCCCGCAATGTTGTCATTTGTCGGACCGACCTGCAATATATTTCTTACATCATCATACATCAATCTATGACCACGCTATCTAATGAAATTTGCGATTCGATTTTCATGTATTAATTCACCTGAGGTGGCGCTTGACGCTCAAAAATTGGAGGTTGTATCAATCGCTCCCATGCTGTATCATCATACGCATACGATGTGTCTCCACCACCAATGACGAGGTCTTCATCTAAATTAACTTCATCATCACGTCCCGTTGCTGACTCGTCACCACCCAAATGCACATGGGTGTCATCTCCCTCCCCCACTGCCTCTTGTACAGCCGATGCGAGAAAAGTATTAGGCCGTGGTGTCTCGCCAGGTTCTTCAGCCTCCTCGTCCAATTTTGCCTCACCACGCTCTGTTGTGGCTCTTGCAACCCATGCTACCATAGGGTCATCATCGTCTCGCAAGTACACAGCATCCGTTGGGTCGTAATCTCCCTCTCCTCTCCTTGTATCCATTTGTACATGCCGGACCTTTAGCCTCATGTTGTAATGAACATACACCATTTTGTCTAGCCTGCGGTGTGTTAGCCTATTCCTCAGCTTAGTATGCAAGAAGGAGAACGTCGACCAATTCCACTCACACCCACTCGACGAGGATGTTTGCGATAGAACTCTCATTGCGATCTTCCTTAATACGGGTGCACTTGTGCCGTAATTTAGCCACCACTCAGCTGCGTTTAAGACAGATCACGTACAATATAATAATTAGATGTAAAAATTACTTCTCGAGATATAGAAGGTACATTGTGAAGACACATTACCTGGGTCGAGTCTATCACGACTGGCGATGGCATTAGGTGTCGCAAATGAACCAATTCCCTCTCTAAATGTTTTCATCTGCATTATCAAAAAATATGAAGTGTATATTTCATTTAATATTGTCAATGTTAAAATATCCAATTATACCTCATTCAACGCATCAGCAGCATCTGTTGGGGTGAAAGACAATCGGTCTACCACAATGTTGACCGATTCTATCAACGTATCGTCATAAGCAAGGGCCCGAGCATATTGGAAGGCCGGATGTAGATAGTACGCTGCAATCGTAAGACAATGAATTACATATTAGTATCAACTGAAAATCACAGCTCATTGATTGGACGAGAATGTAAGTGTTTACCTGTCATGTGAAGATCGCGGCTCATTTGTCTGTCCCATCTGTCCTCCACAATCTCTAGAATGGTGGGTCCATATTTTTTGGACGTTGTAAGGATCTTCCGCTTGGTTGCTTCTATTTTGCTGTACACAAATCCCATAGTTGGTACTCTATCCCCATCCACGCATCGTAGAACCTCATACAGTGGCTCTATCAATGACACTAATACCTTCACTCTATCCCAAAAATTCGAGGTGTTGACAATCCCCTCGACCTCCGCCCCTTCACGTGAAGCAGCAAAAGAGGAACTCAGCCAGGTCTCACCTCTAAACATTTGCTTCAACCCATCTTTGTGCTTCAATAGGCTCTGCAATGCGATGTAGTTGGTGGCAAATCGTGTGATGCCAGGCCTCAACAGTTCGCCGGCACGGTGCTCTGTGGACGCACTTTCCGGCCTAGATCTCGGCTTCGCTTGTTGGTCGGTTTGTTGGGTGCGTGGGCGTGCCAGTCACCGAGGTGACAATTTATTCGGGCTCCCGAGAGCCCAAGGTGCGCTCGATCTGACTTCGTCAGATAATTGTGTGGTTCGTGTCGGGACCGAATCCCGTCGCGCCATGAAGGTCACGACGTCATTTACATCCCCCATACGAGGGAATACCCTTGATTAATTGCCGAAATTAGGGGCCCCGCGGCCGAAAAGAATAACACTAATTGTGCAAAAGAGGTTGGGAATAGATCACGCCGAGGGTTGTACTGGGGCCATAAACTGTCGGCCATGTCGGTCACTCGGGGACCTTTTCGTATTCGGACGCAAGTCCGTGGCAGAGTCACAGTAAGAAAACCGAGGTAGCTCCCTTCAAATGTCTGCCGAGCGTGCGGCAATTTTAATGAGAATTCGGAAGATATCCGGAACGAGAAAACAAATCCGGTCCGATTAGGATGTCGGCCCGAGGTTAGATCAAAGCCTGGCCACATCGGGGTGATTCCCGAGACTCGGGCTCGACCTGAAAGGGCGTTGTTGTTGTTCCCTTTTGCCCCGGGTCCCGGGGAGAGAGAGGACTGCAGCGTAGGCCTTAACGTCCGTCTTTTATCTGGGGTTTTATTAGTCATATCTTCTGGGATTTTTGATTTGACGTTTACTGTTTATTCGTGTCTTTGTTCGGGATGATTTCTCTTCTTTTATTCATGGTTATTCTTATTATTGTTTATTATTTATTCTTTTTTTTATTACCCCTCCCACCTCTTTTATGGTGATTAATATTACACATTTGGAGTCCCTTAATTAGCGTAATTTCCTTATTAATTTGTTTGCTATTGTTAATGCCCTTATCAAGTTGTATGTGTGTATGCGTATAGTGTGCCGGCGAAGGGGAAAACGGGAGTGTACTGCTGAGGGCTGGGGTGTGCCGCTAAGGGCTGAAAAGGGCGTACCGCTGAGGGCTGCAAGGACGTACCGCTGAAGGCTTAAGAGAGTGTACCGCTGAAGGCTGCAAAGGGCGTACCGCTGAGGGCTGCAGGGGCGTACCGCTGAGGGCTGTAAGGGTGTACCGCTGAGGGCTGGGCATGTGTGTACCGCTAGAGGCCAAGGCTAATGGGGTGTGCCGCTGAGGGCCAATCAGGGGGGGGGGTGTGATGGAGGCTAATCCAGTTTTTAATTACTTGTTTTAAGGCTTTTCTTTTCTTCTTGTTTCAATTCGTAGGCAGTTTTATACAAACTTCCCCCCCCCCCTTTGTTTTGTTCTCTTTGTTCGGTTCGATCTCTTTCCTTGTGGGTCGGATGCTCAGGCTGCCAGGTGGTTAGTTAGCTTGGTCCAGTTCTCATCGTGATGCCGGCAGTGATTTGATAAGTTGGAAGGCTATATCAATTGTCTTGCTTGTTTATTGCCTCCTTTTGCCTCTTTTAATTGTTTATTAATTCCTGACAAAAAATTCGGCAGCATCTCCCCTTGACCCAGGGCGTAAGGGAGATAAAGGGAACGCGCCCACATGGAGTGGCGGAACCCGACAACTGGAGGTGGGCCCCCGGGGGAGCAACACCTTTATAGATTCTCGAAAAACGCGAAGGAGAACGACAGACTGAAGGCCTCTAAGGGGCATGGACTGGGACTGGCCAAGGAGTAAGCTGCTGAGGGACTGAAGGGTGTGCCGCTGAGGGCTGAACAGGGGGTGTGCCGCTGAGGGCTGAATAGGGGATGTGCCGCTGAGGGCTGGACGGGTGTGTGCCGCTGAAGGCCAAACAGGGTGTGTGCCGCTGAAGGCCAAGGCCAATGGGGCGTGCCGCTGAAGGCCAAGGGTGGGCGTACCGCTGAAGGGAGAGGCCAATGGGGCGTGCCGCTGAAGGCTGATCTGGGCGTGCCGCTGAAGGCTGGACAGGGTGTGTGCCGCTGAAGGCCAAGGCTAATGGGGCGCGCCGTTGAAGGCCATGGGTGGGCGTACCGCTGAAGGGCAAGGCCAATGGGGCGTGCCCTGAAGGCTGATCTGGGCGTGCCGCTGAAGGCTGGAAAGGCGTGCCGGCCAAAGGCCGGAAAGGTGCACCGCTGGGGGGCTTAAAAGGGTTGCATGTATGGGCGAGGAGACTTGATGGCTGTTCAGGAAAAGAAGAAGAAAAGACAGGGGGTTTCAAGGCTGGGAGTGGCCTATTAGTAACTGAGTGATCGGGAAGAAAGTAAGGGTACCTCCCCTTCTCCTCAAGCCCGGGGACACGGTAGATGGCCATAGAAGGGAGTGAGGAGCTCATGGAGCCGAGGCCAACAGAGGGGGGGACCTACATCGACGTGGAGGACCCTAAGGACGTCGGAGGAATGGGGAGACGGAGGGAGGAATAGATTTTCCGTCAAAAAGCCCGCAAAGCCTAGCATAAAACATCGAAAATAGAAGAGAAACCCGGAGAGGGTGATTTTCATTCATGAGAATCAGGAGGGCGAGGCCCTACATACATATTGCAAAAGCAAACTCCCAAATGGGGCCATGGACAAAAGTAAGAAAGACAAAGAACGCGAGGAGGAATGGAATACGAGAAGGAAGAAAACATCCGGGCCTAAGACATTGGCCATTGTCCCCAACCCGTCTCCCCCATTACATTTAGCTCTCTCCCCCTCCCTTACTCTTGCTCTCTTCACGGTGGTCGTCGAAGGAGGCTCCCGCCGGAGCTCTTCTTCTTCCCTTCTCTCTTCTCTTCTTCTTCCTCTCCCTTCCTCTGTGTGTGTGTCTGTCCGTCTGCCTCCTTTCGGATGTGTCTCCCTCTTTCTTTGTCGAAGACGGGCGTCCTTTATACCCTCAGCAGCGGGGAGCCTTCGAGCATGGCTGTCGAGGGCGGGAAGCAGCCCGTGATGATGGGGTTTGACTCCCCTCTGTCCTGGCTGTCAGTGGGGTAGCTTGCGTGGCCCAACGATCGGCTGCCACCTCAGACGGCTCCACTGCGCGCCAAGGATGCGTAGGGCATGGGCCTCACGTCGCCCGTTGAAAGAACTTCTCCGCTGTGCCGCTGGAGGGCTTCGAAGGGGCGTGCCGCTGGGGAGCCAAAAAGGCCTGCCGCTGAAGCCTTTGTAGGCTGTGCCGCTGAAGACCCCTTTGGGCGTGCCGTTGAAGACCCCAAAGGCCGTACCGCTGAAGCCTCAAAGGGCCGTGCCGCTGAAGACCCCAAAGGGGGTGCGCCGGTGAACCCACCTGGGGGGGCGTGCCGTTGAACCCACCTGGGGGGCGTACCGTTGAACCCCCCCCTAGGGGTGTGCCGTTGAAGGCCCCCCCAGGGGGGGTGTGCCGTTGAAGGCCCCCCCCAGGGGGGGTGTGCCGCTGAAGGCCCCCCAGGGGGGGTGTGCCGTTGAAGGCCCCCCCAGGGGGTGTGCCGTTGAAGGCCCCCCAGGGGGGTGTGCCGTTGAAGGCCCCCCCAGGGGGTGTGCCGCTGAAGGGCTCCTCGGGGCGTGCCGCTGGGCCTTGCCAGGGTGTGCCGTTGAGGCCCCTTGGGGCCGGGCGTGCCGCTGAAGGGCTCCCCAAGGGTTGTGTGTACCCGGGGTTGTTGTGAGCCTATTGTGGGCACGAGCCATGGCCCGTTTGATTCTCTTTGAGGCCCATGGGCTGTGGGGCCTTTTGTGCTTGGTTTCTCCGGGGTTTCTTCACTCGGCGCCGTTGTTGATGCTGGGCCGAGCATGACATCTGGATGTGCGATTTTCGGTGTCCACATGCTCCCTCATCCATGCCAATACAAGTGTGTGGTTGTAGATATATTTCATGATTTTTTGTGCCACCTCGACCACAGATTTTACCATACGAAGCTGCCCAATCTCCTTCAACATCAGATCTACACAATGTGCTGCACAAGGGGTCCAGAAAATGTGCCATTTTTTCTTCATTAGCTCCTCCCCAGCCTTCTTATAGTTCGACCCATTATCAGTCACCACTTGTACAATGTACTCCTCCCCAATCTCAGTCACCACTTGCTCCATCAATGACAAAATATATTGGTGACTGTGAATTTGACCAGACGCATCCACTGATTTGTGAAAGAATACATGTCTGTCACAATAAACAAGGAAGTTGATCAGGCTAGATTTTGTGGTACCTGACCATCCATCACACATCAGTGTGACTCCGTACTTTGTCCATTTCTGCTTGAATGAGTCAATGTAACTCTTGATCTCAGCAACTTGTTCATCAAGGTATACGCCAGTCAATTCTCTCGCTGTAGGTGGCTGCACGTGTAGCCCAAGGACCTGTGCTTCCTGAAACATTGGCTTGTAGTAAGGGCTATTGGATGCATTGAAAGGCAGACCCGCGTGGTGCCACCATTTTGCAACAGCTTGACCAAGTTTCCATTTAGGTCCCTTCTGGCCATACGCATCGTCCATCCTCGTTTGCTTACCATGCTCTCGGGATAGTGCACCGGGCTCCACATCTTCAATGTTGATCGATTGTGTCCTTTTTCTTTGTGTCCCCGAGTCACCAGTCAATAAACTCCTTATGCCTCGTGATTGTCGAGTCGTAGATGAATGACCACTCCCTGATGCTCCGATCCTCGCCGCCTCGCGACTACGGACTACAGTCTCCTCGGGATGTCTTGACTCTTCCCTGCTCTGACGTACTGCCTCACGAAACTGGGTTTCGTATGGATCGTTCACAATGACATACACATCAGGCTGCTCAGTACGTGCTTGTTCGTCTTCGTCACTGGGTGTCCATGCACATTCCTCCTCGTTGCTGCCACTTGGGCGCCCGCTCACTGCCGCTTGATCCCTTTTCTTCTTTTTTTCCTTTTCTTGCATCTCAGCTCTCTTCTCCCGCAGGTGCCTAGCCATTACAAGTTTCACATCTCTAGGCACATGGGTACACCCAGCAACCTCAGAGTATCCTGCCCCGGCTCTTCCTGCCAAATGCTTCTTCAACCGAGACACCCCTCCTCCCCGGTGTTCTATTTTACAATAGTTACAACGCCAACACCTACGGTTGCTATCCAACAAAACTCCGTGTGACCACCCAATATCATTTATTCGTTCCTTAGGAGCCATAGAGTGTTATCTCCTAAAATTAAGAAATTCAAAATATGAAATTATATTATTTCCCATCTACAACTAACAATGAACAGAATTTTATTATTTGCGTACCATGCAAGACTAAATTCAATATTTAATACATCTTCATATAATTTAGTTCAAAATAATATCATTATTTCTATAACATACAAATAAGGTTAATATTTATAATTAATACATATACATTAAATTTAAAATTATTTATCACTAATTAGATATTTATATTTACATCTCTAATTAAATTACATGACACATATAGATTATAAACATCTCTAAATAATTTACATTGTACATATAAATTAACTTTATAATTATTTATAAAATATTCAACACTAAATTTATATTTACATTAAATTAAATTACATTATGCAATTCAATTAACTAATATACATTATGCATTTAAAAATATTTTACATCTACAACTAATACTGATATTAATATCAATATTTTTCCAAATGTAATACTAAATTTAATATTTAATATTACATTTACATTAAATCTAATATTTAAACATGAATTGAATTACACATCAAAAAATAAATTTATTACTACAACATGAATTAAATATTATTTATATTAATTCTACAAAATGAATTAAATAATACATAATTAAAATGATATTTATACAACATAAATTAAACAAAAATTATCTTATTTATATAACATGAATTAAATAATACATTCATAATAATAATAAATAATATAATAATATATTTTCTTATATTTTTTAATTAAAAAAATAAAAAAAATTAAACAACCCGAGGAGACGACGGTGGAGCTGGGCATGACCGAGGCCTCTCTCTCTCTCTCTCTCTCTCTCTCATAACTCTCTTTATCACCCTCTCTCTCCCCGCTTCCCATGAGTACGTGTATTTTTCCCCATGCATCTCCATTCTTTTTAGTGCAACTTAGTCTTCTCTGTAGGTCGGATCTTCTTACGTACGTAAGGGAAAAGAACCAAGGCGAGGGTGCTACCCAATGTGCTCTGATACTATGAAAACATCAGAAAATCACATAAGGGAGGAAGTCTGCGCACTTTGTTCTCCTCCACAAGAGGTCTATTGTGTACAGGATGTAACAAGACTTTAACTCCTTGTTGGAGTCGAACCTTTACAACTGAAGATTTACTAACTAAATTATACTAGGTACATAATATAAGCTTTCCCAGAACACTTATCTGCCTGGATCTGTCATGAATCACACTCACGTCTTCTTTAACCTTTGTCTCTCATAGCTTTTGTTTATTTTCAAGCGAGAGTCCTCCAAGGTAGATATGCCACCATCAGAAGCACGGGAAACTTGAGCATATGCGGAAGGCAACAGGGTGCAATGGCCCAATATGAATGGCCCATCCACCTAAGAGTTACATAACCCCCTAACAGGGCAAGTCTCCCTTCCCACTGCTCCACTAAGGGGCTCTGCACCGCGCCCCCCACAGACCTGTTGCCCTTCCACCGCATCATGATCACCAGATTAGGGTCAAATTAAAGACGGGATTAACCTCTAGCTAGAATCCAACATCTGGGCTAGGAAGTAGCCTCCCCCTTATTTTTGGTGCTTTCGGGCGAGGGGCACCTTATGTGAGTGCTTACTCTCTCTTGATGCAATATGTTTCATGCGCAAGCCGAGGCAAAACATGTGCCATTTTGAACTGATTAAACCTTACTTGGGGATTTCAATAATTTGAATCCCCCTCTAATGCATTACCAAATGTAGCCTTATAGGGTGTTTGGTTGTAATTTTTTACCTCTTTTCTCTCTCAATTTTAAAAAAAAGAGGAAGAGATCTTTTAACCCTGTTTGGTGTTCCTCTCCTAAATTTTAGGGAGAGAAGACCGTCTATGTAAATCTTCCTAAAAAAAAAAACAAGTCTAGACCTATTTTTTTTTAAAAACACCAACTCGATACTCCCCCTTCCCCATCCACGGCGACATCCCTCCCCTCCCCGACACCCCTGCGGCCCCCCTTCCCCAGCCACGGCGACCCCCCTCCCCTCCCTGGCGACCCCTGCGGCCCCCCTTCCCCATCCACGGCGTGCGGCCCTGTGGACACCGAAAATCGCACATCCAGATGTCATGCTCGGCCCAGCATCAACAACGGCGCCGAGTGAAGAAACCCCGGAGAAATCAGGCACCAAAGGCCCCACGGCCCTTGGGCCCCGAAGGAAATCAAACGGGCCACAACTCGTGCCCACAACGGGCCCAAAACTGCCCATCCAGCCTTCAACGGCACCCCCCCCCCCCCCGTGGGGAGCCCTTCAGCGGCACGCCCAGCCCCCAAGGGGCCTCAACGGCACGCCCTGGTGGAGCCCCAGCGGCACGCCCCTTCAGGCTGCCCAGCGGCACACCCCATTGGGCTGTTCAGCGGCACAGCCCATCAGAAGCTTCAGCGGCACGCCCCAAAGGGCCTCCAGCGGCACGCCCTGGAAAGCCTTCAGCGGCACGCCCCAAGGGGCCTCCAGCGGCACGCCCTGGAGAGCCCTCCAGCGGCACGCCCTGGAAAGCCTTCAGCGGCACGCCCCAAGGGGCCTCCAGCGGCACGCCCTAGAGAGCCCTCCAGCGGTACGCTCCCTTCAACGGCACACCCCCCAGGTGGGTTCACCGGCGCACCCCCCTTTGGGGCCTTCAGCGGCACAGCCCTTTGAGGCTTCAGCGGTACGGCCTTTGGGGCCTTCAACAGCACGCCTAAAGGGGCTTCAGCGGTACAGCCTACAAAGGCTTCAGCGGCAGGCCTTTTTGGCTCCTCAGCGGCACGCCCCTTCGAAGCCCTCTAGCGGCACAGCGGTGAAGTTTTTTCAACGGGCAACGTGAAGCCCATGCCCTACGCACCCTTGGCGCGCAGTGGAGCCGTCTGAGGTGGCAGCCGATCGTTGGGCCACGCAGGCTACCCCACTGACAGCCAGGACAGAGGGGAGTCAAACCCCATCATCACGGGCGACTTCCCGTCCTCGACAGCCATGCTCGAAGGCTCCCCGCCGCTGGGGGTATAAAAGATGCCATTCTTCAGATACTAAGGAGAGAGAGGACGGATAGGGAAGAGAGATCGAAGAGGAGGCAGACGGACAGACACAGAGAAGAAGAGAGGAAGAAGAGAGGAAGAGAGAAGAGAAGGAGAAGAGCACCGGCGGGAGCTCCCTCCGACGACCACCGTGAAGAGAGTAAGAGTAAGGGAGGGGGAGTGAGCTAAATGTAATGGGGGAGAAGGGTTGGGGGACGACGGCCAACGTCTTAGGCCCGGAAGTTTTCCTCCTTCTCTTATTCTATTCCTCCGGGCGTTCTTTGTCTTTCTTACTCTTGTCCATGGCCCCATTTGGGGAGTTTGCTTTTGCCATGTGTATGAAGGGCCTCGCCCTCTTGATGCTCATGAATGGAAACCACCCTTTCCGGATTTCTCTTCGATCTTCGATGTTTTTATGCTAGGCTTTGCGGGTTTTCTTTTGACGGATAATCCGTTCCCCCCCTTTGTCTCCTCGTTCCTCCGGCGTCTTTAGGGTCCTCCACGTCGATGTAGGTTTCCTCCCTCTGTTGGCCATGGCTCTATGAGCTCCTCACTCCCCTTTATGGCCATCTACCGTGTTCCCGGGCTTGAGGAGAAGGGGAGGTACCCTTCTTTCTTCCCAACCACTCAGTTACTAATAGGCCACTCCCGGCCTTGAAATCCCCTGTCTTTCTTCCTCTTTTCCTGAACAGCCACCAAGTCTCCCCTCCCCAGTTGCTTGCAACCCTTTTAAGCATCCCAGCGGTGCACCTTTCCGGCCCTTGGCCGGCACACCTTTCCAGCCTTCAGCGACACACCCAGATCAGCCTTCAGCGGCACGCCCCATTGGCCTTGCCCTTCAGCGGTACGCCCTGTCCAGCCCTCAGCGACACGCCCTGTCCAGCCCTCAGCGGCACGCCCTGTCCAGCCCTCAGCGGCACACCCTGTTCAGCCCTCAGCGGCACACCCTTCAGTCCTTTAGCAGCTTACTCTTTGGCCAGTCCCAGTCCATGCCTCTTAGAGGCCCTCAGTCTGTCGTTCGTCTTCGCGTGTTCCGGGGCTCTATAAAGGTGTTGCTCCCCCGGGGGCCCACCTCCAGTTGTCGGGTTCCGCCACTCCATGTGGGAGCGTTCCCTTTATCTCTCTTACGCCCTGGGTCAAGGGGAGATGCTGCCGAATTTTTGTCAAGAACTAATAAACAATTAAAAGAGGCACAAGGAGGCAATAAGCAAACAATCAACTAATGAAGCCCTCCAACTTATCAAATCACTGCCGGCCTCCCGATGAGAATTGGACCGAGCTAGCTAACCACCCGGCCGCCCGATCATCCGACCCGCAAGAAAAGAGATCGAACCAAACAAAGAGGACGAAACAAAGCAAGGGAGGAATTTTATATGAAACTACACAAGGGTTAAGATAAGAAGAAAAGAAAAGCCTTAAAACGAGTAATTAAAATTGGGTTAACCTCCATCACGCCCAGATCAGCCTTCAGCGGCACACACATGTTCAGCCTTCAGTGGCACTCCCCCCACGGCCTTCAGCGGTACGCCCCTACAACCCCCAGCGGTACGCCCTCATTGGTCCTCAGCGGTACGTTACCCTTTGACCTTCAGCGGCACACCCTTACTGGCCCTCAGCGGTACGCTCCCCCCCAAGCCTTCAGCGGTACACCCCTTCAGGCCTTTAGCGGTACGCCCCTTTGCTGCCCTTCAGCGGTACGCCCCCCCTTTGCTGCCCTTCAGCGGTACGCCCCTACCTTCCCTTCGCCGGCACACTATATCTATATATGCATACAGCATGACACAGCGTTGATAGCGGCAAATAAATTAATAAAAAAAAGCGCACTAATCAAAGGACTCCGAATGCGTAATATTAATCACAATAAAGAGGCGGGAGGGATAATTAAAAAATATATAAATAACAAAGGAATGACAACAATAAGAATAATCATGAATAAAAGAGAAGAGAAATCATCCCGATCAAAGGCACGAGTAAACATTAAACCTCAGATCGGAAATCCCAGAAGATACAACTAAGAAAGCCCCAGATAAAAGACGCTAATGTCCACACTGCAGCCCTCTCTCTCCCCGGGACCCGGGGCAAAAGGGAATAACAACGTCGCCCTTTCAGGTCGGGCCCGAGTCTTGGGAATTACTCCGTATGGCCAGGCTTTGACCTAACCTCGGGCCGACATCTTAATCGGACCGGATTTGTTTCCTCGTTCCGGATACCTTCCGAATCCTCATTAAAATTGCCGCATGCTCGGCAGACATTTGAAGGGATCTACCTCGGTTTTCTCATTGTGACGCTGCCACTGACTGGTGTCCGAATACAAATGGTCTACGAGTGGCCGACACGGCCGACAATTTATGGCCTTGATAAAACCTTCAGTGTGATCTACCCGTATCTCTCTCGCGTAATTAGTATTACTCTTTTCGGCCGCGGGACCCCTAATTTCGGCAATTAATCAAGGGTATTCCCTCGTATGGGGGATGTAAATGACGTCATGACCTTCATGGTGCGACGGGATTCGGTCCCGACACGAACCACACAATCGTCTGACGAAGTCAGATCGAGCGCACCATGGGCTCCTCGGAGCCCGAACAAATTGTCACTCCGGTGACTGGCACGCCCACGCACGTAATAAACCAACGGTCGCGCAGAGATAACAAGCGAACGAAAAGTGCGTCCACAACTCTGGCACGCCCGGTGGGACCGATCCACCCTTCATCTCTTTGCCGAAACTAGGGGTCCCGCGGACCCCATCTTGTAATACTGATTGTGCTACTTTCTTAAATGCAGAAAAGAAGAGGAAGCAACAGCATGGAGCCGACAATGGCTGTTGTCTGCAGCCCTGAGGTTGTGGAGATTCACGTGCGGGGTGGCTACCTGGCGGTACCCCTCGCTTTCGGGAGTTTCCCTCCCACTGTGGGCTTCCCCAACTTCTTGGGGGTGGCCTTCGCCGAGATCCTCGACGTGGAGACACCCGAGGACGCCCAGATCAACGCCCCCGCCCCGGGGGCCACTGAAGCTGCTGCCAGCCAAGGTATGGCCAAGAACAATACCAGCGTCCCGACAACGACGCTGAGCTGCAACGTGCACCACGTGCACCAAACTACCGGCCCATCCCACCACGGGTCGGCATCCCACCGAAGGAGGCTTCGGAGGAGCAGCACTGGCGCCGGCTCAGCGCGTCGCATGTCCAACTCCGGAAAGTCCATGACGGTTGGGGCCCTCCGAGTCCGCCTAGACGGGCAGAGGTCCCAGGTGACGCCAGACCGCGTCGTCCCGACCGTCCCAGTCCGCAACTCCTTTCAAGGCCTGGAGAAACTGAAAGGGAAGGTGACGCCCGCTGTTGTGGCCACCCCACCAAAGATTGCACCGGCTCACAGGCTGGCCAAACTGAAGCAAGTCTGGGTACCCAAGGAGGCCCAGCCCACTGCACCCGCCCAGGCAGGGCCCAGCACTTTCCGCCCGAGGAGGGCCCGAAGAGATGACAGGGTCGAGGTGATGACCCCAACTCTTCGACCAGCACCCGTCATCCCGGTGCCGCCTGAGAATGCTCACCGCCGTCGCCGGGGGCGCCGACACAACGCCGCCCGCCCGGCACTCAGGGCCTACTCTCCTCCTGCTGCTGTCATCGACGCGCAACCACAGGCCGCTCTCCCTGACCAGGAGTGGGAAGGGATCGAGCAGGCCATGAGAAACTACCTCCGAGGCCCGGGTAGCACCCCCGCTGGCCGCCAGAGACTACTGGGGGCAATGACCTCCGCCTTCCAGGAAGAAAGACAGGGACCTGCACCTAGTATGGAGTCGAGGACCCGCCCGGAGGAGCCGCGCCAGTCCCCTGTACGGGAGGAAGCGCCGCCCCGACGGTCGGTCTTCGACAGGCTGACATTCCCAGGAGGACCGTCCCGGAGGGCGTCAAGAAGAAACAAGAATAAGAAATGGCAGACATTCACCTGCAATATGGCAGGAGTCCATGGTCGGTATGGGGCCTTACCCACCGACCCGGAAGAATTGGCCAGAATAGCTGCCAGGCCGGGACCCCTTACCAGAAGAAGGAGAGCGGCAGGCGGCGCGACACCCACGGGACCCGAAGGAGCTCTACCTGAGGAACCCCTCACGGCCCTCACGGCCAATGTAGTCACCACCGGCGACACGAGTGGCGGACCCTCGACATCATCCGAGGACGCCCCGGCCGAAGAGACGGGGGGCATGCCCAGTCTCCCCACAGCTGACCCAGCAATGCTGCTCATGATGCAACGATTCCAGCAGGAAATCGAATCACTTAAAAAGCAGTTGAATGAGCGAAACACACCACCCCCAATGTCCTGGCAGACCGAGGTCACACCCGAGGTACCCAGGGACAGGGGGCAGTCTTCCGAGGCAGCTCTTCCGGCAACCCTCGATCCCCTCGGGGGCACGCCCCCGCAGCAAGCACATTGCACAGCGGTGACCCCGCCACAGGCTCCGCTTTCACAAGGGTCCCCCATGGCCCCCCGAGCGACCGTGGTAGCCACCCCGAGCGCACAGCCCGCTCATTTCTACCCGAGCCCAGTCGACCCGGCGGCAGTCAGCCGGTTGATGCTCGAGCAGATGATAGACATGAAGTTGGCCGAGAGGGGCGATGGGGATCAGACGCCTTTCGACGTCTACCGAGTACCCTACCCGGCTCATTATGCTGCCAGGAAGTTGCCGGCTGGCGTCACCAAGCCGCCGAAATTTGAAAAGTTCAATGGGCAAGGATCTCCCAGAGAGCATATTGCCTATTACGTGAACGTCATGGGAGACCTGGCTGCTGATGAGGCCTACCTCCTGAAGTTCTTCGGCTCAACACTCACCGGGCTTGCCTTTGAATGGTACTCCGGCTTGTCGCCCGGGTCGGTGGCCGATTGGCCCGACATGCAGAAGAAGTTCAAGGAAAGATTCTACGTGGCCGAGAGAGAAGTTACCATGACTGAACTCTACGCCACAAGACAGAAGAATGATGAGTCGGCCCTCGACTACATCAAAAGATGGAGGAACCTTAGTATGAGGTGCAAACGCCCCCCGCATCAGGAGGACGCAGTTCAGATCTGCAAGCAAAACTTAAAGAAAGAAATCCTAGAAAGAATGATCGGCACTGAGGTCAAGACATTTGACCGTCTGAACAATGTGGTAGCGGAGATCGAGGCATTCTTGGCCCGATACTCCTCCACCCCAGCCATGTCAAGCCAGAGGGCCAGGCAGGCGGAGAAGAAGCCGGCTCCCCCGGAGGTGCATGCACTAGACTTCCAGGCTTTTGAAAAGCAGAAGGAGAAAGCCAAGGGAGCGGCTAACCCTCCGCCGCCCAGAACCACAGAGCGGCGGGAAGGCCCCTCGCTAAGGGAGAAGATGAGAAACAAGCTATATTCCTTCTCTCGAGACAAATCCAAGCTCCTGTTTGAATGGGCAACTAGCTACAATAAGATCACACTGCCCGAGCCGAAAAGGCCGGGCGACTTGAAGAAGAAAGACGACCCGCGCTTCTGCATGTATCATCGGGTGCTCGGGCATACCATTGAAGACTGCTACGTCTTCAAGGATGTTATTGAGTCCTTAATCAGGGACGGGGAGCTCGACATGGGGGAGCATAAAGTAGACCCCCCGCAGCCACACGAGCTGCCCAGCATAGCCTCCTCCGTCAATATGATCTCACTATATCAGGAGCTGCCAGAAGAATGGGCGGAGGCCTGTGCCCGTGCCACTTATGAAACCTTTATCATGGCCCCAGCTCAAGACCAAGAAGGGTGGCAGACTATACCCAGAAAAACCAGAAAGGCGCGCGCCTCTCGACCTACCCCAGGAATTCACTCGAGGGTAGCAGCGCCCCTGCCTGCACCGCCCCCGGTAAACCCTGTTTGCCACGACACGGCCCCCCGGCTGGTCATGAGGCGGCCCACTCACAACAAGAAGAGCTCTGCCCCGCTGCGGATGTACAAGAAGACTAGCCCGGCGGTTGAAAAACTCCAGGCTATTATTGACGGGCTTGAAGATTATGAGCAGCCCAAAATCCAGCCCGTCGAGCTAAAACAATATGTTCCCTGGGAGGAGTTCGAGTCACTCGAGCTGGCTCCAGGAATAGAAGCTGATGCAGATGAAGAGCCTCCCCTGCGGGGTGAACCTATTCGGGAGCAGCCATCCGCTGCGGCGGGCAAGAAGAAGAAGAAGAGAAGACCCAGGGGCAAGAAGAAAAAGGAGGTCGTCTCGCCTGCAACACCCTCTCGGCGTTGTTCGACACCTCTCTTTCCCTGGAAGAGAAAGAAGAAGAGCCACCCCATGAGCCGGCAGAGGTGAGTCAAGCTGAAGCATCCACCTCCCAGCACGCTACCAGGTCAGGGAGGAAGTGGGGGCGTCCTCCTCAGGGCAGCCTCAACATCATGCTCAGGGGGGAACAACCATACCAGGTTCCGAGCCCGAGGTCCGAGGCACCGAGATCCCTCCTCCATCAGGCCTCTACCCCGGAGGTACCAAAAGTCAAGCGCCCCGTCATTCGCCGAGTTCCTATCCGCTCGAGCAGGAAGGCGGGTACACCCCCAGGGGCCCGCTGCGACCAGTAAAGCAAGCATTCCTCAAGCTCTACCGGCTACAGTTCCTGCCCAGCCAGAAGGAGAATTCAACGGCATCCCAAACCTCGCCGAGTTCATGCGAGAAACAGAAGAAGCCCAGCAGGCCCCGCCAGCTCAACAGGCCACATCAGAGCTCACAAAACAGGCATCCCCAGAGCTGGCACCCCAATCCCAGGATGAGGGCAGACGCAGCAAGCCCGAAGAGATGAAACTGCTCAAGGTGCGGGCAGCCGAGCGAATAGTCAGACACCTCAAGAAAATCCCGACCCGGTTCACGGTGTGGGAGATGCTGTCCTTGAATGAAGAAACACGGCAAGCCATCATCGCCGCACTCCAGACGCCAGCACACCTTGAAGCTTGTTTGGCAGAACTATCACCTGAAGTGGCAGTGGCTTTCACAGAAGATGACATGCTCCTACCGACTTGCAGCCATAACGGGCCCCTCTACATGAAAGGGGAGCTGAACGGCCAGCCTATCAACAGGGTCTTGATCGACCCAGGGACAGCAGTGAATATACTCCCGTACCGGGTATACCAGAAGCACTACTTTGACGTACATCTGGTCGAAGTTAAAAATGTCAAGATTGCCGGCTTTAACCAGAAATGTGAGGTCCCCATGGGGGTCGCAGAGTTCAGCTTGACCTTTGACGACTTCACCTCCAAAGTCCAGTTCCACGTCATCAACTCCAACACTTCCTACAAGGCATTGCTCGGCCGGCCTTGGCTACACCAGAATAGGGTGGTGCCCTCCACTTTGCATCAATGCATCAAGTACCCCTGCGAGGGAAAGGAAGTCAGAATCTTCGCCGACCTCCACCCGTTCGAGGTGTTCGAGTGTCACTTGTTAGATGCTAATCTATACTTAGAGAAGGCGAAGCAAGCTCCTCAAGTCATTCAAGACAAGGGAAAGAAGAGAATGGAATCGGGATGCTGGTTTCCTCCGCCGCCCCCAGGCTATGTGGCTTCTCCACATGTACCGTTTATTGCACAAGAGGAAGGGGTATTTAGGGCAGCCCCTCTCCCGATCTACCCCACACCGGGGGCACCCTGTCTCGAAGACCTGCTAGAAGATGTCAGGGTCCCGCCAGGGATCGTCAAGCCGATACCGGAAATTAAATGCCAAGCAACTGAACAACTGAGAACCTTTGAGGTGCCTAACCCCGAGGGGCCGCCCACTATCTTTTATGTTGCTGGGGAGAAGCCAGTCACGGAGGACGATGATTGCCGGTCCCCTGACGAGTTGCATGACCCGCACGTCCCCATCGCGGGACTTCCCCACATGACTGGCCGGGCAGCCAAAATGGTCAGAAAGTAGAAGATTCCTCCCTACCAGCCCTCCAGCCGGAAGGAAATGTTTGAAAGAATGTGGAACCCACCAAACCTGGATCGACGGTTGCTGAAAATCACCAAACACCCCTGTCTAGGCTTTTCACTAGAAGATTGCTACGAGACTGATGTCATATCGGTCTCAACATGGCCCGACAGCGACCCCGCAGAAGCTGCAGATTCGCGGGAAACCCACCAAGACACATGTCCCGGGGCCCCGGCCGAAGAGGCACAAGACGAAGAAATATTCCTGTGGAAGCCTCCCGGCCGCCGCTGTATGGAGAAGACCTCCTCCTTCTCCGAAGTGTCGACCTCGAAAGGGCACGCCGGCGAGACACCTTCGCCCCGGCCGACCGGCGAAGCGAGGAGCAGCAGCATGGGCCATGCTCCGAATTCCCCTCGATACGACCCCGTTATGTACGCCTTGTACCACAGGCAGCAACGGGAGATTGAGACGCTGAAGAGGCAGGTAGCCGAGCTAACCTCCCTAGTCGCCGACCTGATCCAGGGCTCCCTCCCCCCATGGGGTGGCCGGATGCCTCGGCCCCGAGGCACCAGTCCCAGCATCCCCGCTTTGTCAAGGCGAGAAATGAGAGACATGGCAAGCTCGCTGACCGAGCGGCCGACCAGGCAAGGGCTGACACTCCAAGAGAAGCTGCAGAAGCCCTACTCCTTCCCGAGAGAGAAGACCCGGGGCATCTTCGACTGGGCCTGCCACTACGGCAAGGTCTCCCTCCCACGGTCCAAGAGGCCACAAGACACCAGAAGGAGTGGGGACCCTCTGTTTTGCCCTTACCACCAGATGCTGGGTCACGTCATTGAAGACTGTTATGTCTTCAAAGACATTGCTCAAAGCCTCATCGACAGGGATGAGCTCAGAATGGGGGACTACGTGGTAGCCCCGCCACGTCCCCATGTGGCGGATAGCCCCAGGGCAGGAGCCTACGCGGTGTCCATCCAATGCCAGGTCCCTGAAGATGCGGTTACCCCGACCCCCGCAGGAGCGGTCTATGATGAATACACAGAAGAGCCCGGGATGGACCTGTGCGCCTCCGAGCCAGCGGGTCTCACGTGCCCGGCGGCTACGGCCCAGGAGGAGTGCCAGGCGAGCGCAGCCTCCATGCCCAGTCACGATGAACAAGAAGAAGAAGATGGCATCCTCGAGCCCAAGGACAATGAAGACCAGGATTTCGTCGATCTGTCGCCAGCCCCGCTGGAAATTGAAAATGGCGGCCAGGCCACAGTCGACGAATTGGTCGAAATCAACCTTGGCACAGAAGACAATCCCAGGCCGACTTTTCTGAGTGCTCTCACATGCCCCTACAGGAGAGGGAGCAATACACAAAGTTGCTGCAAGAATTCCGGGATTGCTTTGCCTGAAACTATAAAGAAATGCCCGGACTTAGCCCCGAGGTGACTCAACACATCCTGTCCATTGATCCCAAAGTGGAACCAGTGAAGCAACCTCCCCGGCGCATGAGGCCGGAGCTAACCAGCCAGATCTGCAAAGAAGTCGACAAGCTCATAAGTGTCGGCTTCGTGGCGGAAAATCAATACACCACATGGCTGGCCAATATTGTACCGGTGAAAAAGAAGAATGGACAGATCAGGATTTGCGTGGACTTCCGCGACCTGAATAGAGCCTGCCCGAAAGATGACTTCCCGGTGCCTATCTCCGAGGTGATGATTGATGCAACCACTGGCCACGAGGCCCTGTCCTTCATGGATGGGTCGTCCGGCTATAACCAAATCTGGATAGCCGACCATGACCGGGTCCATACAGCTTTCCGGTCACCCAAAGGGATATTTCACTACAAGAGGATGCCCTTCGGCCTCAAGAATGCCGGTGCCACATACCAGCGGGCGATGACCAAGATCTTCGACGAGCTGCTGTACGGCAAGGTCGAGTGCTACATTGATGATCTGGTCGTCAAGACGAAGAAAAGAGACGAGCACCTGAGTGACCTCAGGGTCGTCTTCCAAAGGCTCCGGCAGTATGGGCTGAAGATGAATCCCATGAAGTGCACCTTTGGCGTGTCCAGCGGGAAATTCCTCGACTTTATTGTCCGGCACAGAGGGATCGAGATCGACCCCCTGAAGATAAAGGCCATCGGGAGCTGCCTCCTCCCAAGAGTCTGGGAGAGCTGAGGTCCCTGCAGGGGCGTTTAGCTTACATCCGCAGGTTCATCTCCAACCTGTCAGGGCGCTGCCAACCCTTCCACAGACTGATGATGAAGAATGCACCCTTCAGCTGGGGTCACAAATGCCAGCACGCGTTCGACCAGCTAAAGGAGTACTTGAAGACCCCGCCTGTCCTGGGGGCACCTGTCAAAGGTAGACCGCTGATTCTGTACATAGCGGCCACCGAATACTCACTGGGGGCAATGCTCGCCCAGAATAATGATGAGGGAAAAGAGCAGGCTCTTTACTATCTCAGTCGAAGGTTGGTGGGCGCAGAGGCTAAGTACACCCCGATTGAGAAAATCTGCCTTGCCTTGGTCTTCACGGTCAAGAAGATGAGGCACTACATGCTGTCCCATGAAGTAAGGCTGATATCCAGAGCTGACCCCATTAAGCACATTCTCCTCCAGCCAGTCCCAAAGGGGCGCCTTGGCAAGTGGGCCGTGCTACTCATGGAGTTCGATATCACCTACGTGCCGCAAAAGGCCGTTAAGGGACAAGCCGTCGCGGATTTCTTCGCAGCACACCCTGTGCCCGAGGACTCCCCTCTGGCCATCGAACTACCTGAAGATGAAACACTAGAGGTAGACCAAATACAACAAGCCATCTGGCAGCTTTACTTTGATGGAGCCTCAAGGACAGAAGCGACCCCGTCCGGGCGCGCCAAGGTACGAGCCGGAGCAGGCATCGTCCTCAAGTCGCCGGACGGAGAGGTGATGCACACTTCCTGCTGCATCAGCAAACCCTGCACCAATAATGAAGCAGAGTATGAAGCTCTGATCATCGGCCTCCAGTTCGCCCTCCAAATGGAGATCAAAATGCTCCAGGTGTTCGGAGACTCGCTGCTGGTCGTCAAGCAAGTCCAGGGGCAGTTTGATGTTCGAAAACCTGAGCTGCTCCCGTATCACACTAAAGCAAAAGGGCTCATGGAGCGGTTCTACCTCCTCGAGATAGGCCATGTCGCCAGAGGGGAGAACGCACAAGCTGACGCATTGGCAAAATTGGCAAGCTCACTGGCGGTGCCCCCAGATGGATCTCTCCATATCCAAGTAGTAAACCAACGCCAGATGCCCAGCATGATAGAAGAAGAGCCGGAAGAAGAGGACCTACAGGTCGCTACAGCAGAAGCCGTCAGCCTGCCTGACTGGAGGGACCCCCTAATGCAGTGGTTCAGGCACCAGCAACTACCCGACCGAAGAGAAGAAAAGATCAAGCTAGTCAGAACCAAGGACTCCTATGAGCTCCGAAGCGGAATATTATTCCGGATTGTGGCCGATGCCAAACGGAAGCTACTCCTCCGATGCTTGTCCATTAAAGAAGCTTGGAGGGTTATGAAGGAGGTCCATGCCGGCATAGCTGGCGCACACCAGGCGGGGCTGAAAATGAAAATTGAAATCAAGAAACTTGGCTATTATTGTCCTGCAATGTTCAACGAATGTTGCGAGTATGCTAAGTCGTGTCAGAGATGTCAGGAGCATGCCACCATTCCCAGAAGACCTCCTGCACCATTACACCCAACAGCGCCCAGTTGGCCGTTCGCCCAATGGGGAACGGACGTCGTGGGCCCCTTGCCCGCATCTTCCACAGGCTGCAAATACATTCTGGCGGCGACCGACTACTTCTCCCGCTGGGCCGAGGCCGTTGCCTTACGGGAGGTCACCGGAGAAATCGTGGCCAGGTTTGTCCTCCGCAATATCATATTCCGGTTCGGCGTGCCCGACTGAATTGTGTCAGACAATGGTAGCCACTTCCGCAACCAGAAGGTCTACCGGCTGGCAGAGAAATACAAGATTGATTGGAGGACCTCAACTCCTTACAATCCACAAGCCAATGGGCTGGCCGAAGCTTTCAATAAGACACTCTGCACCCTCTTGGCCAAGACTGTCAGCTCTAACAAGAAGGACTGGGAAGAGAGGATGTACGAGGCGCTATGGGCATACCGAACTGTATACAAGACTCCAACGGGTTGCTCGCCCTTTTCTCTCATATACGGTTCGGAGGCAATCGTCCCCGTCGAACTGGAGATACCTTCCCTCCGGGTCGCCATTCAGCATGGGCTTGTCCTTGAAGGGCAGACCAATGCCGAGCGAAGACTCGACGAACTCTCCAGCCTGGAAGGAAAGCGGCTTCAAGCCCAACAGAATATTCAGGTCTACCAGGCCCGGATTGCACGCGCCTTTGACAAGCTTGTCAAGGAGCGCGAATTCAAGAAAGGTGACCTTGTCATGGTCAAGGGAAGAAATCTCATGGCGGCTAACCCCAAAGGTAAGCTGAACAAGAACTGACTCGGGCCCTACGTAGTCCAAAAAGTCTACGAAGGCGGAGCCTATGTAATTGTCAACCACCGCGGGGAGGTTTAATACCCGCCTCTTAATGGAAGGCACTTGAGGCTGTACCACGCTCCGGCGCCCCCATTCAGGTAATAATATTACTCTCCGCCCCATTTTGGGGCGGATTTGCGTGATCAATGTCCGAATGATTTTGCTACCAGCCGGGTTTCCAAAAAGGGGAGAAAGGAATACAAAAAAAATAGAAAGAAAAAAAGGAAGAAGCAAAAAATATATAGAAAGAGAAAGAGAGAAGGAAAAGGAAGAGAGAGAAAAGAAGTAAAAAAAAAAGAGAAGAAGCAAAAAAAAAAAGAGAAAAAAGGGTAGAAAGAGAAAGAGAGAAGAAGCCAAAAAAAAAGTAGAAGAAAAAAAAAGGAGGAAAGAAGCAAAAAAGAGGAAGAAAAAAAAGATATATATATATATAAAAGAGAGAAAAAAAAACCAGAAGAGGGGAACGCCCCCCATTTCCAGCCGCCGCCCTGCATCAGCGGGGGGTACTAAAAGTTGACTAAACAAACTCTTCTCTCCGTCCTCCCCGGGCGGTGAGTACCCCTTTGGCTCGGACCTCCCGTCCGGGTCATTGACTAAACAAACTCTTCTCTCCGTCCTCCCCAGGCGGTGAGTACCCCTTTGGCTTGGACCTCCAGTCCAGGTCATTGACTAAACAAACTCTTCTCTCCGTCCTCCCCAGGCGGTGAGTACCTCTTTGGCTTGGGCCTCCAGTTCAGGTCATTGACTAAACAAACTCCTCTCTCCGGCCTCCCCAGGCGGTGAGTACCTCTTTGGCTTGGACCTCCCGTCCGGGTCATTGACTAAACAAACTCTTCTCTCCGTCCTCCCCGGGCGGTGAGTACCCCTTTGACTTGGACCTCCCGTCCAGATCATTGACTAGACCAGCTCTCTCTCTGTGCCCGCTGAACGGCCAGTAAACGGTCTCCGACTGAGGCCCCCCTGAAGCCAGCACGAGCTTTCAACCTTGCGGCGAGACTAGGAAGGTGCCCGTCCGGTACGGTGGAGTGGTCCCCTCGTCCTCCCCCTGGGAAGGCGAGCACTCTCCCGTGCCCTGGCATGGGTTCCTGCCCGGCTTTCTCGAAGCGAATCATTACGGAAACCTGCAGCCTGCCAATGTGTCTCGGCATGGAAGCATGGGAGGGAGCATAAAGAGAGGGGAATGTACACAAAAGAAAAGAAGGAGAAGGAAGGTCTCTCTGGGATAAATCCACACACAAGAACACGCGAAGCCATAAATGTTGTTTTTCTATATTCAAAAAAAGGAGCCGGACTACAGGCACTTCGGGGTATACCCCTGTGTTACAAAAAAAAAGAAAAAAAATAAGGGGGCCACGCCTAGTCAAGGCCCCTGAAGATGTCTTCGAGAGGCAGAATCCCTACGCAAGGGAAGTTCATCCGGTCGCGGAGCCGCCCCCTCCGCTCCTCCAGCTGAGTAAGCTCCGCCTCCATGGACTCCACCTCGGCTTGAGCGGTGCCGAAGGCTTCTCTCTCTCTCTCGGCCACTTCCTCGCTCACGGCGAGATCAAGCCTAGCTGCAGCAAGGTAGCCCTCCAATTCTATAATTCGGCTCTTCAAAGACGGGACCTTGCCCTCGCTCCCCTCCCAGGCCTCTCTATGGCGCTCCCTGTCGCCTCGCCGTGTCTCCAAGGCTCGCAGATACTCGTCCGCCTGGGCATCCAACGCGGCACGTTCGTCAGGAGCCTGGGTCTCGAGGAAGTCGCGGCGCTTGATGTATTTCAATAATAGCAAGACCCGCCGCGACCATTCCCCCAGCGGGCAGCCGAGCACTTGCAACGCCCCAGTCAGCTGCGTCACTATGGTGTGCACCTCCCGATACGACAAAGAGGGATCGGCGAGGAGCATCGCCCGTAGGGTGATCAGCATATGGCGGACCGGCGCTTCCGACGAGGTGTGGCCGGCCGGAGGCAGGGCTGGGGGAGTGAATTCCACGGTGCTGTCCACCTCCGCCCACAAGCCGGCATCCACCGTGACTGAGGAAGATGGAAGAGCCAGAGTCAAGTCGCCCGGCTGGCGTGGCCCGACAGAGGGCTTTTGGCCAACCACCGCCAAGGAAGTGGCCGAAACCAGCGCCGAAGCATCCGATGTCTCTATCATCCGCTGCTCCCCTGTTGCCTCTGCCCTGGCCCCGTCCGCTTTGGCCGCTAGCTCGGCAGGCGAGGGTGCAGCCGTCTCTACCCTGGCCGAAGGAGGAGCCTCGAGCAGAGCTGGACCCGAGGATGCCATCCACGAACTTCTTTCTCGCGTCTGGGATCCCTCCAGATGTGCGCGAAGCCCCGTAAATATTTGCCTCAGAAGCGGGTCCTCCATCTGGGCCAGAAGTTTCGGGAAAGGCGGAAGTGGAACCATCAGTCGGGGTAGACGCCCCGCTTCCACCAGTGTAGCAAGACTCGCCGCCCCTAAGCCGGAGACGAGAGCCGGCCCCTCCACCGCTATCGGGGCGACGCTTGGTCGCCGCTTGGCCACAGCCTTTCGGACACGACCGGACGTCTTCTCCGGTCTCGGCATCGCCTGACCATGGGAATGGGAATTAGCTATCCGCCAGCTGGAATAAACCATGCGAAAAGGGAGACCGCGGAGCCCGCATACTCACCTCAGCCACAGGAGTGAGGCTGCCCTCAGGCGCGATCTCCCCCTCCTCCAGAGGCTCTCCCGCCAAGGGCCCCGCCGGCACATCCTCCTGAAGGGCCTCGAACAGAAGGGCCAGCTTGCCCATGCCGACAGCGACCCCCGGACGGTCAACTGGCGCAGTTGGAGCAGCCCCTTTCGCGGCCTCCGGCTTAATTGATTCCTGCGAAGAACCGACACAAAAAACGGCGTCAGTAGGCGACCACCAAGGCAGCCCTGCACCAATAAAAGAAAAAAAAAAACACGCCTACGGCAGCAGCCTCCATCAAGCTGAGCACATTAGCAAATGAAAAGCCTTAAAGACCGGCTCGAGCGGCCCGGTGCCTCAAGGCGCTACCTCAACGGGAGCCGCTTCGTCGGAAGAGTAGTCGTAGTCTACCTCTTCCCCGGACGAAGACTCGACTGCCGCTGGTTCGGCCGGAGCCGGCAAAGGGGCCTCCACCTCGAGCTCGATAACTGGCGCCTCCTCTCGCGGGCTGGGGGAGGCTGGCGGCCCAGACTTCGGCCTCTTCCGCACATACAGCTGCGTCACCGGGGGGTGCATTCGGAGGCCGAATAGCCCAGCAACTGCTCCAGCTGCACCTGTCACATAAACAAAAAGACGGGTTACGTCAAACCCTGTCGGCTCCCAAAGAAGGAAAGCATTGAAAAGGGGCGACGAAGACAAATACCCTCTTCGACCTCGACAGACGAAGCCTTCTCCGGAGCCGTGGCCTCGCCCCCGTCCAGAGCCGGCGCAGATATCGGCACCTCTGCACCGGCTGAAAGAAGAAAATGCACATGTTATGCACAGGTCAAATGCTTACCCCCCCCGGAGAGTAAATAAACCCTAAGGGATGCCGACAGGCGACGGGTCTCACCGTCCAGGTGACCCGGTTCGGCCCAAGAAGCTTCGAACCCCTCGAACGACATGATCGGGGCCACCGGAGGGGCCACCGCCGGAGCCGGAGATCCCTTGGCCCGCCTTCGCTTGGCCGCCTGTTCCCCGGCCACCTTGGCAGCAGCCAACGCCTTCTTGACAGGCGACTTCGCTCGAGGCCTTGCCTTGGCCTGCAGTGAGGGAGCCGGAGCCGCCATCGAGGCCGCCTTTGCTACGACCGCAGCCGCACCCATGACAGGCGCGGGCATAGGAGCCGACCCCTCCACATCAGGGACGGGCACGGACATGGGCTCTTCCACAAGGGCTGAGACAAAAAAAATACATTCAAGCGTCAGGGCCCTGCTTCAAAACAAAAGGGAGAGAGAAAACTTAAAAGAGGCGCCGACGGTCGAAGGCACTGACCGGCAGGCGGGCTGGGCTCGGGCCGAGCGACTTCAAATTCCTCGAAGGTTGGGACCCGAGGCACTGAAGGAACGGCGGTCGAGGCTTTGGCCGCCTCCGTCTTGCGTCGCTTCGTATCCCGCTGCTTGGCCGCCTTTGCGGCATCCATTGCTTTCTTCACGGGGGATTTCGCCCGGGGCCTCTTCGCGGCCTTGGGCAAAGGAGCCGTGGTCGGAGCCAGCGGCGCTGCTTCAAAATATGCAGGCTTCTTTACCAGCCGGAGGAGATTCCGGTACGTGGCCATCTGCGTGCTGTCGGGATGGTCTGCAAAGAAAAGAGGGGAAAGAACGAACATGCATATACCATTAGTACTTAACTCACCGCGAAAGCCGCAACGTTAAGGGACAAAATCGAAGAGCAAGAGGGAACTGAGTACCATGAGGGCCAGTGTACAGCCGCAGCGTGATCGGCCAGTAGCTCAGGGACGTCTCCTTGTCCCGACGTGCCGCCTCCCGAACTAGCCAGCAGACGTCCTCAATAGTTTGACACCGGTCCGTGAGGTTGGCCAGATCCGCGTGCTTCTTGGAAGAGAGGTGACAGAAAAGATTGAAGTGGTCCATGCCCCACCCATCAGCATAATAGTAAGGGACATGCAGGCGCTTGCCCAGGATGGAGGCCGTCACATCTTCTATCTTCATCCCATTCACCCGGAGGAGAACATAGAGCCATGTGGTATCCTTATAGTTCTCAGGCCGCCTCTCCTCCCGCCTCATAAACGTGCGATGCGGGCAGGCCACGTCCCTCTCTGGGCGCCAGCTCTTGGCAGGAGTCCCCTCTTCCTCTATGGGGAATGGGTAGTTGATGAGCTCCAAACGGTCGCTCCCCACCCGGCACAAGTCCCGCAGCGTCTTCTCGTAGTCATCCTTAGCCACTGGGGGTAGCTCCACCTTCGGCGTCGGCCTCATGTCCCGGGCTTCCCGGCGAGCCATCAGATACGCTGCCACTTCCTTTTCCTGTCTGTTCTTGAGCCGAAGAAGATGATCCGGCTTAATATCAAGCACTGGCACTGGCTGCCGGCTAAGGAATCTCCTTTCGGCGCCATCCCAACAATCGGTCTTGTGCAACCGATAGAAAGCCGTCCGGGCATTCCACCACTTTATGTAATCTTGGGTCACTCGGGGAACACGACTCGGGGCCGGTACTCTGAAAGAGGCGGAGTCCGCTCGATGGAAGAAGTCCCACCAGCTTTTGGCGTGCTCGGCAACCAAACCTCCCCGGACATTCCGCGAGGGCAAGCCGAATTGCGCATGATAAGCAGGGATATGCTGATCATACCCAAAGTTGCGGCTGAATCGGAAGGGGTGGTACGGCTCCAGCAACACATTATCTCCCTTCCGGAACACCAACACGCTGGGGCGAATAGACAGCGCCCAATCCCTCAGCTCGGGCTCCAGCAACGGGTGAATTACATTTTCCTGGCTGATAGGGTGGACATACCTCTCCACCTGGTCATCCTTGCATTCCCTCTTATTGTTCACGAGGGGGCTTGAATGCGCGGCCAGCGTCCAGAAATGAATGGTGCCGGCTGCATCCCGGGGAACCGTAGTCAACCAGCCCCGGATATCATACATCCGCATGGAGGTAGAAGCCGGCTCTGCACTCGCGAACTCCAGCATCCTCGGTATCAGCCCCCAATCCTGGAGAACTCGCGGGGCAAACTCCGGAAACAGCGAACAAAACCACGCGTTGAAGAAGTGCAGTGGGCACACATACCGGGCCTGCCTGGGAAACTGATAGGTGCTGATATCTCCCAAGGCCTTGTAAATTAAGCAGAGGGTCGCCGGGCACAGGGACAGCTTGATACCCCATGCCATCTGACACGCCGGGTAGATGGCATCCGGCCGGATAACTGTCTCGTCGCCGTACGGCATGGCAAATGAGCATAGCCAGTACGTGAGATAGGCGGCGCAGTGGGTCTGGGGATCCAAACCCATCGGGTTAGGCCCGCTTCGACACCCTCTAGACGGGATCTTCACGTCAAGCTTGGGCTTTGCACGCTTCTTGGGAGCCACGGCAGTACCGACGCAGGGGAATTCCTCGTACTGCTTCGGCCCGTCGAAGAAATACTCCAGCCACAGGGGCATGCGCACCCTCTTCCTGTCCCCACGGGCGGGCTGCTTCCCCTTGTGCGACAGCTGGTACAGCTCCCGGTACGCCTTCATCAGGTACCGGTATGAATACCCCAGAGAATAATAGCCGTCCCCGTTAGTCTCGTCTTTGATTAGGTCCGGGAGGCATATTTCTTCATAAGGCTCCCCGTCAATGGGCAAGCCGCTCAGCTGGCTTAGGCTCCATAAATCCAGAGAAGTCTCGCCCTCCGCCGTGTAGAAGGTGTTAGTCGCTGCGCTGAACACCTCTATCATGCCGCAACAGAGGCCCTTGGAAATGGGATAGCCATATCGGGAGGCGTATACGCTGTGATAAACGCCGACCCGGACCAGCAAAGGAGCATAGTTGAACAGCACATGCTCCGTGAACTCCACCGCCCCCTCCCGGAAGGTGTGGGCGTCCTGAAGCTTCAGCTCCCCGAACCAGCCCAGTGACAGATCATACTTGAATCTGATGGCCAAACAGTCCAAGATGAAGGGCTCTTCTCTGTAGCCCCACTTCAGGAGAGCGAAGAATAGGCCGAACCGAGGCGCCTCGTTGTGCACCTTCCCGGCAGACAAGTCCCATCTGGCCGGAGTAAACTGAGGCGCCCGCACCAGCTTGTCTTCAGCCGGCAGTACCCCTTCGATCCCCAGGACCGGCTTCCATTCCCGGGCTTCTCCCACCAGGTACATCGGAATACTCCGGGGAACGCTATACAACAGGCTATCCCGGGCCTGCAGTATAGCCTGTTCAGCCTTCTTCACGACCCGGAAGTCTCGCCCTTCCCGCGAGCGAAAATGCTTCAGAAATCGAACCAGGTGTCTGTCCTTCGGGAAGTCCTTCCTGTACTCCCCGGTGACCCGGTCAAATGTGAAGCCACTGTCAACTCAGGCAAGCCTTTGGAAATCCATGGTCTCCCCGTCGGACTCAGATGACTCTGCCAAAGCGGCTATTTCTGCGTGCTCTCGGTCTAGCTCCTCCACATTGAGCCATGTAACTGCTGGCACCGGACCCCGTGGGATGAGGTCAGCACCGATAGCAGCAGCAGGGGAGGAAGAACCACTTGGGGCAGCCATTTGTCTGCAAAGATACACAAATAAGAAGATCAGAATAAATCACGAGCAAAAGACTGCAAAGGGGCTTTACTACAAGTCAAATGAACAAAGTACTGCCAATTTCTAACGAAATTTCGGCAGAGTTTCCCCTAGGCCAGAGGCGTAAGGGAAAAATACGGGTGCGCGTCCACAAGGAGTGACGGCCCCAACAAAGCATGGTGGGCCCCGAGAGGCAACACCAGAAGTCCGCCGGTCGAAGGAGTCCTCTTCCTTGGCTAAAACTCCCCCCCTGAAGCTGCCCTCGCCGGCACACCCATATGTGCCTTCATCGGCACACCCTGTGGGCGGGCCTCCCCGGTACACCCAAACGCCCCTTCACCGGCACACCCGCCAGGATTGTTCCCCGGTACGCTCCACAGGCGGCCTTCCCTGGCATGCTTAGTGCCCGCTTCACCGACACGGCCTAAGGCCTCTTCCCCGGTACGGTCCACAGGCGGCCTTCCCCGGCACGCTTAGTGCCCGCTTCACCGACACGGCCTAAGGCCTCTTCCCCGGTACGCTCCACAGGCGGCCTTCCCCGGCACGCTTAGTGCCCGCTTCACGCTTCACCGACACGGCCTAAGGCCTCTCCCCCGGTACGCTCCACAGGCGGCCTTCCCCGGCACGCTTAGTGCCCGCTTCACCTACACGGCCTAAGGCCTCTTCCCCGGTACGCTCCACAGGCGGCCTTCCCCGGCACGCTTAGTGCCCGCTTCACCGACACGGCCTAAGGCCTCTTCACCGGCACGCATATGGGAGACCCCCACGGCACGCCCATGGCGAGCCTTCCCAAGCACGCTTGGATGAGCCTTCCCCGACACGCTCCGACGGCCTCTCCCCGGTGCGCCCTCACAGCCGCTCACCGGCGTCCAACCATGACGCTGGAGACGAAGGGGGGGAGCGAAGAGGAAGAGAGCAGGGGGGAGAAAGAAGAAGAAAAAAGAAGAAGGGGGAGGGCCTTAGGGCACCGTCACCCTCCGAAGACAAAAGGAGGGCAAAGAGAGGAGAAGAAAGGGGAAGAGAAGGGAGAAGAAAGAAGAGAAAAAAAAAGGGAGAAGAGAGGGGGGGGGCCTTCGCGGCCGTCTCCTCACCACGACGACGGCGGCGGCGGTCGTTCCCGGAGAAGAAGGAGAAGGACGAAAGGGGGGAGGGCCTCCGTCCGTTTGGTTACCAGAGAGAAAGAAAAGAGAGGGAGGGGATGAATTCGAAACGGGGGTGGCCCGTTCGTGCCACCCCCTGCCCCTTTTATAGGTTCAAAAAAAAAAGAAAAAAAAAGGAAAGGGGGGGAAATAAAAGGGAAATGAGAAGAAAAAAAAAGGGAAAAGAGGGAATACGAATAAAAGGGGAGATAAAAAAAGAAAGGAAAGAAAAAGAGAAAAGAAAAAAAAGAGAGAGGAGGTAAAAAAAAGAGAAGAACAAAAAAGGAGAAAAGAAAGAAAGAAAAAGGGAGGGAAATTTGAGAGGAGATAAAAAAAAAATAAGAAAAAAAAAGAAAATAAGAAGAAAGGAAGGGATAAAAAAAAAGGGAAAGGAGTAAAAGGAGAAAATAAAAGAAGGGGAAGCAAAAAGATATGTAAAATATTAAATATATATATGTATATATATATACCCATATATGTACACACATTCACGTGCTCATCCGCTCACATACGTGGAGGGGTAAGCCGGTAACGTCCAGTAACAAATGTCCCCGGGGAAAACATTCCATCCCCACAATCATGGTCATGTAGGCGTCCACCCGAGCAAAAAATGACTTTATCCCTGCAGCCCTGCCCTTGCCATGGCACCATTACCCCGCCAATGAACAAGCCCGTCCCTGGCACGTCGCCTCGGGCCTCAGCCACCCGCATCACACAATGTTGCCATCACGGGCCCTACGCCCGGATCGGCAGAACCTCTACCCTTACGTTGGCATTAGACCCTTGCCAACGAATAAGTCCCTTTCCGGCGCAAGGCCCCGTGCCCTAGCCACCCACTCCGCACAGTATGGCCATTACGGACCCTACGTCCGAATCGGCACAGATTCTCCCGTTACGCTGGCATTCTATTCTTGCCAACGAGTGAACCTTACCTTCCGGCGCAAGGCTTCGTGCCCCAGCCGACACTCGCGTATCACTCACTCAAAAAAAAATAAAATAAAGAGGGGTTAAAAAAATAGAGATGCCCCGCCAGACTTGCCCCTGCATGGGGACAAGGGCAAAAATGGCAACAACCCGGCTGTGGCGAAAACCCGAAAAGGCGCTACGGGCAAAATTGGGTACCCCGCCACGTGAAAACTCGAAAGGGCGCGTGGGCAAAAGCAAGAGGGGGCCGGTACCGGCGAAAACCCGAAAGGGCGCTTGTATCGGTAATGTGGTTCAAAAAAAAAGGAGAAAGAAAAAAATAGAAAAGATCAACAAACCAAGTCAGCTCCCGACTCCCCGTCGGCACTGACAAAGAGACCAAAAGACAATAAACCATGCCGGCTCCCGACACTCTGTCGGCACTGGCGAAGAGACCAAGAGACAACAATGTCCCGTGGCCTGCAGGGACGAAGGAGCAGGTGGCCGGCGAAGGGCTTGCAGTGGCAAGGGCAACGGGGCACGGCGCCTCTGCTCACGGCCGACGACGAACGGCCGCCGGTGGCAGTGGCGTGGCCGGCTCGTGGCGAGACGGCCCGAACGACGAGGACGGCGGTGCAGCACAACCGGCTGCAGGCAGGGCTAGCCGGAGATGCCGGCGGCGCGGCTACGGTGCCCCCGGAGATGGCAGCAGGGCTGGCTCGTGGCGGTTGCGGGCGGGGTGGGCGGCTGTGATGCCGCTAACAGAGAAACATGAGGGAGGGAGAGGGAGTAACAGAAGAAGAAAAGAAAGTGTGCGTAGGAACAGTGAAAATGCTACGACGGGTTGAGAAACTTCTGTAAATGTAAAGGGAACCCATGAGTATGGATGGGCCAGGGAGATGGGTTGCGGTGGAAGAAGAAAACGTTCAGGAATCCAACTTAAAAGAAGTATAGAATAAGGGATTCGACGTCACGTCATGAAGAAGAAAGAGAGGGGTTCGGCTTCCGCCACAAGAAACACTCACAGTAATTTTTTTTTCTAACTATTGTTTAACCTTAATTAAGACTAATACAAGAGTATTTATAATACTGAAAAATTACAGAGACATCCAAAAAAATAACAAAATTACATATCAACTCTGACAAGATAACTCTAAATAAAATAAACCTTAAATAATAACTCTAACCCATTAAGCCTAAAATAATCCAAAAAATATTTAAAAAATATGAAATAATCACTCTAATTTTAAAATTACATCTTCAACTAACAAATCATCCTGTCGAGTCGAAAATATGCCGATGTCCTGTCGGACCCGATTCTGCTCCTACATTACCCAGAGCATGGGCAAACATCCTCTTAGCAGCTCCGAGGTGTTCTCTTTCCATGTTATGAATGCCAACATCTCTTCCATGACTTCCACTTTGCAATGAACTGCTATTACCAGGTCTACTTCTCTTTCTCATTCGCCTCTCTCTCTCTCTCTCCTTATAACGTGTCTCTCATCTTCTCTCTCTCTCTCTCTCTCTCTTATCTTTAGCCCCTATAGTAGAACCATAAGAAAAGGGCAGGAAAAAAGAGAGGAAAAAATAACATAAAAAAGGAAGGAGAAAAATTAGAGAGAGAAAATACTTTTTGAAAACAAAAAATAGACAAAAATAAAACATATAAAAAAGAAAGAAAATCTCAGGCCTGGGTTTTTGCCCCGCGTTACTTAGATTGACCACTGTGAGAGTGATTCTTCCTCACCACGCTCTCTAGTATTTCGCTACTTGGGAGAGGAAGAGATTTCAAAAGAAAAAAAAGTTATTGGTGGTTAGTAAGATCAATGAGCGAGCCAGTGAGCTAATGCCACTATCGGGGAAAGAGGTCCAATACTACACCAATTGATGATTGCGAAGATATAATTAAAATAAAAATTAAATTATTATATATTTATAAAAGAATATTGGGCATTCATTTCACAATATGACAATGCTTAGGCCGTGTTTAGGCCCACTTTTATCCTTCAGGGATTTTTCACAATCGGGAGGCTCTTACAATCCCTTACAATGTTTGACAAGTTACGGATTTTTTAGAAAAAAAAATCACTCCCATTTGTCCCATTTGGCTGGATGTTCTAGAGGTTTGAAATCTCACCCTGCAACCATTTTGTCCTCTCCTCTCTCTATTCTCTCGGTTGAATAGTGTTTGATAATGAACATTGATTACTATTCTCAAGACAAATCGCTATTTATTCCCAAATCTCAGCTACAATGCATATTTTCTCTCTCCCTTCTCTCAACTGTAGTAGCAATCAGGTAATGGCAACCAGAGGCAGTGGCAACGCCTGCAACAGCTTCGGCAGCAGTTGATCCGTCCAATGCCACATCAACAACATTTCTCGTGGTCGTCCTTGGCAACACCTTCGTCAAGGACCTCCTCACGTCCATTATGATGCTGCTCACCTCTAGAACATGTGTGAGGAAGAAAATTAGGGTCAAATTAAAGAGGGAGTTCCCCCTTTAAAAGGTTAATTTAATGTTTTCAACTGACATTTCCAAAGGAGCCAAATTAAGGAGTCATTCGGTAGACATTTCCCAGACAAATTGCGCAAGAAATAGATTTGTAGGCAATAAGAAGATGGAAGAAATAATAAAGCGGAGTCTTTAGTGTTGGGTTATTGGGACTGTGCGTTGTACATGACGGCATTTTGGCGCACTGTCTTAATTATCGTGGGGAAGGGAGAACGCCATTCTCTCTGCCGTCTTTTAATTCGTTGCTGGAAATCTATGGAGTGGAAAGGAGGTCGTAGAGAGGGAGGCAGACTGTACACATGCGCTTACCTTCTCTGCGTCGACCTGTTCAAATATCGCATTAGGCGATGTGGCATGCATCTCCTCGTACTCTATCCATTAATATTGGGGTGATCTCCCCGGCCATCCATCTAGTTCTAGTCATCTGATAGGACGGACAGTCATGGAGAGGAGCAGCAAGCCGAAGCTGAAGTTGAAGCTGATGGTGGACACGGTAGGGCGGAAGGTCGTCTTTGCCGAGGCTGGCAAGGACGTGGTCGACTTCCTGTTCAGGATCCTGGAGCTTCCCCTGGGCGGCGTCGGGTGGCTCCTCACCAAAGACTCCACGGTGGGGTGCCTGGGCAAGCTGTACGGCAGCGTGGAGAGGCTGGAGGACACCTACTTCAAGGACAACCAGAGGAAGAGGCATCTGCTCACCCCTCCCAAGGTCGTCTCCCCGGCCTCCTCCAGCAACGCTGCTCCCATATGGAAATGGAACGAAGACTCCGCCCCTTATACGTATTACCGGTGCGCCGATAGCAACATCTACGGTGCCAGTAGTCATAAGGTCAGGTCTGGATGCGGGTACTTTTCTGATGATGCCCGCGTCAACTGCCCTAGCTGCTACAGTAAGATGAGCACCCAGATGAAATATGTTTTTCCTCCCGGCTTGGGGATGGCGGCGGGGAGTTCAGTAGGCGCTGGCGGAGAGAAGGGGTTCGTTAAGGGGGCGACCACGTACATGGTGATGGACGACCTGTCGGTGGCGCCCACGTCCGCCTTCTCCGGCAACACTTTGGTCAACAAGTTTGGAGTCAAGGACGTGGGCTCGTTGGAAGAGACGACGGTGGAGCTGGGCATGACCGAGGCATCTCTCTCTCTCCCTCTCTCTCTCATAACTATGTTTAATTATCTCCCTCGATCTCTCTCCCTCCCTCCCATATATCAATACGTGCAATTTTTTCCCCATGCATGTCCATCCTTTTTCGTGCTACTTATTCTTCTCTGTAAGTCTGATCTTCTAATTACGTGCATGCGGGCTTACTTGTTCCGCCTCTCGTTTTTTTTTTCTTTTTTTGCAGGCTCTTGCGATGTTGAAGGCCTTTTTGACGTCGACGACAGTTCTCACGGACGTGTTCCTCCGCAAGAAATGAAAGCTGAGATCTGTTCTTTTTTTCTTTCATGTGGGTGTGATGTTCACTATACGGGATGCCGATGTTCACGTTCTCACGGCGTCTTTGTTCTTCTCTGTCCCTTCTTCTGCAGCTTCTTTCTCTGGTCATTTCTTCTGTTAAGTGTGGATCTTACGCATGCGTTTTATCAAAGCGAGTAATGTTTTACTTGTAGTGCATCACTTGCAAAAACCAAATTAAATCAAAACAAAAAGGCCAATCATACACTGTAGTTCACTTCAAATTTAATTACTTTCACATTAACTCATGGGTCACCTAGCTTGACGGCTTGACCTGACAGCTTCATAATGACCAGATGATCCGTTTAACAGTGGCATAGAGAGAGAGAGATGCTGGACGCATTTGTCTCACTGGTTATGTGATCTTATGTGATGCCAATGGAAGTCCAGAACAAGAAATTTTCATAATGAAGACATCAGAAAGATTAGAGGAATAGGCCTTATTGGAGGGCTTCTTGTCACACCCAAGGTTATTGCACATCTTGGGTGTGCAGCAATTAAAAGATTTTTCTTTTTTGAAAACATGGGGGAGGTGAGGGGCCACGTCCCTAGTCCGTCGGTACAACTCAAACTTTGATCAGACAGCCCAAAACATTCCCCCGCCCCAAAAAGGAAGAACAACACACGGCTCTTTATCAAACATCAAAAGAAATTTTACAAAAAAAGGGGGCCTAAAAAAGAAACTCTTGTAACGGTTCTGAACAAAAAAGTCTTGCTTTTCACCACTAGAACATCACAAGAACCATCAGACTCTTCCTCCAATTCTCCACCTAGACCTATTTTGGTATTGTAGACCAACATCATACATACAGACATACAAACACCTTCAAACAAATAAAACTAGTCCCTTGTACATACACATGAACCAAATTCATCCGTTCTTCTGCCTGTCTGTTATCATTCATGCGATTACACACTACTATAAGCGTACAGAGATTACCATGAGGAACCTCAACTCCAAGTAACCAAAGCCGACAATTTTAAGTCAGCATGCGGTTCTTCAGTGCACAGTCACAATCTTTACACCTCTTGTGATGGCACGGGTGCATATTTTAAGCCAAGAACCTAATACAGAAAAACACCATGACTTCACGTCAAGTCATTCGATCCAAAACGTGGCAATGCAGCCAACAATGACCACGTCTTGCTTCTCCTGCATCTCTGTAATCCATTCCACTGAAGTTGGCAGGCTCCCAGTTGCCCTCAGAAGAACTAATTCCTCCAGAAAAATCTGTCCTAGCATAAATCTCGTGCATGGAGCAAACTGCAAGAAACGATTATGCTGTCATATCGCAACATGGATGAATCTTCCAGCATTGTAACCTTCAGGTGACGATTATATGGCAGAAGCCGATGGATATGCCTGCATTGCTTCCAAGCGTTGTCAGATAAGATGATCCGACTCCCCATCTCCACATGAACCTCCAGACTTCATGCTGCATGTCCCTTTGCTTTCCTGATTTGCTGCTGGTCCCTTTGCTTTCGTAATTTCAATTTTAACCGGGCTGATTACTTTTGACCGAAGCTAGACCCAGAGCATGGGCAAACATCCTCTTAGCAGCTCCGAGGTGTTCTCGTTCCATGATCTGAATGCCAAGATCTCTTCCATGACTTCCACTTTGCAATGACTTCCACTTTGCAATGAACTGCTATTACCAGGGCTACTTCGTGCAGTTTTGCTTTCTACCATTATTTCGGAGTGAGAAGCTGGAAGAGTAGAGCTTCCGCTCCCTTTATTAATATTGGCTTTCCTTTCATGTGATCCCATCGTCTTCTGTCTACATGAGCATTTAGAGTTAATTTTTTGTAGATTTGAAAGGTGAAGTTGAATGCCCCACAATTTCCTTTCCGATCCTTGGCTTGTCAGTGGACCCATCTTCCTTACAGTTATGATGAGAACTTTGCAAATTGAGTGAAGTTGGACAAATCCTTTGACCAAGAGCATGTGCAATCATCCGTCGAGCAACCACTGGATCACTCCTTGGCTTTGGAGCAACAGGTTCCTTCTTATCATCGTGATGCAAAGAAAAGATGCGTTCACGAGCAGCAAGATAAGCTGCCTCCCTCTCTTCAACTGGTGTTATGGAAGGAAAAGAAGCCTCCCTCAACTTCAGAGCTGGGAAAAGCAACAAGCTGCTCATCATTATGTAGTCCCAGGTACTACCACTAATATGAGAATGGCAAAAGTAATCTAAAAGGATCATTGTCTGGACAGGTCACGGAAAGATCAAGGAGTAAGTTATACTAACTTCCTTATGAAAAATTACCAATGGCTCTGAATGAAATCCAGTGACACAGATTAAAATTTTCCGAACTGTGAGTGAAATAGTAAAAACTAAAGAAAGTGGAAAACCATAGCATGAAAGAATTATGTCAAATCATATGTATACAGTCACTTGAAAAAGGCTACTAGTGCCTCAATCATAAAAATAAAACAAAGCCAAGTTACAGTTACTCGAAAGGAAAATGCCAGCTTGCGAATGAAAAGGCCTGGCAGAGCTCATTAAACGTGTTCATTTTAGACGCAGGAATTTCCCTCCATCATAGCACCTGGACATGACTTAGCCTACATCCCATTCTCATGGTCCAATGACAATTTTTATCCATATGAACAGGGGAAAGAAGTAAAGGGACAGTGGAAAATATACAAAAGGGATGACAAACATAATACACACTTTTTAAGCCTTTCTTCATTTTCACTTGTGTTCCATAATCATGTAAAGCTATTCAACAAATGCAAATTATTTTCCTCAAGCCCACTAATGATATTCAACTCAAAATCCAGATCAAGTCAAAGGGCTCCCTACAGTCACAAGGAATCTGAGAAGGAGATCGAATGAACCAAAAGATGATATGGGCATCAGAGAAGCTTCATGGGCGAGTTCCAGAAGCTCGCAGATGTGGAGACCCAAATTAAGGGAGGGTTCCTATTTGTTTGGCATTGGAATTACAGGTTTCAATATATAGTACCATCCACTTTGAAAGAAAATCAAGCACACTAAACTGTTTTTCTCACATTGCATAAATACTCACTAGGATGAGAAGGTTTGAATAAGCCTCTTTCCGGTGGTATCTTTCAATCTTACACATTCCATGAGTTCTTATAAGTGCTGCAGAATATCACGAAACTCACCAAAAAATGGACCACCACCAATAGTTGAAGCATATCCAGCAAAGAAATAGAGGCGTTTCGAATTCAGGTACTTTAAAGCGGAATATGAATAAGTAACATGGAACAATTTGTACCTGGCAAAGAATCTTTTCTCTTTAGGATTTGGGTTGAGGTTGTGGGAGATTGATACTCATCATATTCCAACAAGATGTCACTGACAAGAATTGAAGGTCTGCATAATATGATAAGCAAATTTCTCAAAATGGAGGCAATTTACATGAGTCTATGTAGACATGACTTGAGAAATGTTTCAAAATAGGGAATTATCAATTCCATGTACCCTCTGAAGGTTATCCCCTTTGTGTGCATGCCGTTAATGAAAGAGAGAGATGGAGATTGAGGTGGTGGGAGAAATAGTAGTTCCTTTAGACTTATCATAAAAAAGACAAGAAATTATGAATATAATGGCAGAATTATGGAAATTAAACATGGGTAATGAACACAAGAATCAAACATGGGAAAGTTAAAATGAAGGAACTTCTCCTTTTAACATGATGAATAGCAGCTTCAAAAAAAAAATTGAGAACTTGATCGTCTACTATATCAGAGAACTGGTTGCCCACAGATTTGTTGAGCACCAAAAATGACAATTTGCCAAAAAAGCCCTCTGAAGGCATTTATAAGTCAAAGTATGATGTTAAAAGACAACTTGTCAAGTTATTTACAACCCTCAGTTGAAGGACGTATCATTGGATCTCATACATATTTCAAAATGCTTCTACGAACATCATGATGTAATCCACAATTCTTGATGTATTCCCACTGTCAACAGATGAATTTATAAGGAACTAAATTAATATGTTTACATTTACATTAAAGAAAATTATGAACAGGAAAGGAATCTGAAATACATTTTACTACGAGATATCCTAGAAGGATCGGATCTGAGCGGTCTGGATTGGCCTCTCCGTTCGGATTTGGGTTGCGCCGATCCAATCCCAATCCCCCGGTCCCGATTCATGGACCAGATCGGGCGGGATCAATCGGGATCTTCCCAGATCGGCCAACCCAGTGCGATCCCTACTCCATAATTAAAAAAAATGAACGGTTCGTTCCTCTTGAATGAATAGTAAAAACGAGGAATGAACAATACTGGATAATGTTCATCCAATCTCAGATGAACAGTACCAGAAGAACAACTTACCGCTGTCGCCATCTGCCGTCGCTCGTCACTATTGCCACCGGCTGCCGATGCCGTCACCACTGGCCACTGGTCACTCATACTCACCCTCCATGGGCAGGAGCCTCAGCCAGTGTGGGGGAGGGAAGAGGAGGGGAAAGAAGACATAATAAAGGGTATAAAATCTGACGCGGCGGGGACGTGGGAATGGATCGACGGCACTCCGGGACGCGAATAGGACGGGAACGGATAACTGCTATCTCACACAGCTCGACCTCACGCCGGACGGTCTCACACCGGGCGACGCTCAATCCTCACAAAAGAGAAGAGAGAGAAGGGGAAGGCAAGAGGGGAAAGCTCTTACACAAAATAACACTTCATTCAATATTTCATTCATATCATACGTAACAAGCCACTACCAAAAAAAGCGGGATTTCAGACGGAATTTTCAGACGGAAATTTCAGACGGAAATTTCCGTCTGAAATTTGTGACGGATTTTTTTCCGTCGGAAATCCCTTCTGAATTATGCAATTACACACCGAATTTCAGACGGAATTTGTGACGGAAAATATTCCGTCACAAATTTCAGACGGAATTTGGGACGGAAAATTTAATATGTCAGAAATTTATGACCAAGAATTTGTGACGGCCACATTTGTGACGGATCCGTCTGACAATCCGTCACAAATGTGTCTTCTCACGGATTTTCAGACGGAAATTAATCCGTCACAAAATTTTTGCGCCCCCAATCCGTCGCAAAGGCACATTCAATATTTCATTCATATCATACGTAACAAGCATTGGCCTCCTTATATAGGAAATGCCCATTACACATACACCTTTCAAACTTGACAAGTAGCACATATGTCCTTAGCCTAATAAAACAAGCTTACCTACCTAACTTTTGACTTGGGATTTTAACCAAATAAAATACACAAAACACACATGTTTATTGACCATGACTTAGCCTAATAAGACGAAAGGAAAAAAATACATGTAGGAATACATGTATACATACACACACAAAGACATATACTCAATATGTAATATACTACCGTAGCCGTAAGCCGAGTCTTCAGGAAGGATCTCCGAGCCATAAGCTCGGTGTCGGGGTGCTGCCTCCGAGTAGTGGGCCCAGTAGTGGACTCGGTGTCCCCACCAACCCTCCCGGGACGGCTGGAACTTGGTGCGGACACCCGAGCAATTGATCGGCACGATACGCCAAGTCACCGGTACCGCACACGGAGCACGACTCGAGCCACCTCAGCATCCATCTGGCTCGGAGACAGCCTGGAGACTCCGCCTTGAGCCTCCCCATTTATTATATTTAGTTAGACTTTATGTGTGTGCAATTTGTGTTTATTTCTTTGCATTCGGTTTGTCATTTTGATTGTAATAAGGGCCTATGTGCAATTCAGACCCCGTGGGCCCCACAGGCCCCCAGGCCCCACCCCATTGGGCCACCTCAGCCTAGGGTCCCACGTGGGGTCAGTCAACATGCCACATGAGAGCATCTAGAAGTATGAATGGGAATTGGACACATGGGAGACAATGGACTAGAAAAGTCCACATGGGAGGCCACCTACCCCCACCAACTAGTCCACCCTCTCTCCTTGGTCCAAGGGCCGCCCCCCTTTGTTTTTTTTATATTATTTTGTGTGTGTGTGTCACACTCCATCCCAACCCTTCATTCCCATCCCCTAGATCCAATGGTTGTGGATGGATGTGAGATGTAACATATTTAAGTTTGTATTTTCCATTTTAGTAGAATTAATGCATTCATTTGGAAGAAAAAACCTTGGAGCTCCAGCTTGGTGCGCCCCTCCCTCTCCCCTTGCAGCTGTGAAGGTTGCTTCTTGGTGGTGAGACTCCACCCTGTCAGTTCCGGTCGCCGCCGCCACGAGCCGCCACCGCACCGCCACCGCCATCAACGAAGTTCTACATGCGCAGTACCACAGCAGCTTCCACGAAATTCAGCCATCAACCACGAGCTCAGATCGACCTGGGCATTTTACTGGATGTTCCATAGGTGTCAAAAACTATCCACAAATTTTGGTTTGTCATTCAGATCTCGTTTCATAATTTTAGATTTTCGTCCACTCTTCCACTTCGGTTCTGCCAAAGTTCTGTCCAGGTTCCCATCCGCCCTGAGATTCAAGTCTTAGGTCCACTTTTTGATTTTTGTTGGTTCGCCCCATTTTACTGGGTGTTCCTTGCATCCACCCCTTTATCCACCATTTTTTTTAATTTTTGGTTCGTCCATTTCATATTTTCTAAAAATCATTCTCAATCCCAGCTATAGTTCTGTTCCCCAGTTCCCAGATCCGACCACTAGCCACCCCAAAACTCATAGTAAATCACCACCACCTCCAAATCAAATTCCAAAAATAGTCTCAGTTCCGTGGTTTGATCCCCTACTACTTTTAAGAAGAGCTCAAGAGCTGAAGCGGAGTTTTACTAGGCGGTCAACAGTGGTTCTCAGACAAGTACCCTGCAAATATGAGGTTTCGGTTACTGTACAATAGGGGCTTGTAAATTCATTAAAGTTCTGATCCGACCAGATCCAGCAGATCTCTCTAGGTCTATATTGAAGCATTTGAAGAGAGCTTTCCAACGATAGCTCATGCGTCCCAATCCAACGTCGGGATTGATCGCAGCGGCCGTTTTCGCCGGAGCGCGCGCCTGAAAACAGCAACTAAAAATCCGTGGGCAGCATTCCAAAAGCTTGGAGATCGGAGTTATTCGGCCCCCGGTCGGTGTTCACGGCCGACCGCCTTCCGTGGAGGCGTGCCACCAGGGGTCCCTACCACAGTGGGACCCACTCCTGCAGATCCGGAGGCCAGCGCCACCCGTGGGCCCCACGGGCCCGCAGAACCTGCAATTCGGAAAGCACGAAAACGCGGAGTTCGGCACAGCCGAGCGACATCAAGATGCTGCCCGTCAACCCAATTAGCGTGATTCCCGGGCCCTACATGTGACCTTTTACCTCCCTGCGTAGAGTGGGTCAAATTATTGTACTGCTGTAATATTGTTTAACCGGGAGTCCGTGATTCGGCCGGGGTTGTCTTCGCCACGCCGGGTGCGTGGAGGTAATGGTCCGAACCTCTTGGCGTTCATTTGCTTAGCTAGTATACGGTCTTTTGCCGCTGCCGAGAGTGTAGGTACTAGCCCGTGTGTCCATGTCACCGCTGTGAGAGTGAGAGTGACCCGTCCCGCGACTCGATCCGAGTCCGGAAGTTGAGTCGGACTACCCTTGACCTCCGCCGGTTCCTTAACCGCGCACAGTCCGCGCTTTCCCTCGCTTGGGACGACGAGTGAGCTTCCACTTCTGTTAGCTATGTTTTGCCACTCGGAGCTTGTAGTGTCGTGCTTAGTGTCTCCCTGGTGTGTGCTACTGGTCGCGTCTTCATCTAGAGTCCGAGGGTGGCACCTAATAGTGTCGTCTCCCGTGTCCGTCCCGCATCAGTTTGGTATCAGAGCAAGTCGAGTCTAGGGTAGTTATTGCATAAGTCTTGCATGCATCATGGTCTAAGTCAAGTCTAGGATCATCATTATTTTCAAAACAAAAAAAAAGTGTGTTTTAAATTACATTTCATCCCGATAATTCGGTATCTTAAAAGGTGTTGTTCGAACGTTAGGCTACGCCTACCGGGAGGTCGCACACTTGCGGGAGTGATCTTCAGATCGATTAACTCCGCCCCGTACCGGATATTGGTTTAGGTCTAAGTGCATCATTTAGTGTGTTTGCATTAGTCGGTGTCTTCTAGGTCGTGTGTCAGTTGCATGCCCACCCGTCGAGGTACCCAGTACTCGCCACCACCACCTATGGCGGAGTCCCGAGCCCATAGTTCCGATGAGTCTTCCACGGCCGAGATGTTTCGGGCCATCATGGATCGTTTAGACACGCGTATGGATGGTCTTAGTACGCGTATGGATGGCATAGGGACGCGTCTAGAAGGGCGGATGAAGGTCCTCGAGGATCGGGCCGGGGTTTCGGAGCAGTCCATTCAAGGCCTTGTTGGGAGGATTGCCGTCCTTGAGAGGGACCCAGTAGCGGCGCAACCCGCGCCGACGAACGGCCAACAAGAGCCGGTGCAGCAACCCACTGTGCCAAGGGCTCAGGTGGAGGATGTCGGGAGGCAACAGGCACCTATAGTGGATGATTATGCCTCCGACAATGATCGCGGGGGTAACGGTCGTCGTCATCAACGACGGAATCGTGATGACGAGGATGACGACCGCATTCTTAGGGGTGTGCGTGCGGACCCTCCCACTTTTAGCGGGTCCTTGGACCCTAGGGTGTATTTAGATTGGGAGGCCGGCATGGACCGGTACTTCGAGTGGTTTGAGATGACAGACCACCGAAGAGTCCGATACGCAAAGATGAAGCTGCAAGGGCAGGCCCAAACTTATTGGATCAATGTGGAGAGCCTGCTTAACCAGCGACGTCAACCCCAGATCGGTACATGGGATGATATGAAAACCAAGTTGAGGGAGAAGTACCTTCCCGCCTCATATCGCCAACGTCTCATAGACAAGTGGCAAAACATCTCCCAAGGGAACCGATCCGTGACCGAGTACACCGCCGAGTTCGATGAGTATTATTTGCGGTGCGGGGTCACGGAAGAGAGCACCATGACGATATCCCGCTTTCGGAGAGGTTTGCGGCCCAATTATCAATATGAACTCTTTCGCCGCAATGCCACCACTTTGGAGTAGGCATATCAGATTGCTCTCGAATTGGAGCAGTTCGAGGCCGAGTTTGAGTCACCCCATCGGTTGGGCTCCTTTCCCCTTCGTAGTGTCGAGTCCCGTGGCTCATCTGGCACGTATCCGAGGGCCCCCATGGCACGACCTCAGGAGCCCGCTCGCCCCGAGCCCTTTGCTCCTAGGCCTCGTCCTCCACCCCCGAGGGACCTTCCTCGTCCCCAACATCTTACGGCCCCACCCATAGCCCGTCCACCGGCACCCGCACCTCCTGCACGTCCTTTGTTGCCTACGCCTCCTATCCGTCGGGAGGATAAAGGTAAAGGACCTATGATTGGGGAGCCTGGTGGATCACGGCAGCAGTGTTATCACTGCAATGGGTTTGGCCATTTCACCAACCAGTGTCCCACCCGCCCATCTCTTCACATTGGGGACACACAGGCCGAGGATACCACCCCTACGGGCCTCGAGTTAGTCAGCTATGAGGCAGATGAAGAGCTAGCTGACGAGTACTATGAGATGGGAGGTGAGGCCCAGGATGTCCAGCAGTCGGACGATACCCGCGTGGGGGTCGTCAGATGTATCCTCACCCAGCCACAGGTCAGTGATGACTGGCGTCGGACCACTATCCTTCAGGTATTCTGTAGGCTGGGAAAGCAAGTTTGCAAGGTGGTCATCGATAGCGAGAGTTGTATCAATGGAATCTCCACGAACGCTGTCGCTCGTCTTGGTCTCACACCCGTAGACCATCCTTGTCCCTATCAGGTATCATGAGTGGATACCACTTCCATTTCGGTCAGGCTGCGGTGCTTGGTCCCGCTGCAGCTCCACTCCTACCATGACGAGATCTGGTGTGATGTTCTCCCCATGGAAGTGGGAAGTATCATTCTTGGTAGGCCGTGATTATTCGATCGAGATGCCACACTCCATGGTCGGTCGAACACCTGTACCTTCGACCACGATGGCCAGCGGGTCACTCTCCAACCCGTTCGGCCCAGGAGCCCATCAGTCAGGGCTCCTACTGGCCCTAGCACTCCGAAGCCTTCCGTACCCGGGCCCAGTACTCCATCCCCAGCTCGGACTATGACCGTTACCTCTGGCCCAGGAGAGCCATCGACGAGGAGATTGATGATGATTAGCTCCCGCGAGATGGAGCACGAGCTTAGTCAGGGCTGTCCGGTGTTTGCCATTACGATCCGAGAGGTGGAGCGGGACTCCGAGGGTGAGCTCCCACCCGAGGTTGTTCCTATTCTGCAGGAGTTTGCTGATATTTTTCCCGATGAGCTTCCCGAGGGACTCCCACCCATGCGAGATATTCAGCATGCCATCGACCTTGTTCCGGGCTCTTCTTTGCCCAACCTTCCTCATTATCGAATGAGCCCCACGGAGCATGCCGAGCTTAAACGGCAGGTCGATGAGCTTGTGCAGAGAGGATCTGTCCGAGACAGCATGAGTCCTTGTGCTGTACCTGAATTACTCGCCCCGAAGAAGGATGGCACGTGGAGAATGTGCATTGATAGTCGTGCCATCAACAAAATCACCGTAAAGTACAGGTTCCCTATTCCCCGCCTTGATGACATGCTGGACATGATGGCAGGTGCCACTATCTTTTCGAAGATCGATCTTAAGAGTGGCTACCATCAGGTGAGGATTAGGCCAGGTGATGAGTGGAAGACCGCATTTAAGACCAAGGACGGTCTATATGAGTGGTTGGTCATACCTTTTGGGTTGACCAATGCCCCTAGCACTTTCATGCGGCTCATGACTCAGGTCCTTCGACCTTTCATTGGAGTCTTTGTAGTGGTGTATTTTGATGATATCCTTATCTATAGCCGCACCACAGGGGACCACTTGGACCACCTTCGGCAGGTATGTCTACTTCTTCGGCGAGAGCAGTTGTTTACGAACCCACAGAAGTGTGCCTTCATGACACCTCAGCTTACCTTCTTGGGTTTCATTGTGTCTAGTACTGGGGTCTCCGCCGATCCGGAGAAGGTCCGGGCCATTGTTGAGTGGCCGGAACCCCGTACGGTTCATGATGTCCGCAGCTTTCATGGCCTTGCGACGTTCTACCGTCGCTTCATCCGCGGATTTAGCTCCGTCACCGCCCCGATCATGGATTGCATCCGTAAGGGCACATTTGTATGGACGAAGGCCGCATCTGCCGCCTTCAAGGACATCAAGGAGCGCATGACCCAGACACCTATCCTTCAACTGCCTGATTTCTCGAAGGTGTTTGAGGTCTCTTGTGATGCGTCGGGCGTGGGAATTGGAGGACTTTTGAGTCAGGAGTCCCACCCGATCGCATATTTCAGCGAGAAGCTGAATGACGCGAAGCTGCGATATTCCACATATGATAAAGAATTCTACGCAGTTGTTCATGCTCTTAGGCATTGGAGGCACTATCTTTTACATCAGGAGTTTGTCCTATACTCCGATCATGAAGCATTGAGGTACCTCCATTCCCAAAAGAAGCTTAACTCGCTTCACTGTCGTTGGGTCGAGTATCTCCAGCAGTTCACCTTTGTGCTGAAACATAAGGCTGGAGTGGAGAACAAGGTGGCTGATGCCTTGAGTCGGCGAGCATGCTTGCTTACCACCATGAGTGCCGAGGTCGTAGGGTTAGAGAAGATGAAGGAGGCCTATGTTGATTGTCCTGACTTCGGTCAGATTTTTACCACTCTCCAGGCCGGACCCTCGAGAGACCTTGATGAGTATGTGCTTCAGGAGGGTTACCTCTTTCGAGGTAGCAGGCTATCTGTTCCCCGAACTTCGGTTCGAGATTTCTTAGTGTGGGAACTACATGCGGGAGGTCTAGCCGGCCACTTTGGTCGGAACAAGACTATCGAGGCAGTGGAGCATCGATTTTATTGGCCGAGCTTGAAGCGCGATGTTGCTAACATCGTGGCTCAGTGCCGTACATGTGCTACGGCCAAGATGAAGAAGCAAAGCTCGGGCCTTTATACGCCTCTACCCGTGCCTGATGCCCCGTGGCAGGATGTTAGTATGGACTTTGTTTTGGGATTGCCACGTACCTCCAGGAAGCATGATTCGGTCTATGTGGTGGTTGACCGTTTCTCGAAGATGGCCCTCTTTATCCCTTGCTCGAAGACTTCGGATGCTTCTAGGGTAGCCCGCCTATTCCTTACTCATGTGGTGTGCAAGTTCGGGTTACCTCGCACTATAGTGTCTAACCGTGATGTTAGATTCACTTCCTACTTTTGGAAGACACTATGGCATATGATGGGTACTCACCTCAAGTTTTCCACTGCATATCACCCCCAGACCGATGGTCAGACCGAGGTAGTCAATAGGAGTCTGGGAGATCTTTTGAGGTGTCTAGTTAAGGACATGTTGACACTCTGAAAATGAACAAGGGTGAAAACACAGGTTGAAAAGAAGATCAGACCAACAGTGAAAGGCCAATGATGAAACCCCTGTCTACGGACTGATGAAACCCCTGTCTACGGACTGATGAAACCCTTGTCTACGGACTGATGAAACCCCTATCTACGGACTGATGAAACCCCTGTCTACGGACTGATGAAACCCCTGTCTACGGACTAATGAAATCCCTGTCCACGGACTGATGAAAACCGTAATAACGATCTCGATACAAGCTATGTCACCAATGGAAGACCCTTTTTTTCTTGGGTGAGTATACCCTTAAAAGACCCAAATGGGCCTGTGTGAGGGTGGCGCCGAGAATCAATTGCCAAGCCCAAAAGAGGGCGCCGAGAAGCTGAAAGCAGGCGCGCCGGGAAGCTTCAGGTGGGGCGCGCCGTGAAGAAGCCTGACGAGAAGGGGGAAATGGCTATAAAAACCCCTCCCTTCGAACAGATAAGAGAGAGAGGACAGACGGGGAGAAATAGATAGAATCGATCAAAAAAAAAGAGAGAAGAGACAACAAGAAAGAAAGAAACCCATCCAGAAAAGGAGATCGGAAAGGAGAGAGAGAGGGCCTCCGCTGAAAGAAAGAGAAGAAGTCTGAGAAGAAGAAGAAGAAAAACCCCCAGGTGGGCTGCTTGGGGGAGGGAGAGGAGTCAATGCTCCACCCTCCCCCCTATGTTTTCTTTTCTTATGAGTTCTTTTCTTCTTCATGTAATTTCACGAGTTTATCTCGATGCATCGGATGTAGCCGGGATGTCCTGGCCTCTGTTTCATCCCCTTTCCCTCACTCCCTCTCGGTGATTGGTGAGTCTTGGAATGATGTACTGCTCCTGCTTTCTTACTATGTATTTCTCCCGAGGAATGTCGTCGGTTGAATAAACATGATGGGCTACAGTTTATGCCTGCTTTTGATTCCTCTGAAGCTCTATCACCATTCTTCATGTTTCTTGTCTTCTCTCAGACTAGTAGCATGATGATCCCCCTCCCCCAGTAAATTAATAATTTGTCGATCCGTCTGTTTCTTTTTTTTTTAAAAAGGCACCATCCATGCTTATCCCAGAGCCCGGGACAGACTATCCCTTGGCGTCTGGGATAAAGCCGTGCTATGCGATGATCGAAGATCATGAGATTCCGGAGTTATAAATGCTTTTGCTCCATCTACAGGCATTGTTGAAATCACCTATGGGGCCAGGGGCGGCCATCTCTTGGCTCCCAGGTGACCAAAGACGCCAGCAAATGATCCCCCGAGGGTCCATAATATATGACGATTCAGAGCCCCATCCTGTAGTGATTCCTTCGATCCCCCCTTTGAACCCAGCCCATCTTTGGCAAATCAAACCCATGTATGTGTAATCTCTAGCCTACCCTCTAAATCCAGCCTCAATCCGAGCCAGAAATCTCATAAAATCCCAAAACAGAGCATCGTTTGAGCTCTGCAAACCCTGAAACCCTGAAACCCTGTAGCATTTCCATCCTCTCGGCGTACAAAATTCCCCACCGAGAACTATGCTGCCGAGAGACCTCTTTCATCAGCAAGCCGACAAAATCCCTTCCAGGCCATTTCCACGTGAACCCCCTTGCCTTTGGCCTCCCGGCGCCAGCTTCCCGGCGCGATGAGGAGCGCGCCGAGAAGCTCCATGCCGAGAGCCTCCCCCCCTTTCATCAAGCCTCGCCGAGAGCCTCTCTCTGTTGGCCAAGCCCCGCCGAGGCCTCCTTGATTGGTCAAGAAGCCCACGCCGGGAGCCTCCCTCCTGCCTTCTTTTGCACTTGGAGCCACGCCGGGAGCCTCCCCCCTTCCTTCTCTGGCCAATTCAAACCCATGCCGAGAGCACCCCCTCTGGCCAATGTAAACCCGTGCCGGGAGCCCCCCCTTGGCCAACCTGTAAACCCATGCCGAGAACCCCTTGGCCAACCTATAATCCCACACCGAGAGCCATCTTCTTGCTAATAAAAACCCTGCTGAGAGCCTCTCCTTTGTCTACTCCTTTGGCCTCTTCGTCCATTTATTCTGGGGCGTTCATGAGTCGTCATATGTACCCCAGGGGGGGAAATTAATTGGGGATTGACCTCCCCTATATTCTGAGGTCCCTAACAGGACTCACATGCCACCCCATGGGTCTGACGAGCCCTGTCTCTACATGAGTTTCGTCAGTCTCTGATAAGGGGGATAGTGATCGATGCCAGAGACATGGATAGTCCCTTCGAGCCCTAATGCTTGCTCATTTTTCGGCTTTCATCCCGGCACTCCGTGGATGTCAGCCTATACCATTCTCTGGCAAATGCTCGGTCCAGGGGAGGTGCTGCCAAAATTCTCTCAGGAAGATGAGAGTCGACATCAGGTTGCCTCCCGGGCTCTGCATGATAATGGTGACATGGTTTCCCTCGACCCCAGTCTTCCTAAATTCCTCTTCTATCCTGATGTTCTTGTAAAGCCCAAATCTAATCCAGCTCAGATTTGTTGCACTGATCCACTTTGACCCCAAAAGAACCCATCCACCATGGCCTGGATAGTCCAGAAACCCAAGAGCAGGTCCCGTAAACCCTTAGAGACCATCTCTGCATCATCTTGGCTCCCGGCGCCACGAATAGTAAAAGGCATGAGCAGCTCTCGGCGCATGATTTCTTGCGCCGAGAACCCTATCCCTTGGCGCGCCGGGAAGCCCCCCCTTGCCCATTTTGCCAAGCCGAGAACCTGTTGGCACTCAAAATATGATCCTTTGGCAGCCAAGCCGTAAGGATGAATGATACGGCCCACTGAAGCACAGAAGCCGATAAAGATCAACTTATCAAGAGGACCCCTCAAGCTGACAAAGCCATGAGCCACCTCGAAGGGTACGTCGGGGACTTTACCTCAGGAGAGTCGAAGTGAACCCGCAACCAACCGGCAGTGCGATCAAGCCTGCCCAATGATCCGGCATCGACCTCGTCGTGCCGCTACCCCACATCCGTCGCCCGACCAAGGACGACGGTCTACCCAATGACTCTCCTAAGGAGGAAGAATGTCCTCGGCCATCCGTAACAAGGGGCCGAAGGTTCTGTCAGTAGAAGACCCCGATTACCCGTCACGGGCTCGGCTTCTTGCCATAGTGGGCCCATTAGTGGCCGATTGATCACCAATTCAAGGTGGAATTGTCCGGGATGTAACAGCATCCTGCAAGGAAGCTTTGGGCATGAGTCCGTCTCAGTCGGAAGCACAAATCACAGTGCCGAAGACTGTGTCAGTAGGGCACTGTGGACGCGCTTAAAACTCGCGGGGCTCATAGGGTTTTATTCAGTTTATTGCGTGCGTGGGCGTGCCAGTCACCGAGGTGACAATTTATTCGGGCTCCGAAGAGCCCACGGTGCGCTCGGTCTGACTTCGTCAGATGATTGTGTGGTTCGTGTCGGGACCGAATCCCATCGCGCCATGAAGGTCACGACGTCATTTACATCCCCCATACGAGGGAATACCCTTGATTAATTGCCAAAATTAGGGGCCCCGCGGCCTAAAAAAGTAATACTAATTATGCGAGAGAGATACGGGTAGATCACACTGAGGGTTTTATTAGAGCCATAAATTGTCGGCCGCATAGGCCGCTCGGGGACCTTTTCATATTCGGACACGGGCCCGTAACAGGAACGCGGCGAGAGAACCGTGGTAGCTCCCTTCAAATGTCTGCCGAGCATACGGCAATTTCCGTGAGGATTCGGAAGGTATCCGGAAGGAGAAATGAATCCGGTACGATTAAGCTGTCGGCCCGAGGTTAGATCAAGACCTGGCCATATCGGGGTAATTCCGAAGACTCGGGCTTGACCTGAAAGGGCGGCGTTGTTGTTCCTTTTGTCCCGGGTCACGGGGAGAGGTAGGGGCTGCAGTGGGAGCCTTGATGTCTTTTATCTGGGGTTTTCTTAGTTATATCTTCTGGGATTTCTGATTTGATGCTTATTATTTACTCGTGCCTTTGCCCGGGATAATTTCTTTTCTTTTATTCATGATTATTCTTATTATTATCGTTGGTTTGTTATTTATATTTTTTTTACCCCTCCCGCCTCTTTTACTGTGATTAATATTGCGCATTCGGAGTCCTTTAATTAGCGAATTTTTATTAATTTATTTGCTATTATTAATGCCCTTATCAAGTTGTATATGTGTATGTGTATAGTGTGCCGGAGAAGGGGAAAACGGGAGTGTACCGCTGAGGGCTGGGGCGTGCCGCTAAGGGTTGAAAAGGGCGTACCGCTAAGGGCTATAGGGGGCGTACCGCTGAAGGCTTAAGAGAGTGTACCGCTGAAGGCTGCAAAGGGCGTACCGCTGAGGGCTGCAGGGGCGTACCGCTAAGGGCTGTAGGGGCGTATCGCTGAAGGCTCAAGAGAGTGTACCGCTGAAGGCTGGGCATGTGTGTGCCGCTGGGGGTTGGGCAGGGAGTGATGGAGGTTAACCCAGTTTTTTGATTACCTGTTTTAAGGCTTTTCTTTTCTTCTTGTGTCGATTTGTAGGGAGTTTTATACAAACTTCCCCCTTGTTTCGTTCCGTTTGGTTCGGCCTCTTTTCTTGTGGGTTGGACACTCGGGCTGCCGGGTGGTTAACTAGTTCGGTTCGGTTTTCGTTGTGATGCCGGCAATGGCTTGATGAGTTGGAAGGTTTCGTCAGTTATCCTACTTGTTTGTTGCCTCCTTTTGCCTCTTTTAATTGTTTATTAATTTCTCACAAAAATTCGGCAGCATCTCCCCTTGACCCAGGACGTAAGGGAGATACAGGGAACGCGCCCACATGGAGTGGCGGAACCCGACAACTGGAGGTGGGCCCCCGGGGGAGCAACACCTTTAAAGAACCTCGAAAAATGTGAAGGAAGGGGCTCGGAGGTGAGGCCGAGGAGTGGGCTGCTGAGAGGCTGAGGGTGTGTGCCGCTGAAGGCCTGAGGTGTGCCGGCCAAGGCTAATCAGGTGTACCGGCCAGGGAGCGTGCCGGCCAAAGCGGTAGACTGGTATGCGTGCCGCTGAGGGCAGAGGAGGGCGTACCGCTGAGGGCACTTGGGGATAGCGTGCCGGCCAAGGATAAATGGGGGGGCGTACCGCTGGACAACCCCCATGGGCGTGCCGCTGAGGGACCAAACAAGGGTGCCGGCGAAGGGCCAGGAAGAGGCATCGCTGGGAGTTCAAACAGAGTGTGCAAGCTGGGGGCCTTAGAAGCCGTTTGAAGAAAAGAAAGGGGATTCAAGGCCGAGGGCAGGCCACTTGATCACTGTGTGTTTGGAGAGGGGGTGAGGGTCTCCCTCTCCCTTAAGCCAGTGGACACAGCAGATGGCCGTGGAGAGGATTGAAGGGCTTGTGAAACCAAGGCTCATAGGGGAATAATCAAGTCGACATGAGGGCCCCAAAAACACCGGAGCAATGGGGATACAGTGGGAAAAAAATGAGCAACCCATCTAAATACAGTGAGAGCGAGCGCAAGCCAAAGAAATCAAAGAGGACCCACGAGGAACAACTTTCATTCATGGGAATCGAGAGGGCACGACCCTATATACATATCATAGCCAAAGAAAATGCCAAGGATGATGCCATGGCCGAGAAAGGAAAAAAAAGGGCCCCACGAAAGAAAAGAAGACATAAAAGGAAGAGGAAGAACGGAGGGCAGGAGGAAGGCCAGTCGCCCCTAACTCTTTCCCCGTTACATCGAATCCTCTCTCCCTTACTCTTGCTCCCTTCCGGCGGTGGTGGTGGTCGTCGGAGGAGGCTCCCGACAGGGAGGGGGCCTCTTCTTCTTCTTCTCTCTTCCTCCCTTTTCCTCTGCGTGTGTGTGTCTCTCTTCTTCTCTCCCCCTCTGTCTCCTTGTCTTCCGTTGAAGTGGAGTGTCTTTTATACCTCCAACAGCGGGAAGCCTTCCGAGCACCGCCGTTGAAGGCGGGAAGGTGGCCTCGTGATGATGGACTTTGACCTGCCCCATCCTGGATTGTCACGGGGAGTAGCTCAGGTGGCCCAATGGGCGGTCGCCACCTCAGACGGCTCACTGCGCGCCAAGGAAGCGTAGGACATGGGCTTCACGTCTTTGCCGTTGAAAAGCTTCACCGCTGTGCCGTTGACGGGCTGAACAGGCGTGCCGCTGGGGAGCCAAAAAGGCCTGCCGCTGAAGCCTCTGGAGGCTGTGCCGCTGAGGGCCCCTTTGGGCGTGCCGTCGAAGGCCCCCAAAGGGCCGTGCCGCTGAACACCCAAAGGGCCGTGCCGCTGAAGACCCGAAGGGCCGTGCCGCTGAAGACCCAAAGGGGTGTGCCGGTGAAGGCCCCTTTGGGGCGTGCCGGTGAAGGCCCTGCGGGGCGTACCGCTGAAGACCCAAGGGGGCTCGCCGCTGAACCCCAAAGGGGTCGTGCCGCTGAACACCCAAAGGGGCGTGCCGGTGAAGCCACCTGGGGGCGTGCCGCTGAAGCCTCCCTTTGGGGCGTGCCGTTGAAGGGGGCGTGCCGCTGGAGGGCTCTCCAGGGCGTGCTGTTGAAGCCTCAACTGGGCGTGCCGCTGAAGGGCTAAGTGGGCGATTTTGAGCCCATTGTGAGCATGAGCCGTGGCCCATTTGATTTTCTTCGAGGCCCACGGGCTGTGGGGCCCTTTTATGCTTGATTTCTCTGGGGTTTCTTCACTTGGCACCGTTGTCGATGCTGGGCCGAGCATGACATTTAGATGTGTGATTTTCGGTGTCCACAAATGCCCCCCACCCACGGGTACCGCAGGCGAAGGATGAGCCGGGCGGTGCCCGTGGGTGTCCTCGTCTCTTCTCTCTTTGTCGATGCCGACGGGGTGTCGAGAGCCGACCTGGTTTGTTGCTTGTTGGTCTCTTTGTTAGTGCCGACGAGGCGTCAGGAACTGAAGTAGTGTGTTGGTCTCTTGGTCTCTTCATCAGTGCCGACGAGGTGTCGGGAACTGAAGTAGTATGTTGGTCTCTTTGTCTCTTCATCAGTGCCGATGAGGTGTCAGGAACTGAAGCAGTATGTTGGTCTCTTAGTCTCTTGATCTCTTCGTCAGTGACGACAGGATGCCGGGAACTGACATGCTTTGTTGTCTCTTAGTCTCTTGGTCTCTTGGTCTCTTGGTCTCTTCGTCAGTGCCGACGAGATGCCGGGAACTGACATGCTTTGTTGTCTCTTAGTCTCTTGGTCTCTTCGTCAGTGCCGACGAGATGCCGGGAACTGACATGCTTTGTTGTCTCTTAGTCTCTTGGTATCTTGGTCTCTTCGTCAGTGCCGACGAGATGCCGGGAACTGACATGCTTTGTTGTCTCTTAGTCTCTTGATCTCTTGGTCTCTTCGTCAGTGCCGACGAGATGCCGGGAACTGACATGCTTTGTTGTCTCTTGGTCTCTTGGTCTCTTCGTCAGTGCCGACGAGATGCCGGGAACTGACATGCTTTGTTGTCTCTTAGTCTCTTGGTCTCTTGGTCTCTTCGTCAGTGCCGACGAGATGCCGGGAACTGACATGCTTTGTTGTCTCTTAGTTTCTTTGTCAGTGTCGACAGCGTGTCGAGAACTGACCTGGTTTGTTTGATCTCTTAGCCTCTTGGCTGTTCTTTCTCTTTCTTCTTTTTTTTTTGTACCACATTACCGATACAAGCGCCCTTTCGGGTTTTCGCCGGTACCGGCCCCCTCTTACTTTTGCCCACGCGCCCTCTCGGGTTTTCACGCGGCGGGGTACCCAATTTTGCCCGTAGCGCCCTTTCGGGTTTTCGCCACGGCCGGGTTATTTCCATTTTTACCCTTGTTCCGGTGTAGGGACAAGTCCGGCGGGGTATCTCTATTTTTAACCCCATTTTATTTTATTATTTTTTTTGATGAATGAGTGATATGCGTGGGTAGGCTAGGGCACGAAGCCTTGCGCCGGAAGATAGGGTTCATTTGTTGGCAAGAAGATAATGCCAGCGCAACGGAAGAATTCGTGTCGATTCGGACGTAGGGTCCGTAATGACCATATTGTGCGGAGCGAGCGGCTAGGGCACGAGGCCTTGCGCCAGAAAGGGACTTATTCGGTGGCAAGGGACTAATGCCAGCGCAAGGGTAGAATTTGTGCCGACTCGAACGTAGGGTCCGTAATGGCAATATTGTGTGGAGCGGGTGGCTAGGGCACGAGGCCTTGCGCCAGAAAGGGACTTATTCGTTGGCAAGAGATTAATGCCAACGCAAGGATAGAGGTTCTGCCGATCCGGGCGTAGGGCCCGTGATGGCAATATTGTATGAGGCGGGTGGCTGAGGCCCGGGCCCCGTGCCGGGGACGGGCCCGTTTGTTGGCATGGGAATGGCACCGTCGCAAAGGTAGAGTGTGCAGGGGTAGCGTCGCCTCCATTTGCACGGGTGCATGTCCGCCCGAGACCGTGGGGACGGGACGTCCCCTCGGAAGGACCTTATCATTGTGCCTCATTTGCGCATATCTAAATATATATATATATATATATATATGTATGTATGTAAGTATGTATACATATTATTTATAATAATTTTTGTTTTCCCTTTTTTTGTTTTCTTCTTTCATCACCCCTTTTTTTCTTTTTATTCTCCTTTCCATCTCTTTCTATATATTTTTTTTCCTTTTTTATTTCTTTCTATATTTATTTTTTTTCTCTTTTTTTTGTCTCCTCTCTCTTTCTTTCTTTTTTTTTCTTTCTTTCTTTTCTCTTTTTCTTTCTTCTCTTTTTTTATCTCCTCGTTTACTCGTATTCCCTCTTTTCCCTTTTCTCTTTTCGTCCCTCTCATTTCCCTTTTATTCCCCCCCCTTTCCCTTTTTTTCTCTTTTTTTTTGAACCTATAAAAAGGGGCAGGGGGTGGCACGAACGGGCCACCCCCGTTTCAAATTCATCCCCTCCCTCTCTTTTCTTTCTCTCTGGTAACCGAACGGACGGAGCCCCCCCCCCCTTTCGTTCTTCTCCTTCTTCTCCGGGAACGACCGCCGCCGCCGTCGTCGTGGTGAGGAGACGGCCGCGAAGGCCCCCCCCTCTCTTCTCCTCTTTTTTTTTTTCTTTCTTCTCCCTTCTCTTCCCCCTTCTTTGTCTTCGGAGGGCGACGGAGCCCTAAGGCCCTCCCCCCTTTTTTTTTTCTCCCCTCTGCTCTCTTCCTCTTCGCTTCCCTCCTTCGTCTCCGGCGTCATGGGTGGACGCCGGTGAGCGGCTGTGAGGGCGCACCGGGGAGAGGCCGTCGGAGCGTGTCGGGGACGGGCGTTCGCACCGGGTAACGGGGGTGCGGCCGCGTCGGGGAGGCGAGGCACGAGTGTGCTGGTGAAGATGCCAGGAGGTCGTGCCGGAGAAGAGGGTTAGCCCAGGGCGTACCGGGGGAGGCCCCTGCGGGTGTGTCGGTGAGCGAGTGGTGGCGCGTGCCGGTGAGGAGGCCTTAGGCCGTGTCGGTGAGGGCACGGGGAGCGTGCCGGGGAAGGGGCCCGTCTGGGCGTGCCGGTGAAGGTTTGCAGGGGAGCGTGCCGGGGAGCGACACCTGGGGGCGTGCCGGCGAAGGCACTAGCAGGGGAGCGTGCCGGGGAGCGGCACCTGGGGGCGTGCCGGCGAAGGCACTAGCAGGGGCGTGCCGGGGAAGGCACTGGCAGGGGCGTGCCGGCGAAGGCACTAGCAGGGCGTGCCGGCGAAGGCACTAGCAGGGCGTGCCGGGGAAGGGACTTTAGGCAGTATGTGGGGGCTTTTAGTTTTAGGGGAGAAGACTCTTTTGACCGGCGGACTTCTGGTGTTGCCTCTCGGGGCCCACCATGCTTTGTTGGGGCCGTCACTCCTTGTGGACGCGCACCCGTGTTTTCCCTTACGCCTGTGGCCTAGGGGAAACTCTGCCGAAATTTCGTCAGAAATTGGCAATATTTTGTTCATTTGACTTGTAGTAAAGCTTCTTTGCAGTCCTTTTGCTTGTGATTTATTCTGATCTTCTTATTTGCATATCTTTGCAGACACATGGCTGCTCCAAGTGGTTCTCCCGCCCCCGCTGCTGCTGTCGGTGCCGACCTCATTCCGCGGGGTCCAGTGCCGGCAGTGACATGGCTCAACGTGGAAGACCTGGACCGTGAACATGGGGAGATAACTGCTTTGGCTGAGTCATCGGGGTCTGACCGTGAAAGCATGGACGTCCGCCGACTCGTCAGGGTTGAAAGCGGCTTCACATTCGATCGGGCCACCGAGGAATATAGGAAGGATTTCCCGAAGGATAGGCACCTCGTTCGATTTCTGAAGCATTTGCGCTCTCGAGAGGGGCGAGATTATCGCGTCATAAAGGCGGCCGAGCGGGCGATCCTGCATGCCCGAGACAGTCTACTGTACAGCGTCCCCAGGAGCATTCCGATGTATCTGGTGGGAGAAGCTCGGGAATGGAAGCCGGTCCTGGGGATCGAAGGGGTGCTGCCGGTCGAAGATAAATTGGTGCGAGCCCCTCAATTCATGCCAGCGAGGTGGGACATGTCTGCGGGGAAGGTGCATGGCGAGTCACCCCGGTTTGGTTTATTCTTGGCTCCCCTGAAATGGGGTTATAGGGAGGAGCCGTTCATATTGGATTGTTTGGCCCTTAGGTTCAAGTACGAACTATCACTGGACTGGTTCGGGGAGCTGAAGCTTCAAGACGCCCACAGCTTCCGAGGAGGGGCGGTGGAGTTCACTGAATATGTGCTGTTCAACTACGCCCCGTTGCTGGTCCGGGTTGGCATCTACCACAGCGTATACGCCTCCCGGTATGGTTACCCCATCTCCAAGGGTCTCTGCTGCGGCATGATAGAAGTATTTAGTGCGGAGACCAATACCTTCTACACGGCGGAGGGAGAAACTTCACTTGATTTGTGGAGCCTAAGCCAGCTGAGCGGCTTGCCCATTGACGGGGAGCCTTATGAAGAAGTATGCCTCCCGGACCTGATCAAAGACGAGACTAACGGGGACGGCTATTACTCTCTGGGGTATTCATACCGGTACCTGATGAAGGCGTACCGGGAGCTGTACCAGCTGTCGCACAAGGGGAAGCAGCCCGCCCGTGGGGACAGAAAACGGGTGTGTATGGCAGTGTGGCTGGAATATTTCTACGATGGGCTGAAGCAGTATGAAGATTTCCCCTGCGTTGGCACCGCCGTTGCTCGCAAGAAGCGTGCGAAGCCCAAGCATGATGTGAAGATCCCCTCCAAGGGGCGTCGGGGTGGACCCAACCCGATGGGCGTCGACCCGCAGACTCACTGCGCCGCCTATCTTACGTACTGGCTGTGTTCATTTGCCATGCCGTACGGGGACGAGACGGTGATTCGGCCGGATGCCATCTACCCGGCGTGCCAGATGGCATGGGGTATCAAACTTTCTCTGTGCCCGGCGGTGCTCTGTTTGATTTATAAGGCCCTGGGAGACATCAGCACGCACCAGTTCCCGAGGCAGGCCCGGTACGTGTGCCCACTGCATTTATTCAACGCGTGGGTTTGTTCACTGTTTCCGGAGTTTGCCCCGCGAGTCCTTCAAGATTGGGGGCTGGTACCGAGGATGCTGGAATTCGCGACTGCAGAGCCGGCTTCCACTTCCATGCGGATGTATGATATTCGGGGTCGGTTGACTACGGTTCCCCGAGATGCAGCCGGTACCATTCACTTCTGGACGCTGGCCGCGCACTCATGCCCCCTTGTGAATAATAAGAGAGAGTGCAAGGATGACTAGGTGGAAAGGTATGTCCACCCTATCAGCCAGGAAAATGTGGTGCGGCCGTTGCTGGAGCCCGAGCTGAGGGATTGGGCGCTGTCTATTCGCCCCAGCGTGTTGGTGTTCCGGAAGGGAGATAATGTGCTGCTGGAGCCGTACCACCCCTTCCGATTCGGCCGCAACTTTGGGTATGATCAGCATATCCCTGCTTATCATGCGCAATTCGGCTTGCCTTCGCGGAACGTCCGGGGAAGTTCGGTTGCCGAGCACGCCAAAAGTTGGTGGGACTTCTTCCACCGGGCGGACTCTGCCTCCTTCAGGGTGCCAGCCCCGGGTCGCGTGCCCCGAGTGACCGAAGACTATATAAAGTGGTGGAATGCCCGGACGGCTTTCTATCGGTTGCACAAAACAGATTGTTGGGATGGCGCCGAAAGGAGGTTCCTTAGCCGGCAGCCAGTGCCAGTGCTTGATATTGAGCCAGATCATCTTCTTCGGCTCAAGAACAGGCAGGAGAGGGAGGTGGCAGCGTACCTGGCCGCTCGTAGGCAAGCCCGGGACATGAGGCCGACGCCGAAGGTGGAGCTACCCCCGGTGGCTAAGGACGACTACAAGAAGATGCTGCGGGACTTGTGCCGGGTGGGGAGCGACCGTCTGGAGCTCATCAACTACCCATTCCCCATAGAGGAAGAGGGGACTCCTGCCAAGAGCTGGCGTCCAGAGAGGGATTCGGCCTACCCGTACCACACGTTTATGAGGCGGGAGGAGAGGCAGCCCGAGAACTATAAGGACACCACGTGGCTGTATGTCCTTCTCCGGGTGAACGGGCTGAAGATTGAAGATCAAAGGGCCTCCGTCCTGGGCAAGCGCCTGCACATCCCGTACTACTATGCCGACGGGTGGGGCATAGACCACTTCAGCCTCTTCTGTCACCTCTCCACGAAGAAGCACGCGGATCTGGCCAACCTTACGGACCCATGCCAGAAGATCGAGGATGTGTGCTGGCTCGTTCGAGAGGCGGCGCGACGGGACAAAGAGCCATCCCTGAGCTACTGGCCGATCACCCTGCGGCTGTATACTGGCCCTCATGGTACTTGATCTCTTTTTCTCCTTTTGTCTTCGTCTCTTATTATTGCAGCCTTTGCAGATAGTTGGATGCTAATCATGAGTGCGTGTCTGTTCTTTCTCTTTTCCTTTCTGACAGACCACCCCGATAGCACGCAAATGGCCACGTACCGGAATCTCCTTCGGCTTGTGCAGAAGCCTGCATATTTTGAAGCCGCACCACTAGCCCCGACTGTGGCTCCTATGCCCAAGGCGGCGAAAAGACCCCGGGCAAAATCCCCGGTGAAGATAGCAGTGGATGCCGCCAGGGCGGCCAAGCAGCGGGATACGAAGCGGAGGAAGACGAAAATGGCTAAGGCTCCAACGGCCGTTCCTCCGGCACCACTAGTCCCGTCTTTCGAGGAGTTCGAAGCTGCTCGTCCCGAGCCAGGCCAACCCGCCGGTCCGTGTCTCCACTCCTTCGTGTGTGCTTTGAATCCCCCCCCTTTTCGTTTTGGAGTGGAGTTCTGACATCTGGGTGCTTCTTTTGTCTCAGCTTCTATGGGAGAGCCCGTGCCCACGCCCATTCCGGATGTGGCGGGACCGGCTCTTGCACCCCTCTCTGCTATAGGCGAGGCTGTGCCTGCGGCGAAAGCGGCTTTGGTGCCCGCTGTGACTTCCCCACCGCGAGCAAAGGGGACGTCCCGTGCGAGGTCGCCCGTTAAAGTAGCGTTGGCTGCTGCTAAGGCGGCCGGGTGACAAGCGGCCAAGCGGAGACTGGCCGAGGGATCTCCGGCTCCGGCGGTGGCCCCTCCGGTGGCCCCGATCATGTCGTTCGAGGGGTTCGAAGCTACTCGGGCCGGACCGGGTCACTTGGACGGTGAGACCCGTCGCCTGTTGGCATCCCTTAGGGTTTATTTACTTTCCGGGGGGGTAAGCACTTGATCTGTGCATAACATGTGCATTTCCTTCTTTCAGCCGGTACAGAGGTGCCGATATCTGCGCCGGCTCTGGACGGAGGCGAGGCCACGGCTCCGAGAGAGATACCGCCCGCTGCGGAGACCATCCCCGGACCAGTCCCTCGCGCTGTCGAAGCCGGAGAAGGTAAATAATTTTGTATGTTTGGTGACTTCTTTCTTCGTCCCGAGGGGGGCTAGCAGATTTAATATATATCATCTTCTCCTTCGCGTGACAGGAATTGCCGCTGCGGCTGCTGAGTCATCGGGGCCTCGCCCCCATCTCCCAACGACACAGATATATGTGCGGAGGAAGAAGATCGGGGTGCCAGCCTCGCCTAGCCTGCGGGAGGACGTGCTGGACAGGGACTCCGAGGTGGAAGCTCCCTTGCTGGTCCAGGCCGAGCCGACGGCGGTCGAGTCTCCGTCAGGGGAAGAGGTAGATTACAACTACTCTTCCGACGAAGCGGCTCCTGACGAGGGCGTGTCCGGGGCATCAGAGGCGCCCGAGCCGGTCTTCGGGGCTCCCTTGCTTGCCGGCTCCCCGAGCCTTGTAGGGAAGACCGCTGTGAGTGTGAGCTTGCTTGGGCCGGCTCCCCTTCCCTTTTTTTGTGATCGACTGACGACCTTATTCCCCCCTTTTTTTTCTCTCTCTCTCTTTTTTTTTTAGGATTTTCAAGAACCGGCCGAACTTGAGGTCGCAGGGGAGGCTGCCCCGACTGCGATGATCGACCGTCCAACGGGGGTCGATGTCGGCATGGGTAAGTTGGCCCTTTTACTCGGCGCCCTTCGAGAGGACGCGCTTACGGAGCCCTCTGGTACTAGCGGGACGGCAGGCAAGCCTCTAGAGGAGGGGGAGATCGCGCCTGAGGGTAGCATCATTCCTGTGGCTGAGGTGAGTATGCGGGCTCCGCGGTCTCCCTTTTCGCATGGTTTATTCCACCTGGCGGATAGCTAATTCCCATTCCCATGGTCAGGCGATGCCGATGTCGGGGGAGGCGCCTGGCCGTATCCGGAAGGCCGTGGCCAAACGGAGACCGATCATTGGCCCGATAGCGGTGGAGGGGCTGGCTCGCGTTTTGGACTTAGGGGACGCGAGCCTTGCTGCACTGGTGGAAGCGGGGCGTCTACCCCGACTGATGATTCCACTTCCACCTTTCCCGAAGCTCTCGGCCCAGATGGAGGACCCGCTCCTGAGGCGAATATTTACGGGGCTTCGCGCGCACCTGGAGGGATCCCAGACGCGAGAGAGAAGTTCGTGGATGGCATCCTCGGGTCCAGCTCTGCTCGAGGCTCCTCCTTCGGCCAGGGTAGAGACAGCTGCACCCTCGCCTGTCGAGCCAGCGGCCGAAGCAGACGGAGCGAGGGAAGAGGGGATAGGGGAGCAGCGGATAATAGAGACGCCGGATACTTTAGCGCTGGTCTCGGCCACTTCCTCGGCGGTGGTTGGCCAAGAACTCTCTGTCGAGCCACGCCAGCCAGGTGACTTGACTCTTGCCCTTCCATCTTCTTCCGTCACGGTGGATGCCAGCTTGTGGGCGGAGGTGGACAGCACAGTGGAATTTACTCCCCCAGCCCCGCCTTCGGTTGGCCACACCTCGTCGGAAGCACCGGTCCGCCATATGCTGACCACCCTACGGGTGATGCTCCTTGCCGATCCCTCTTTGTCATATCGGGAGGTGCACACCATAGTGACGCAGCTGACCGGGGCGCTGCAAGTGCTTGGCTGCCCGCTGGGGGAATGGTCGCGGCGGGTCTTGCTATTGTTGAAATACATCAAGCGCCGTGACTTCCTCGAGACCCGGGCTCCTGACGAACATGCCGCGTTGGATGCCCAGGCGGACGAGTATCTGCAAGCCTTGGAAACACGGCGAGGCGACAGGGAGCGCCATAGAGAGGCTTGGGAGGGGAGCGAGGGCAAGGTCCCATCTTTGAAGAGCCGAATCATAAAATTAGAGGGCTACCTCGCTGCAGCTAGGCTTGATCTCGCCGTGAACGAGGAAGTGGCCAAGAGAGAGAGAGAAGCCTTCGGTGCCGCTCAAGCCGAGGTGGAGTCCATGGAGGCGGAGCTTACTCAGCTGGAGGAGCGGAGGGGGCGGCTCCGCGACCGGACGAACTTCCCTTGCGTAGGGATTCTGCCACTCGAAGACATCTTCAGGGGTCTTGACTAGGCGTGACTCCCTTTATTTTTTCTTCTCTTTTTGTAACACAGGGGTATGCCCCGAAGTATATGTAGTCTGATCCTCTTTTGAATAGAGCAAAGCATTTATGATTTCACGCGTTCCTCGTGTATGTGCTTGCCCCAGAGGGAGCTTTCTCACCCTTCTTTCTCTTCCGTGCATATTGTCTTCTTCTTCCTCTTCTCTTGCTCTTGTATCTCCCCCCCCTTTTTGCGTGGGGACCCATTGGCAGGGTATGAGCCTTTGCGGGGATTCGCTTTGGGAGGACCAGGCAGGGACCCATGTCAGGGTACAGGAGAGTGCTCGCCTTCCCAGGGGGAGGACGAGGGGACCACTCCACCATACCGAACGGGCAACTCCCTGGTTTTGCCGTAATATTGGGAGCGCGTGCTGGTCTCAAGCGAGGGGTACTTGGCCTGAGACCCTTTTTGCCGTTCAGAGGTGGCGGATGTAGACACGCCATTCTCGATGTCTCCTGATAAAGTCTCATATTACTATACAACACCCCGCAACGGCTCACGCATTTTGAATCGCTCGAGTGCTTCCTTTTCTTGGGTCTTCCTCTGACTTTTTTGGCATCCGGAATCATCTCGTCACGGCATTCAGACGACATCAACACCAGTCGGACGCATCAGGAGGTTCCGGAATCAAGAAGGGGGTCTACCGGGCGGCCGCCGACGCCCGATCTAAGGACCCTGTGGGTCTTAATGGGGGCGTCCAGGCCCCTGGACGCCCCCATGATTTTAATTTATTTTATTTATTTCCTCAGGGCCCAAAACTAAATAAAATATATATATATTAATGGAGGCGTCCAGGACCCTGGACGCCTCCATAAAAATAAAAATAAAAAATATGTGTAAAATGCCAGTTGGCATAAAAAACAAAAAAATAAATAAAAATATATACATATTAATGGAGGCGTCCAGGCCCCTGGACGCCTCCATAAAAACAAATATAAAAAATTAAAATTCCAGCCTTGGCATAAAAGACAAAAGAAAAATAAAAAATAATATATTTTTGGAGGCGTCCAGGCCCCTGGACGCCTCCATCAACTCTCTCACGGGCGCCGGCCACCGAACGACGGTTTGTCGTGTGTGAAAAAATCTAAATTTTGAAGACGTCCAGCCACCTGGACGCGCCCATTTCTGAATCACGAGGCGCCGCTCACAAAACCACGCGTTGTGCCAAACCGCGTGCGGCCGTCGTCAGTTTTCGGTGGACCTGTTTGAGGCGTCCGGGACCCTGGACGCCTCCACAAAAGTATTCTAAAAATATATATAAAAATGGAATAAAATATTATTTCGGCCCTGATGGAGGTGTCCAGGGTCCTGGACGCCTCCACCCTCCGGAGCCCTATAAATAGAGGCCCACCCCCTCAGTTCTGAGGGAGCTTAGAAGCGATCCGATAGGCTGCCGGAGCCCAGAGGCTACGAAGTCATTTTCTAACCCGTGGGTCCTTTTGTAGGTGGAGGTTCTGCCGGCTTCTCGGGTGTTCACGCTCGCGAGAGGAAGGCCGTCTTCATCCACCGCGCTTCCACGTCGCCCCCACGCTGCCGGAGCTCCGCCGGATTTCACCCTCGGCTCATCCAATAAGCCTTTTCTTCCCCTTTTTCTCCATAATTCTTTACATTCATCATATTGCATCCTCTATCCCCCTTCACAAGGGCGCCTCTTCTCTTATACTTCTTGCATCCATCATCTCATTTTCCTCCTACTCGAGTCCGAGAGGGGTTTAAAAGATAACACCAACCAGGTGTGTGTCTTGCCATCATTTCGTTATTTTTATCGCAAGGATTTGAATACTACACCTCCATCTTTCTAATCCACTTGTCATTTATTTGTCGTTGTTTTGCAAGGGTACCCGAGGAAAGCCCTCTCCGTCGGCCGGCCGGAAGGAGAGGAAGAAGCAACCCGCCATCTCCCGCTCTTGAGGTAGGCGCGATCACCTTCTTATTTTGGGGTCTTTCGGCCCCTGGCGATCACATCTTATTTTCGAGGCCGCGGCGAGTCACTTCCCCAATGGCCGTTTAAATTTCTGTTCTTATATTCTCTTTATACTCTGTTATATTCTGCTCATATTCTCGAGGCCGCGGCGAGTCACTTCCCCAATGGCCGTTTAAATTCCCGTTCTTGTATGTTATATTCTTATCTATTCCTGTTCTCAAGGCCACGGCGAGTCACTTCCCCAATGGCCGTTTAAATTCACGTTCTTATACGTTATATTCTTATCTGTTTATGTTCTCGAGGCCGCGGCGAGTCACTTCTCCAATGGCCGTTTAAATTCCCGCTCTTTGTATTCTCTCTATATTCTGTCATCTTATTATCTGCTCATATTCTCGAGGCCGCGGCGAGTCACTTCCCCAATGGTCGTTTCAATTCTTGTTATTTAATTTTTGCACCATTCCCATCCCCCCGAGGCCGCAGCGAGTCATTTCCCGCTATGGCCGTTTAACCCCCATATCTTGCTATATCACACTTGTCCCGCTCGCCCCGCCGGAGCAATTTCCCGTGGTGGCCCCTTCTCTCTCTTCTCTTATTTCTGTGTTGCAGCAAAGTAAACAAACAAAAGAAGGAGCCCGCGCGCTCTCCGCTTCCTCTTCCCCGCTCTTCCCCGAACCGCGTGACGTCGCTCACAGATTGGCGATCACGGTGGGACGTCTACTGCTTCCTTTTGGCTACCCTTGCAAGTTCGGCACCACCCGTGCCTCTCCACCTTCGCGTCCGCGCGCGCCCCCGTTGTGCTCACGGCAGCACCGTCAGTTCTGATTGGTTCTTTGTTTATTATATGTCTGTTATTTCTGTTATTTTTCCACCCCATATATCTGTCAGCATTCCATTGCATACATCCATTCCTCTTTTCTATCTTTTTTTTTATTTTTTGAGGATCACCCTTTCCCGGTGAAGGAAGGACTCTCCGTTTGAGAATTCCTCTCAACGGACTAGAATCTCCTACACTGGGACCTCCGTAAGTCCCCGACATCGAAGAATCTCCTCTTCGTTCACTGGGCTGGTTGTACCATTGAAGTTCCCCGGAGTTAGTCATTTCATTCGTGGTGAGACGAGAGACCCTAGCTGACACGGCGGTGAAACAAAAAAAATAAACTAGGGTCCCCATTTTGTGTGAACTTCGGATCTCGTTAAAAACATAAAAAAAATCATCAAAATCAAAACATAAAAAAGGGCGTAAAGGCATCCACTTGTTTGATAATCTCTGCTACCTACTTGCTAGTGTATGTTTTTGCGTTCTGGGAAGACTGTGAGCATGTCTCACGAGTCTTTTGAGGAGAACCACCCTAGCCGTGGTTTGTCAGCCGACCCGCGAGTCTATGCTATGGACTCGGGTCCTTCTCATGACCCCTCGCATGAGGTGCAGGTTATTACCGGGGACACGTCCCCGCCACAGGATATCTCTTCTTTACTAGGCGTCCTCGCCAACACGGAGCTTACCTCTGAACAGCTCCGGGCCTTCCAGGCCATTCTAAAGGGGAAATCTGTTTCCCCCACGCCCCAGGAATCAACTCCGGCCATCGCACCTCTCCAAGAGTCCGTGCAGGCCATTCCATCTCCCTCATTGGTGCAAGCCATCCAGTCTCCCTCGCTTCAAGGACAAGCGAGCCAACAACCACCCTCATTCCAGTTCCCGTCACAATCTCAAACTCCCGTTGTTCCCCACACGCCGCTTCAGCCAGGGCCAACTGTCGGCGGTCCGACAGCTCCCTCTCATTCGGGGTTCCCCCCTCAAGTCTCCGGGAGACAGTTTCTCCCCCAGTGGCAAGTGCCACCTTCACCTCCAGAGGAGCTCGCCCAATCGCTCCTCAATAGGTTCAACCGCATGGACGAGCAGTTTCAAAATCTGAGAAGGATGGTGATGCGGGACGGGACCACGGACACGATAAGCTAGCGGTCGTCCCTTAGCGAGGGAAGCGTCGGATGTGCGCGGTTGAACAACCGGCAGTGAGCTAGGGTGGTCGGCTCTCAATTGTGCCCGGATCGGGTCACGGGACGGTCACTCTCTCACTCGCAGCAGTGATATGATAAATTAAAAACGAGCTAGGTAACCCTACACATGCTCTCTAACAGCGGCATAAACAAGCATATATAGAAATAAGCGGAATGCCAAGCGAGGAGCGAATACGATACCTCCACGCGCTCGGCGTGGCGAAGATGGCACCCGGCCGAAACTCGTACTCCCGGGAACTTAATACATTAAGATTACAGTAATACAAGTAAGCCCACTCCACGCAGGGAGGTAACGGGTGACACAAGGGGGCCCGGGAGGACCAATTCCGGGTTGACGGGCGGTTTCCGGGCACGGCTTCGGCTTCGCGCGTACTCGTGCTAGTGGGGCCCACGTGTGGACCGGAGGGGTCGTGTGGGACCTGATGCCTCCTCTGGTGTGGGTACACTTGGGAAGCGCTCCCCTAGGATGGCGAGTTGCTGGAACGACCGCCGGACGCCGGGCGGCCCTCGGACGACGCTCGCGGGAAACCGGCCACAAGTCTGCACTTGCTGTCTTCTCGCGCGCTGTCCGGCGAGATCGGCTGCTGTGATCAACCCCGTCGTCGGAATGCAACGAGCTTGGCGCCGTTGGAAAGAGGGCTCCAAATACTTCGACGTAGGGGTCTTCAGAAAAAATAATCAGATACGTATATCTGACTTATGGAATTTACACCCTTGCTGTAAACAGGCCAGAACTGCAGGGGCAGGTTCTGACTTCTCTGAAAATCACCGTTGACCGGTGGGAGGACCTTGGAATATGGAGATGAGTTCTTCAGAAAAGTTGAAGATCTCTGAGATAGAAAACCGGGACTATTTTTGGTTTTTTATTTGGATAGGAAATGGATTTTATGGGATTTTTTGAGTGGACCTGGGTCGGATCTGGGACACTGTGGAAAAATTGCTCACAGGAACTGGTACGAATTTTGAAAAATACCTAGAGACCTTATCAAAAATTAATAAAATTCATGGTGGTAGACATATGTGGACAGAAGTCTCAGTAATTTTTAGAGCCCCAAAAAAATTCAAAACATGGGTCGAACAAGGTAGACTCAGAACTGATGAACAGTAGACAGAACCTGGACAGAACTGAAATTTGAACTTGGACGAAAATCTAAAAATATCTAAAGGACGAATTTTTGCCTGAAATTTTTTGTGGAGGTAAGGGTTCAAGAGGGGAACCAACCCTGAAAATTGGAGCTTCAGAAGATGAGGGAAGCGAGAGAGACAATTCGGAGAAGAGAGGTCTGTCCAGAGTGGACAGAAAACCGAATTCGTTGGTGAAGACGCGTCGGCGGCGAGACGGCGGCGGCGGCGATCACCGGAGCTGCTTCAGAAGTTGGAGGGGATCAAGAGGGGAGGGATCTCACTCTAGAAATGGGCTGGAGGTGGAAGAACCAGGTAGAGAGAGGGGAGGGGCTCAAGATCCAATTGGGGGCAAATGCCTTTTTTTCCTTCATTAATTCATTCAAAATGAAAATTACAACCTTATATAGGATGCCAACCAAACTCAATCTCAACCCTTGGATCTAGGGGTTTGGATTGGATGGCTGGGATACAATGAGAATCCCACATTGAATACATTAGTTTAATCAAATTGACCACATGTGTTCAAACTTGGTGTAATTCCATTCAAACACAACCTAACTACAACTACCAAGCCTAATAAGGCCAAAAGAGCATGCGCCCCCCTTCTTGGGCCAAGCCCATTCTTGGGCCAAGAGCCACTCCATATGGCATGCTAGGCATGGGCCATTCCCACTTTGATGGCCCATGAGAGGATGGAATCCCATTTGGGCTTTAAGAGCCTTAATGACCCACTTTGAAACCAAATGGCCCAATATGAAGGAGCCATCTTAAATGGACCTTAAACATGCTACCTAGTTATGGACTCTTCCTAGAAAGAGGCCCATTGGCTTAATTAAGCCTTACAAGGATGGCCCAAAAGAAGGAAATCAAAAATTACACACTTTCAAGCTAATACAACCCATAAAACACACCTATACAAGCTAATACACACTAATACAATCCATAAGCTCATGATGTCCTCATCAATTCTCCCCGGGTGGGAGAAACTCGACCCCGTCGAGTAGGGGTATGGCTGCTCAGGTCTCCGGCGGATCCGTTACCGTGCCAAGTAGCGCGGGTATGCTCCACTCCAAGTGATCGGCACCTGCTCATTCCACATATACTCGATATGCGCACTGCTATGGCCAAAGGTGGTCACTCCGAAGGGGCACTCTCAACGGAAGGAAACAGCTCAAAGACTCACTAGGAATCACTGCTGAGTCCCTATAGGTGACTGATCCGGGTATAGAAGTAAACCGATCCCATACTCGTCAAGTGAATCGACTCGCTTCACACTCATTCGGGAACGACACGAGCTTGCACAAGACACATGCAGACTCACCATGCACTGACACACGAATGCAAACCATGCAAACAATCGACTCAAAATCACCACACAAACAAACCACACAAGGAAAACACACCGACTCATATATGACCCTAGACACACCTAATGTTAGTCCGACCCGTACATGGATGATGGCGGACCAGGACACCCGAATATGTGCCATACATGCATTTGACGTAACTGGAGGTTGACGTCATGGGGAATTCCTAGACATACTATGATGCACCAATCATGGACATTGGGCTTGGATGCGAGAAGTCCGGGAGGTGCGGGTGGTTTAGAGGGATCGGGGAAACCAAAGTCTTCCTTACCCCCGAGGGATGGTTCGGACCTATGGCTATGTGGAGTTTGCTTGGCCCGAATGGAAAAGGTGGGATAGTGAACTCCGCGGAAGAAGGGTAACGAGTATGAAAACTCGGGAGGGTCACTAGTGAAGGGGTCAAAAGGGTCGAAGAAGGTGTGACCCCATGAAGTGGGTTCCAACATGACATGGTCCCAATCATGAAATTCTTGAAGGTGCGGGTGGTCACCTTCCTCCGTCATAGTAGATGGGACCGTGTATAGGAAATATGACTCCTCCCTCGGAAGCAAAGTCATGAAGTCGGGCTCATCCGGTAGCGGGAGAAGTAGAAGAACCTCCGTGGTGACACAACCCACGGTGCACTCGGAGGTAATGGACCCTATGGCCGGATGGGTGAAGCTAAGACTAGCGGGTTGGTCAAAGCCTCGGGCCAAAAGATGCGTCAACTCCCATTGTGAATCTAATCCCATGACAAGATCATCCAACGTATCAACATGGTGACGAGATCGAAATGTGGTATGGAATGAGTTGACCGGCACTAGTGGTAGTGTGGGGTCCATTGATGGGAAGAGATGTGGGACCAAGCCATCCTTGAGCCATCTAAGAAGTGGCTCGGCTATGTAAAGTGTTCCCGTAAGAAACACGGGTGGCTCGGGCTTTGGTAGTTCCCACTTTGATGGTTTCGAATGAAGACCGGAGGTAGATAACAATGGAGCATCCATGGGTGGTGGAGTAGCTTGTGTCCTTTCCCACCAATCCGAAATCATTTTCTTTATTTCCTCTAAGGAGCGGGTTGGAGGAGGGACCTTGGGGTGGACTAGCTCCTTAACTCTCGGCTCGGGTGTGGGCCTAGGCTCGGTTATAAGCGGGACTTCTACTCGGTTGGAGGTGCTTGAGTGGGTTGGGATGGGAGTGCCAAGGGGAGGTTGGTTGGTGGTGCATGGGCGGGCCACTAGATTGGGGTCACTTTGGTGGGCTTGGACGGCGGTGAAGGGGTGGGATTGGGTAGAGGTGTGGCCCACTTGATTGTGGGTGAGTTGGTGGGGTTGGTGAGTGGAATGACCTCCGTGGTTGGAGGTAGGTGGGCGGGGAACGTAGGCCCTCCTAAGCATTCTCTTCATTTCCCACCATGACTTGATGGGCCTTAGATTCCTATCCTCCCTCTAATATTTGATGTCCCTCCAAGTTGCAGCGGCTTCACCAAAAAGTCGCCTTTTGGCAACATCGACTTGCATGGGCCCGTACATGATGTACACCTCGAAGTAATCATCCATAATGGCTTCCCATTCTAGATAGACACTCGGGTCATCGGACCCGTAGAAAGCCCGGGTTTCGGGTCTCGTGGGGTGGTTCGGGTGGTCCTTCCATTTGAGATAGTATCGCCACCATCCGGGAGTTTGGGACTCCATGGGACACGGGGAAACTAGTGGATGACACTCTTTTTTTTTTTTTTTTTGAATGCAAACACCCTAGACTCAACCTTGCTCTGATACCAAATTGATGCGGGACGGGACCACGGACACGATAAGCTAGCGGTCGTCCCTTAGCGAGGGAAGCGTCGGATGTGCGCGGTTGAACAACCGGCAGTGAGCTAGGGTGGTCGGCTCTCAATTGTGCCCGGATCGGGTCACGGGACGGTCACTCTCTCACTCGCAGCAGTGATATGATAAATTAAAAACGAGCTAGGTAACCCTACACATGCTCTCTAACAGCGGCATAAACAAGCATATATAGAAATAAGCGGAATGCCAAGCGAGGAGCGAATACGATACCTCCACGCGCTCGGCGTGGCGAAGATGGCACCCGGCCGAAACTCGTACTCCCGGGAACTTAATACATTAAGATTACAGCAATACAAGTAAGCCCACTCCACGCAGGGAGGTAACGGGTGACACAAGGGGGCCCGGGAGGACCAATTCCGGGTTGACGGGCGGTTTCCGGGCACGGCTTCGGCTTCGCGCGTACTCGTGCTAGTGGGGCCCACGTGTGGACCGGAGGGGTCGTGTGGGACCTGATGCCTCCTCTGGTGTGGGTACACTTGGGAAGCGCTCCCCTAGGATGGCGAGTTGCTGGAACGACCGCCGGACGCCGGGCGGCCCTCGGACGACGCTCGCGGGAAACCGGCCACAAGTCTGCACTTGCTGTCTTCTCGCGCGCTGTCCGGCGAGATCGGCTGCTGTGATCAACCCCGTCGTCGGAATGCAACGAGCTTGGCGCCGTTGGAAAGAGGGCTCCAAATACTTCGACGTAGGGGTCTTCAGAAAAAATAATCAGATACGTATATCTGACTTATGGAATTTACACCCTTGCTGTAAACAGGCCAGAACTGCAGGGGCAGGTTCTGACTTCTCTGAAAATCACCGTTGACCGGTGGGAGGACCTTGGAATATGGAGATGAGTTCTTCAGAAAAGTTGAAGATCTCTGAGATAGAAAACCGGGACTATTTTTGGTTTTTTATTTGGATAGGAAATGGATTTTATGGGATTTTTTGAGTGGACCTGGGTCGGATCTGGGACACTGTGGAAAAATTGCTCACAGGAACTGGTACGAATTTTGAAAAATACCTAGAGACCTTATCAAAAATTAATAAAATTCATGGTGGTAGACATATGTGGACAGAAGTCTCAGTAATTTTTAGAGCCCCAAAAAAATTCAAAACATGGGTCGAACAAGGTAGACTCAGAACTGATGAACAGTAGACAGAACCTGGACAGAACTGAAATTTGAACTTGGACGAAAATCTAAAAATATCTAAAGGACGAATTTTTGCCTGAAATTTTTTGTGGAGGTAAGGGTTCAAGAGGGGAACCAACCCTGAAAATTGGAGCTTCAGAAGATGAGGGAAGCGAGAGAGACAATTCGGAGAAGAGAGGTCTGTCCAGAGTGGACAGAAAACCGAATTCGTTGGTGAAGACGCGTCGGCGGCGAGACGGCGGCGGCGGCGATCACCGGAGCTGCTTCAGAAGTTGGAGGGGATCAAGAGGGGAGGGATCTCACTCTAGAAATGGGCTGGAGGTGGAAGAACCAGGTAGAGAGAGGGGAGGGGCTCAAGATCCAATTGGGGGCAAATGCCTTTTTTTCCTTCATTAATTCATTCAAAATGAAAATTACAACCTTATATAGGATGCCAACCAAACTCAATCTCAACCCTTGGATCTAGGGGTTTGGATTGGATGGCTGGGATACAATGAGAATCCCACATTGAATACATTAGTTTAATCAAATTGACCACATGTGTTCAAACTTGGTGTAATTCCATTCAAACACAACCTAACTACAACTACCAAGCCTAATAAGGCCAAAAGAGCATGCGCCCCCCTTCTTGGGCCAAGCCCATTCTTGGGCCAAGAGCCACTCCATATGGCATGCTAGGCATGGGCCATTCCCACTTTGATGGCCCATGAGAGGATGGAATCCCATTTGGGCTTTAAGAGCCTTAATGACCCACTTTGAAACCAAATGGCCCAATATGAAGGAGCCATCTTAAATGGACCTTAAACATGCTACCTAGTTATGGACTCTTCCTAGAAAGAGGCCCATTGGCTTAATTAAGCCTTACAAGGATGGCCCAAAAGAAGGAAATCAAAAATTACACACTTTCAAGCTAATACAACCCATAAAACACACCTATACAAGCTAATACACACTAATACAATCCATAAGCTCATGATGTCCTCATCAGATGGTGGACGTGAAAGCCACCCCAGAGGTTGCTTTGCCAATCCTTCCTGTCATTCATCTTCCTCCCTCCGAAATGCCCACGTACCGCAGATACAATGGTACCGGCAACCCCTTCATTCATCTCAAGGATTTCATGTATGAGTCCTCTTACTGGCAAAATGATCAGAGGTCCCTGGCATACCTCTTTCGGAGATCATTGGATGGTCCCGCGCTTGAGTGGTTCTATTCTCTGGAGCCCCGCGAGGTCGAAAATTTTGAAATAGTCCAGAGAAGGTTCTTGCAAAAATATAGGGATAGGGTCGGTCCCTCACTCTCCATTATCGACCTAGTGGCCGAAAAGATGAAACCCGACGAGGATTTTGTCCGATATGCTGATAGATGGAGGTCTCTGGCGGAAAGAATAAGGGATACCCTCTCCGAGCCCGAACAAGTGAAGATGATTGTGTCTAATGCAACCCCACAGTTCAGACATGTCCTGGCCATGAATAAACTTACTACAATGGAGGAACTCTATGAAAGGGCCCGATACATCCAAACCCAGCTAAAAGACTCCCCCATCATGAACATGTTTGAGTCGCCGAAGCCCAAAGTGGTCAGAAAGACAGGCGCTGGTGTCCCGGGCGGAGCCACAGAAGGGGTCGTGACAAATGAGCAAGTCAGTGCGGTCAACAATGCCAACTATGCAGTCAACCCAAGGCCTCCACAAATGCCCCGACTTCCCCTTCAACCAGGTCCTTTCCCTCTTCGTCCTCCACCCCAAAATAATCCACCCCAGGATAATATGCCTCCATTACGCCAACCCCAGCAACAACAACCACAACCTCAGCAACAACAACCACCGCTTCAGTACAACCAAGTTCCACCCCCGGGGAACTATGCTCCCCAACAGTAACAAAGGAGGCCGCTCGGTCCCAAGAGAGCCTACTATCCACCATTGCCGGAAACCTTAGCAGACATTTTTAATGCCCTCATGGCATCAAACCAACTCGCCCTACCCAGAGAAAGGCCCGCGTGGCCCCCCAATGTTGATACATCCAAATACTGCGTTTACCACAGGCAGCCGGGACACACAGTAGATTACTGCTTCCATTTCAAAGATTACATCCATGATATGAATGATGAACATCAAATAGATTGGGATGAGATGAGACGATACGTCGCAGCTCTCAAGGCTAGAAGACCTCCTCATAGGCCACAGCAGCAGTTACAACAGCAACAGCAACAGCAACCACAACAACAACAGCAGGCTCAGCAGGCCGCACAGCAACAGCCCGACATGGGCATAATCCAGAATCCATTACCGGAGCACCAACAGCCCAATCATCAGGTTAACCCCATCTCCTCCTTCTTGGAAGTCGGGAGAGAGCAGGTGTGGCACCAGGAAAGTACCTCCATTCTTTCTACCGCCAATCCTATCATCACGCAACACCCTTGCCTTGCCCGGGTAGCACCTCTCTCTCATCAACCCGCGTCGGTATCACCATCACCATTTTCACTACCATTACACCCTCTCATCCGCACCCCGACCTCCTATCAACCGACACTCTCCACTACACCTTCACACCCTCTCATCTTCTCTCACTCCCCCACTTTACCATCCACCTCTACCACATTTACCCCTATACCTTCTAAACCCCTTATCATCCGTCAACCATACATAACCCCGTCTTTCTCCACCACATCACCACTAATACCTTCAAAACCACTCATCACCCACCATCCACCTCAAAACCATTACCTGTTTCAAACCTTACCCACTCCTACTCCGTCTCCACCTCCACCTTCCAGACCCCTTATCCTTCATAATCCGCGCGATATCCCCTCTACCTCCACCATGCCGCCACCTAACAAACCCCTCATCAGAATCCCTGCTCCCGTCATCGCCCCTACTTCATCAACCATTCCTCCACTACTACCCCTCAAACCTAGGGATGTCAAAAATACCCGCAAACCCGATTACCCGCATTACCCGACCCGTGATGGGTCGGGTAATACCCGAATAAACGGATATGGATTTGGGTTTGGATACATTTAAAATACCCGTTTCATATTTGGATAGGGTATGGATTTAGTGCACCCAAACCCGTACCCGATCCGAACCCGCTCTTAATAACTTATTGTGCATGTTAGGCCTATGATTTTGACATGAACCCAATCTGTTGCCCGTCTTGTTGAGTTTGTGAGTTTAGACTTCTTGCTAAAATTATAAAGATGTTTTTATAAAATATAAAAATTACTTTAGAAAGGAAAGAATTGACCGGATTTCTTTTTTTCTAATTCTCATAAATCTCACATTTCTTTGGATGTGAATGTGAACTCATGCTTTATGGACGGATACGGATATCCGCGGATATATCCATACCCGTGACGGATATACCCGTATCCATACCCGCGAAAATAATAGGGTCCTATCCGGGTATGGTATTAGTAAAATTTTCACGGATAGGGTATGGTATTGGTCTACCCGAGCCGAACCCGATCCATTGACATCCCTACTCAAACCCCTGTTAAAATCCACTGCTACCCCCACAGAGGTACAAAAGCCGCAGGCAATGGTGCTCCGGAGTGGAAGGATTTTCCACAGGGTTTTTCCCCACAACAGTCAGAATCCCGAGCAATCTCAGCCAGAGAAGGATGATGCAGAGCAACCAGAAAGAGCTATCCCTGGAACACAGTATGATCTATTGAAACACTTGGACAAGACACCTACTCGGATCTCCATCCTGGAGCTACTTCAAAGATCCACATCCCACCAGGCGGCCTTGATGGAATATCTTCAAAAGGTCATGGTTAATGAAGACCTCCCCGTGGAGAAGATTTCGACCGTCCTGACCCCAACAGACACACAACCAGCCATCATGTTTCACAACTACGAGCTCGCTCCCAAGGAAGCTCGAAAATATGCATTGTGCATTTCAATAAAAATTAATGGGGTATCCATAAACCCGTGTCTTGTGGACACGGGTGCATCCATAAATGTGATCTCCATGAGCACTCTTCAGTTGTGTGGGGTCAACGAGGAACAAATAAGACCTTCCTCGATCACGGTCACGGCTTATGACAATAGCAAAAGGCCGCCACAGGGGATGATTATTCTGAAGGCAGAACTAGGCCCCATGGAAATTCCCACGGAATTCCATGTCCTCGACATGGACCCCACATTCAAGGCTATACTGGGTCGCCCTTACATCGAAGCCATGGACGCTGTGCCTTCCACCAACCATCAGTGCCTGAAGTTTCCTTACAATGGGAGAATTATTAAAGTGGTCAGTACACCTGTCCTTCACGCAGTGGATGCTATCAACACCTCTCTGCCTTCTGTTTGGCTGTCTCATCGGCCCATATTATCACTGCTGGACGTGCGTGATCCATCTCACATTCCACTAGCACCAAAGGAGCCGGTCAGGGCAACCGCAACATCATGTCTCCCTTTTCACTCCAAAGGTTGGGAGATTATGAGGAACATCGGCTATCAACAAGGAAAAGGTCTGGGTGCACAGTTACAGGGTATGCTCAAACCGCCAAAGGAAATTAGGCCGAACCGCAGGTTTGGCCTAGGCTTTAAAGGACCGTTCAAGACAGATTGGAAGCCCCTCACATGGACTCTATCAAACCACTTCAACAGAGGGCCCGTTGTTCAGATGGGAGATCACCCACGAGAAGCATATGGGGGATCACATGCTGTATATTTGGCTGAAAAATGTCCGAGGATCACCAAAAGAGGCAAGATCAAGGATCCGGAATGCGAGTGGGACAAATGGTTCGACATACGGGACATTTCCGTTGCACTGGAAAGGATGTTCTCGTCTCCGCAGCTTGAAGGACCACCATTGATCTCCGAAATACCAGAGAATATTACCACTCTTGCCAAGGTTCCAAACTATCCTCGTCCTCGCCAGAAGGACTCTGTCATCGACGGATCTTCATCCGTCCTCAACATTGCCATCAACGGCTCATTAGCCGCCATCCTCTCCATCCACTCGTCTCAGCCTTTACTGATATCTTCTTCCTGGGCCAGACAATTGTCTGATGATCTTCCCAGGTCCCCTTCTTTGCTTACATACCTACGCGGGCTTTTCAACCCGCGCCAGGTCTTCAACCATGATCTGCTCTATGAGCCTCACAATCCTCTAGCCATAACCCCTTTTCTCTCTCCTCCAATCTCTTCCCACTGCTTTGTCATTAAAAATGAAAATGAAAAAAAATGTCAATTTTCAAACTCCCCAACAACACATCTTCGTTGAGGAAACCTCCTACATCTCCCACGGGTGCGTACCGCCTTGCGGACCACCCGTCCAAGGTCCGATGAGCGACCTTTTCTACCCCTCCTCTGAGGGGTCTTCTCCTGTACATTCTACACCATCCTCTTCGTCTTCCTCTTCTTCTGTAAATATTGTCAGTCAATCTAGGAATGATAGGCCAGGGGTAGTACCTAGGAAGAAATCCAAGGGTAGGCAGATCCCTCGTCGATTCCTTCTGGATTTGACCGCCAGGTGTCAGGCCCTTCTTGCCATCCCCCAGTTGTTAGAAAATCCCATCCAGCTACCCGAAATAGAATGCGAGGGCGACTGTGCATCTGATGAAGGGTATGGAGTCTACGAGATCACGGATGAAGAATGCCCCACTGAAGATGAGGGTGAAGAATATGAAGATGCGGCGGGCGCATACGCAAGTGGAATGAGGAGATTCGACGAGCCGTCAACCGCCGTAGAAGAATCCACCAAAGAAGTCAACTTGGGAACTGAGGAAGACCCTAGGATCATCCTCATAAGTGACAACCTACCACCCTCTGAAGAAGAGGCATTAATTGAGGTTCTCAAGGAATATAAGGACACGTTTGCATGGAGCTACGAGGATATGCCGGGTCTGGATTCAACCTTGGTTGAACACCGTTTAACCCTAAAACCAGGGTCCATCTCGGTAAAACAAAGGTTAAGACGTTTCCACCCTCAGATGGCTTTGAAAATGAAGGAAGAGGTCGATAAGCTCCACAAAGCCAGGTTCATTAGAGTCGTTCTTTATCCTCAATGGGTGACGAACATTGTCCCGGTCATGAAAAAAGATGGGAAAGTCAGGATTTGCATCGACTTCCGGGACCTTAACCGCGCGTGTCCAAAGGATGATTTTCCCTTGCCTCACATTGATGTGTTGATCGATAACACGGCAGGCTACGAAACCCTCTCTTTCATGGATGGATTTTCAGGATACAATCAAATTCGTTTGGCAAAAGAGGATCAGGAAAAGACGTCATTCACTACCCCTTGGGGAACATATTGTTACGTGGTCATGCCGTTCGGATTAAAGAATGCTTGAGCTACTTACCAAAGAGCGATGATGGCCATATTTCACGACATGATGCACATATACCTGGAAGTATATGTGGATGACTTATTGGTGAAATCAAGGATCAGCATGGAACACCCAGAAGTTTTGGCTAAGGTCTTGCAGAGGTCAAGAGAGTTCCAATTGAAAATGAACCCGAAGAAGTGTGTGTTTGGTGTGTCGTCGGGTAAATTGCTGGGGTTCATCGTGAGTAAAAGAGGGATCGAGATAGATCTCGACAAAGCCAAGGCTATCAGGGATATGCCACCTCCTAAGAATTTGAGGGAAGTCCGAGGTTTAATCGGGAGGTTGCAGTTTATTCGTCGGTTTGTGTCTCAACATTCACAAAGGTGTAGACCTCTCTACGAGTTGACCAAGCCAGGAGTAGAATTCCACTGGAATTCTAAATGTCAGAAAGCTTTTGAAGGATTGAAGGAATATCTGGCTAGTCCACCCGTTCTCATTCCACCCAAACCAGAAAAACCTCTGATCCTTTACGTCTCAGTCTTGGATGACTCCGTGGGAGCCGTCCTCGCACAAGCTGATGAAGAAGGCAAGGAACGGGCAACCTATTACTTGTCCAAACTTCTCAATCCCTGTGAGCAGAAGTACACCGGCATGGAGAAAACCTGTGCTGCCCTCGTTTGGGTAGTGCAGAAATTGAAGCACTACTTCTTGGCTCATGAGGTCCACTTGATTGCTCGGATGAATCCTATCAAATTCCTTCTGGAGAAAGCCGTCCTTACGGATAGGCTAGCACGCTGGCAAAGTTTTCTCTCTCAGTTCGACATCACCTACGTCCAGCAAAAGGCGATTAAAGGCTATGCCATAGCCGAGCATCTCGCTCACCATCCACTTCCCAAGTTCGATCCCGTCCAATCAGAGTTTCCAGATGAGGAACTAATGTCCGTCAACCAATCAGATGAGCCAATGTGGACACTATATTTTGATGGAACTCTGAATTCTCAAGGGAGAGGAATCGGCATCGCCCTCCTGTCACCTGAAGGCCTCACATTCCCATTGGCATACCAGCTCAAATTTTCAGTCACCAACAATATAGCTGAATATGAAGCCCTTCTAGCTGGCCTAGAACTCGCTCATTCTTTTCGTATCACTGAGTTACGAGTCGTAGGTGATAGTCAACTCATCCTTCGCCAGGTACTCACTAAATATCGCACTCGTGATCCCAAACTCAAGCCATACCAAGAACTCACTGCTGCCTTTGCCAAACTATTCACCAAACTGATCTTTGTTCATGTCCCTCGTCATCAGAATATTCTCGCCGATGCCCTCGCCTCATTGGCGTCATCCTTAAGGTTCCCTCTAGGAAGATGGTTTAAGTCCATTTCCATCTACAAACTTCACGCCCCTGCAATCGATGATGCTTCCTACGTAAATATCAAAGACATGATAGCAAGGAAGATCCTGCAGGAAGATATCCTTGAGAAGAGGGAAATCATGTTGGCAGAGGCCGAAGAAGAACTGGCTGATGAAGAGAAACCATGGTTCTATGAAATTGTCAAATATTGCCAAGATCAGTCTTATCCTGAAGGAGCCACCGCAGAGGACAAGAAAGCCATAAGAAGAGTGGCTCAGAAATACACATTGGTTGGAGGTCTACTCTATAGGAGGAGCCTTACTGGTATTCTGTTAAGATGTCTTGGTGACGATGAGGTTTGGAAATGTGTAGAAGAGACGCACTCGGGTGTGTGCGGTGGCCACGTGAATAGTCAGATGCTCGCCAAGAAGATCATTCGGCAAGGCTTTTACTGGCCCACTATGGAAGAGGATTGTGCTGTCTATGTCCGTAGGTGTGTCAAGTGTCAACTTCACGCCGATAAAATCCATTCACCATCTTCCTCACTTCACCCAATATCCTCCCCGTGGCCTTTCTCCATGTGGGCATTCGACATCATTGGTCCCCTAGGTGATCCCAATTCCCTCACCAAGCAGAAATCTTTCATCCTTACTGCGACGGAATACTTCACCAAATGGGCCGAAGCCGAAGCTTACGCGGAAATCAAGGCGTCAACAGTCTGCAAGTTCATCATGAAGAACATTCTCGCCAGATTCGGCATCCCAAGCACGATCGTCACCGACAATGGGCCACAATTCATTTCTCAGGACCTACAGGACCTCTGCAAAAGGTACGCAATTGCATTGCATCATTCATCGCCATATTACCCACAAGGTAACGGCCAAGCGGAGGCCACCAATAAAACATTGCTCAAAATCATCAAAAAAACCTGCGAGTCTAGTAAGTTTTCTGACTGGCCAGAAAAGCTTATCGAAGCTCTATGGGCCTATCGCACTTCAATCCGTACCCCCACCGGGCAGACTCCATTTGCCCTTACTTATGGTATGGAAGCGGTAGTCCCGTACGAGACTCTGATCCCTTCTCTTAGTGTACAATTGGACGAGGAATTTCCCCTCGACGATCGTCGTAATTCACTCCTTGCCCAGTTGGAACTCTTGGATGAGAAACGACTGGCCGCTGCCGAACACGCGCGTGTGTATCAAAATAGACTCGCTCGCTTTTACCAAAAGAAAGTCGTTGAGAGAAAATTCAAAGTCGGTGAGATGGTCGTAAAAAGAATTTTTGTCAAACCTGGAGGGCCGCGTTCTAAGCTCCAACCCAATTGGGAAGGACCTTTTGTAATCCAAGCCGTGTACCCTGGCAACGCCTACAAGCTAATCAACGCCGAAGGGACCGAGTTATCCCACCCTTGGAATGGGCTTTATCTTAAGAAATACTACCCTTAGCATAAAATAAACAAAAAAAAATGATGATGAAAAGATAAAAAAAAAACATCAAAAACAAAGAAATACCAAAAACCACTAAAAATATGGAAAATTCAAAACGCCGATGCCTGGCAGTCACCATGTAGTTAAGTCCCTGCATCTAACCTTCATGTTAGGATAGGGCCCATTAAGGCTTGGTAGGCACCGGGTCTTGGTTCGCCAGAACCGTGGAGATCCCTGTCCGGCCACGTCGACCTATGCTCGCTCGAAGGAAGCTAACATGTGCTCACTTATGTATTTTATTCAAAAAAGTCGGTAGCATCACCTACGGTGGGGCCCCACCCAGAAGATCTCCGGAAGCTGTAATCTTTATTCTTTTCTCTTCGACCAAATGAGACAGTCGGCGCCCTTAAAACGCTGAGCATGAGAAACCGAAACTCAAACCCCAAAGGTAAGAGTAGGATCCATTTCCTCGAACATCGATCAGAGCACGAGAAGAGGGCAGTGTCCCCGCAGGCATACGAAAAGGGAGCCCACAAACGTCAAACGACTTTATCTCCCTCACAAAAAGAAATACAAAATCAAAATCAAGAGAAAAGCCTGGTCGTGACCGTGCCTGTTGCGATAAACGGAACCCCTCAAAGTAAAAGTCTGAATCCAAAGGGGGCCGTGAAATGTAAATGCTCGAGATTTGATCCGAAGTTGTCCGAAAGGAGAGAGTTAATGGGCCCTTATTCGCTCGCCGGGTTAACGGCTTTGCCGGTCCTCTCAGGAGGTTTATCCCCTACACTCTTCCTTCTTCCTCTAAAGATGAAGGTTCGATGGAGTTTCTGAAGGGTGAAAACTGCCTAGGGTCTGCGACCTTATTTTAATATCCACATTGGTTGCCTACTTTTAAAAAGCAAAAGCTATCGCTGCGAAGGAGTCTCTGCGTTTCTGGCTGGTCAAGACCCCTGTTTACCACCTTGATGTCTTCTTGTTTAACCTCGGGCTTAGGCCAATGCAAGCGCGTCACCTATGGGTGCGACGGCGTCTGATTCCGGGTCAGCGTAGCGCGGTTGGTCGTTAGGGTTCCAGGGTGTTCCATCATATACCATCTAGAGTTGTGAGGAAACAGACCCGGGTCGGGCAAATCTTTTACCTCAAACATCTTTTGGGTGAATCCCTGTGGTCGGAAGCAACTGGGAGCCTAAGCATGGCATGACGGTATTGTCATAAGGGTAAGTCTTAGCCGGCGGGATCATCATTCGAGGGGTCTAGAGGCCCAAATCAACCTAGATGTGCACTTAGGATACCCGGGAGGTTAGTAAGAAACCCATGTCTCACGTAGGTTAGGTGCCATTTGGGTGCTTGCCGGGCGTTAGCAACAAAAAACAATCGAAATGATAAAAGCAAAAAAAAATAGAAAAGAGAAATGTACATATTTGCAAACAAAAAAAATCTTTTTATGATAAAACAAAAAAATATCAAATATAAAAAAGAAAACAAATCAATTTTACATGATTACATTTGCGTGCAGCATCTCACTTTTAATACCGCTTGCATTCGTGTGCTTGCCTGTCGCATTTATCATCACCGCATCCTTCCCTTGCCTTCGTTAAATAAAGGCTTGGCCCCTTGACCAGTTATCAAGGACAGTCACAGTGACCATTTGCTTATTGAGCAAGGGGCCAAGTCAGAACAGAAATTCTGATTTGTTTGTTTCAGTATCGTGTGCAGGGATTCAGGCAACAGAAGCATAGGTGAAAAACAAACAAACCGAACCTTGTATTTTATTCCAAAAAATCAAAAAAAATTACATCAAGTTCCGCCCTCTCTCTCTGCATTACTCGTCCCACTACTCTCCGGGTAAAACACTCTCAAAGGTGCTACCCAACTGCGAAAAGCGGTACTCCTGCCGCTCTGTACTCCTCTTCCTATTCCCACATCTCGGCGTTGATCTACGGAAGCAGCAGAGAAACTACCAACACGAAAGCCACGCTCTCGTGCTCTTCGGTAGCGCTCCTCACCATCTCTCAGCCACTGTTCAGCAAGACCAAGGCTGATTCGGAGTTCAAATAGTTGGGCCTCCATGGCCCTTCGTTCCTCCCTTTCAGCCAAACTGTTGGCTCTTTCTCTCTCTGCGTCTCTTTCTCTCTCTGCCCGTTCTCTCTCACGGTCTTCCCTCTCCAACTGGAGAGTGATCCTCAGTTCCATAGCATCCCTGGAAGAGTCGTCATCAGGATGACGCCGCAGTTCCCTCTCCAGTTCCGCTATCCTAGCCTCCTTCTGCGCAGCTTGGGCAAGCGCTTCTTCCGTCTCCTTTTCCTGCCAAGTGTACCATCTCAGATACGCGATAAGGCATAAACAAAGAGAACTCAACGCTGAAACTTTTACCTGTATACGGAGCATCCCTTCTGCCTCCACAGCACGCTGCGTGGCGTGAGCAAGTTGTTCATGAAGCAAGTTAAGTTCGGAGGTAGGAATCCACAAGCTGGAGGAGGTACCACCTACTCCCGTCGCTGGGGAAGCCGCGCCAATCTGAGCATGCTACGACCGCGTGAATTAGCAGCCAACATCTGGAATCTGGGGTTTTAATTAAAGAACGCAGTGCACACCTACCGAGGCGCTCATAGCTCCGCGGGCATCGCCCAATTGTTGCTCCATCTCTGCCAAACGAGTTCGTAAATTCGCTATCATGGCATCCCGGACATCCTGCAGCCTTACAAGTCAGCATTTTCACCAGAAAACCAAGGAAAAGAGAAAGAAGAGAAGAGAAAAGGAGAAACCTACCTCCACAAGTCCCCGGGGTTGGAACCGTTCTGCGTACTTTGTCCTATATAGACGCAAGTAGTCCTCGCTGTCCCGCGCCTGTGATTCTACAATCGTGCCACCCCGTTGCCAGTCCTCATACTGTTCGGGGAATCGCACGCGCCAGTAAATGCAAGTCGCCGGTCCCCGCGTCTTTCTCCCAACACGAGGTGGCGCAGCTGAATCCACCCATTCTTGAGCCAGTCCTACAGCCCTCATAACTAATCGTAGCCGAAGCGGCTCGATTTCATTCAGGCAGTGCATCCATAGTTCCCGTCCGAACCGGGCACGACTTGCTAAAACCCACGGCTGATCGGCATCGACCATGTCTGAGTAGGGTCTCCAGTTTACCATCGCTGCAGGGAACTCCTGTAGCTCTCGCCTTAGCACCATCAGTTGGTAGGTTAGGGGTGCTGCACTCATGATGGGTTCCCACCGCCTGGCTAGCGGCACCATCACGGGTCGCCAATGTCGAGCTCTCCCCATGGGGAGGTAATAATAGCTCCGTAGCTGCTCGACGCAGGTCATCAGTACCTTGCGAAAACAACAAAAAAAAAAAATACAAAACAAGCAAAACCAAAAAAAATACCTGGATGAATGGTGTGAAACCACTCACAGTCATCTCACGATCCGTTTCTTGGAATAGGCCTGCAAACAAGTGTGCCAGCATGGCGGCTCCCCAGGCATAATACCCTACTCTTTCAAGGTCTGACAGCAGCTCCAGGAAGCAACATTGGATACCGTCCCCTTTCGAGCTCAGTACCAATCTCCCCAAAAGGAAGAGGAGAAATCTCCTCAAATCTACGTTGCATCTTTCCCAGTCACCGAAATCTGTGCAGTACACGGCGCGGCATCCTATTTCTATCCTTTCCATGAACTCTTCTGAGGATTCATCATCCCGCCGACGAGTGTCGGTGAGCCCTAATGCATCCATGAGGGACGCCCTAGCTACCGACCTATTTTTCCGACCATCTAGGTCCAAACCCAGTAACTTCTGGGCACCTTCTCTGTAGTCCGCGTAAGTGACTCCGGTCACTGCCTCGCCCTCTACCTTCAGGCTTGTGATCCGGACCACATCCTCCAAGCTGGGCACCATGTGCCCCCAGGGCATCAGGAATGCCCGGCTCACTGGGTCCCATCTCTCACAAAAGGCTTGGATCAGGACTAGGTCAAGCTGGATCGGCTCGATCCGAAGGAAGGTACCAAATCCCATCACGTCTAGCCTCGCCTTCTGAAAATCTGCGAGGCCCCTGTACGCTGCTACTACCAACTCCCATAAGATTTGTGATTTCATCACAATCTACACATACAAGGAATGGGGGTGAGGTTTGGTCAGAAGAAAGGAAGAAAGAATGAGAAAAGGGCAAGAAAACTTGGCTTACGAGTTGTGATTGGGCCCTTTCGCTGAAGTGCCCTTCAAGGTCTGAAAGCCTCCTGGAACTACTACCACTGGACCTGCTTCTCTTCGAGGAGTGGGAAGATTCGCCCTCCAGCGGACAGAAAGGTCTGTTTAGTCAGTGACTCAGACGGGAGGTCCGAGCCAAAGGGGTACTCACCGCCTGGGGAGGACGGAGAGAAGAGTTTGTTTAGTCAATGACCTGGACTGGAGGTCCAAGCCAAAGGGGTACTCACCGCCCGGGGAGGACGGAGAGAAGAGTTTGTTTAGTCAATGACCTGGACTGGAGGTCCAAGCCAAAGGGGTACTCACCGCCCGGGGAGGACAGAGAGAAGAGTTTGTTTAGTCAATGACCTGGACGGGAGGTCCAAGCCAAAGGGGTACTCACCGCCTGGGGAGGACGGAGAGAAGAGTTTGTTTAGTCAATGACCTGGACTGGAGGTCCAAGCCAAAGGGGTACTCACCGCCCGGGGAGGATGGAGAGAAGAGTTTGTTTAGTCAATGACCTGGACTGGAGGTCCAAGCCAAATGGGTACTCACCGCCCGGGGAGGACGGAGAGAAGAGTTTGTTTAGTCAATGACCTGGACTGGAGATCCAAGCCAAAGGGGTATTCACCGCCCGGGGAGGTGTGGAACGCACTAAGTTTCTTGGGGTATGAAATATTGTGGGATATCGGTGGTTATATCGATTCGAGATCATCTGTCCCACCGGGCGTGCCAGCTTGTGGAACGCACTGAATTTCGTTGGACGGGAATATCGTGGGATATCGATGGTCTTTTTATCGGTTTATCTAGTGCGAGGGCGTGCCAGTCACCTAGGTGACAATGTGTTCGGGCTTCGAGACTGGAGTGGTCCGAAGCCCGGGGTGCGCTCCATCTGACTGATCAGACGATTGTGGATATCGGGTCGGGACTGGAGACCCGCCGCGCCATAAAGGCCGCGACGTTAATTACATCCCCTCGGAGAGGGGAAGACCTCTGATTAATCGCCAAGAAAAGGGGTCAAATGACCTAAAGATCATTTTTCATTAAAGCATGCGAGTTCGGTTGACATGATTTAAACCCTCCGCGTCGGTATGTAAAACGGTGTTCAAAAACCGTACAAATACTTGCTGCGAGTGCGGCGAATTTAATGAAAGTGTGGGATTAGATCCCGGTATATATATATATATCAGTCACTAAGGACCATCCAGTATTCGGTCGAGAGTTCATATTCGAAGCATCGAAGGTAACAACAAAGACATTCGGATATCTACCGTAGGTACGGCACGTTTCATGTGGGTGCGGGATCAGATCCCGGAAGAAGTGGGTCAATTTGATGAACTATCGGCCCAAGAGGTGCACGGATCATGACCATGTCGGGGATCCCGAGGTCCATGTCCGATACCATGGGGCATCATTACACAGTCCGGGGGAGCGGGTCGTTAAGTGTAAGGCCAAAACTCGACAATGTGCGCCCTCGCACGCGGATCGACCTGCGCGGTCAGGTCGCGGGGGTCAAGGGGGCAACGCCCCTTGCGGGGGTTTTCGGGGGCAGCGCCCCCGGAACAAAATTTGGATTATAGTAGAGGGGAGACTTTTGATTAGCTTTACTCATTAGCTTTAATTCTTTTCTATCATTTGATTAATCATTTTTTTTGGCATGCCGGTTCAGGGAAGCAACGGGGACGGGGCGCGCCGGATTAGTATCAAGAGGAGGGCGCCGTTTTAGAGGCCAAAGGAGGAAGTGGGGGCGCCGTTTTAAGGTGAACATGGAGATGGAGAGGGCGCGCCGTTTTTGGGACTCAAGGAAGGAGGTGGAGGTAGGGCGCCGGAATAGGCCCAATGGGGGGGCGCGCCATTTTAAGGATGCTACAAGGGGACAGAAGGGCGCGCCGGTTTAAGGAAGGCCAATGGGCGCGCCGTTTTAGCCTTCAAAGGAAATGGGGGTTACGAGAATGGGGTTAAATCGGCGCGGTGAGGGGTGACCGCGCCGGATTAGGCCACGCCGAGACATCGTCTCTTGAGTTTTCTTATTCGTTCTGTGGACTTGTTTTGCTTTATGTTCTTGATTCTATGGCCTACAGAAGGATCAATAGTTAGATTAATTGCTCGATTGACACCCTAGATCAATAGGATGAAGGTTTAAGCATCGTTGTTGGTTTGTTAAGGTGAGTGAGCAGGAGGTTTATGTGTTCGTTCAGGGGGGGTTCAGTTCACAGAGTTTACTGTGTATTGGATTAAAACTTAGTTCGTTCTTGAGTGGCTCAATTTGTTCACTTGTTCTTGGCCCTGGCGAGAATCGGGCAGTACCTCCCCTAGACCGGAAGGGTCCGGGGGAAAAGATGGGGCGCGCCATGCGGAGAGAACTCCGACGGCCCCGAAACATCCCGGTGTGTGCATAAGCAACGACACCAGTAAAGTTACCCCATTAGGGGCCGGAGATCCCGAGGGCTAGCCTACAAGGGAAACCGGTGACCCATGGGTTGTTGCGATCGTATCGACTCCCCCCGTTCGGGGCCGGAGGTCCTGAGGGCCAGCCTACAAAGGAACTCCGACGACCCGAGGGTTGCCGTGATCGCGTGGCTGAAGACCACGTGAGAGCCGAAGTCGACACAAGAACACGGCGGTAAAAAAAAGAGAGAGAGCCACTATGGGCTGAGTATTGAGGGGGATTGGGGCATCAAAAATCTCCCAAAGGGGAGTTTTCCTTTCATTCCACAACAGACCGAACTCCGATTACATTGAAGGGGAATACGAAGACAAAGGTCTACATGTGAAGATCACCAAAAGGAAATCAAAGGGGCAGAAGGAAATGCAAAGACAAAGGGGGGAACCGAGCTCTCTTCCCCTCACCTCTCCTTCTTTCTTTCACCCTCTTATCTCTCTTCACACTTCGGAGCAGGGCTTCACCGCCAATAGAGCGTCCCTCCTCTTGTTGCTTCTTGCCTGGGGCATGTATTTATATGGAGAGCAGGGAAGCAAGCTTCCCATTTCTATGGCTTTTTGTTCTGTTCGCAGTTGCCGTTGCTAACGTTGATGGGGTCACCGTGTCGAATGCCGCTGTCGTGGACGTCACCTCCGCCGCAGTTACAGTGTGACCGGGAGAGGGGCAGGGGCATGGCCTCCTCCTTCGCTGGCATGTACACCGCTAGCCACGTTTGCTTTCATCATTTGCAGGGGAATGGGCGGCCGGCTGACGGAGCAAGCGTTCGACAGTGCAGGGCTCGAGGGTTTCCATTTGAAGAACATGCTTGGATGCCCAACGGGTCGAAGCAGACGTTTTAGCCATTTCAGGCTTGTTCGTCGTCGTGCAGTTCCCAGGAAACAGGGGACCGTAATGCCGATGGGATGGGTCGGTTGCTCGCCAGGAAGCGCTTCAGAGAAAGGGGTTAAAAGGTTAAAACGGCGCCATATTCAAAGGGGCGCCGTTTTAAGCATCAAAGGGGGCTTCGGGGCGCGCCGTGTAGCCAATGAAAAGAAAATGGGTTAAAACGGCGCCACATCCCAAAGGGGGCGCGCCGTTTTAAGGGGGGGACGCGCCGTTTTAAGGCGCGCCGTTTTAAAGCCCCCTCGTGCCGTTTTAAGCACTAAACGGATTCTTCTCGAAGTCGCGACCATTTTACGTGAATGTCGACATTCCCGGAAGGTTCCGGTTGCTATGTATGACCTCTACAATGTTCCATTCGCAGCCTTTGGGGCCCGGTCCCAGACTCTGCGTGACTTTCGGTGCACGTCGGGCTATGTCGGAGTCCCCGACTCTTCTTTGATTCAGCTCTCGGCACGGCCGGCTGTAGAGTTGTGGCCATATCTTCCGCCCGGGGGGCTCCCTCATCGGCTAGCGGACCACCAAGTAAGTCCTCATCCTGATCGGGGAGGCATGAGGTTTATTTGGCATTTTCATCTTCGGCTTGCTCTCGAGTGTCGAGACGTGCATGACGTATGATCATCATCGACATTTTTCGACGTCCACAAATGCCCCCCACTCGCGGGTGGCGCAAGCGAGGGATGAGTGCGCGGGGATCGCGAGTGTAGAGTTCTTCGACAGGACGTCTATTCTTCCGAGCCAGTGGGATGCTAGTCCGGTGCGAATTCACGGGAAAGCGCTCACTCCTTCAGCGAAGGGATGAGGGGATCGCTTCACCGCACATGCACACGGACTGGCATATCTGAGTGGAGGTTTGGTCGTCGGCATGGCAGAGTGCCGAAGCAAGAAGGAGGGGTTCAAGTTTCTCTGACTTGGGCGAAAAGTCAAGATCGGATCGCACGGCTGAGGCCCCAGAAAGGCCTTAGGCGCCGTCAAAGGTGGTTCGTTGACACTGGGGTTGCATCAACGCAAGGATTTCAATCTTCTTCCGACCCAGACGAAAGGTCTAAATCGGAGCTTTCGGCGAGGGTGCCGCATAAAGTGGATTCGTCAATGCTGGGATTACATCAACGCAAGGATTTTGGTTTTCTTCCGACCTAGACGAAAGGTCTAAATCGGAGCTTTCAGCGAGGGTGCCGCATAAGGTGGATTCGTCAATGCTGGGATTGCATTAACGCAAGGATTTCAGTTTTCTTCCGACCCAGACGAAAGGTCTAAATCGGAGCTTTCGGCGAGGGTGCCGCATAAAGTGGATTCGTCAATGCTGGGATTGCATTAACGTAAGGATTTCAGTTTTCTTCCGACCCAGACGAAAGGTCTAAATCGGAGCTTTCGGCGAGGGTGCCGCATAAAGTGGATTCGTCAATGCTGGGATTGCATTAACGTAAGGATTTTAGTTTTCTTCCGACCCAGACGAGAGGTCTAAATCTGAGCTTTTGGCGAGGGTGCCGAGTAAGGTAGATTCGTCAATACTGGGATTGCATTAACGTAAGAATTTTGGTTTTCTTCCGACCCAGACGAAAGGTCTAAATCGGAGCTTTCGGCGAGGATGCCGAGTAAAGGTGGATTCGTCAATGCTGGGATTGCATTAACGCAAGGATTTTAGTTTACTTCCGACCTAGACGAAAGGTCTAAACCGGAGCTTTCGGCGAGGGTTCCGAGTAAGGTAAATTCGTCAATGCTGGGATTGCACCAACGCAAGGATTTCAGTTTTCTTCCGACCCAGACGAAAGGTCTAAATCGGAGCTTTCGACGAGGGTGCCGCATAGAGTGGATTCGTCAATGCTGGGATTGCATTAACGCAAGGATTTTAGTTTTCTTTCGACCCAGACGAAAGGTCTACATCGGAGCTTTCGGCGAAGATGCCGAGTAAAGTGGATTCGTCAATGCTGGGATTGCATTAACGCAAGGATTTTGGTTTTCTTCCGACCCAGACGAAAGGTCTAAATCGGAGCTTCCGGCGAAGATGCCGAGTAAAGTAACACTAAGGAACAACTTCTTTCTCATTCTTTTTCTTTTCCTTCTTCTTTTTTTTTCTTTTTTTTTCTTTTTTTCTTTTTTTCTTTTTTTTTCTTTCTTTTTTTCTTTTCTTTTCTTTTTTTTTGATGATCACGGTGGGACCGGATCACAAAGGTGTGATAGTATCGTCGACATTGGGTTTATGTCAACGCAATGGAATCGGGTTTAATCGGCTTAGACGGAAGGTCTAGGCCATGCTGCTCGGTTGAGGCCTCGGAGGGCCATGGGCGCCGAGTTGAGTTTTCGGATGTTTTATGTAAAAAGCTCCATGATGGAATCCTCTTCATTGTGGGGTAATGGTTTCAGTTGATCGCCGAGCTGGGGAAGCGGCGCATGGTATAACTTCAGGTGTTTCCCATTGAGTGGTGGGAATTGAATTTCCCCCCGGTGGTTGACGATGACATAAGCACCGCCTTCATAGACTTTCTGGACCACATAAGGTCCTATCCAGTTTTCATTCAGTTTGCCTTTGGGGTTGGCCGCCATGACTTCTCTTCGCTTGACCATGACTAGGTCTCCCATCTTGAATTCACGTTCTTTGACGAGTTTGTCAAAGGCGCGGGTCATACGGGCCTGGTAGACCTGTATGTTCTGCTGGGCTCTGAGCCGCCGTCCTTCCAGATCGGAGAGCTCCTCCAGTCTTCTTTCTATATTGGCTTGGCCATCTTTGACTAATTCATGCTGGATCGCCACCCGTAGTGAGGGTACCTCCAGCTCTATCGGCACGACCGCTTCTGAGCCATACACCAAGGAGAATGGTGAACAACCTGTCGGGGTCTTGTACACAGTGCGATACGCCCATAGCGCTTCATACATCATGTCTTCCCAATCCTTCTTGCTAGAGCTGACCGTCTTGGCAAGAAGTGTGCATAGTGTCTTGTTGAAGGCTTCCGCTAACCCGTTTGCCTGCGGATTATACGGAGTGGACGTCCTCCAATCAATCTTGAATTTATCGGCCAATCTATAGACCTTTTGGTTTCGGAAGTGGCTTCCGTTGTCAGAGACAATTCGATCGGGCACGCCGAATCGGAATATGATATTTCGACGGACGAATCTGGCCACGATTTCTCCCGTCACTTCTCTTAGAGCCACAGCTTCAGCCCAGCGAGAGAAGTAATCTGTTGCTGCTAGAATGTATTTGCATCCCGCTGAAGATGCGGGGAGCGGGCCCACAACATCAGTACCCCATTGAGCAAAAGGCCAACTGGGCGCCGTTGGGTGCAAATGAGCTGGAGGTCTTCTTGGGATCGCAGCATGCTGCTGGCATTTATGACATGACTTGGCATACTTGCAGCAGTCATCAAACATAGTCGGCCAGTAATATCCCAGCTTCTTGACTTCAATCTTCATTTTCGGCCCAGCTTGATGAGCACCGGCCGACCCGGCGTGCACTTCCTTCATAACCACCCAAGCCTCCTCCATGGATATACATCGGAGGAGCACCTTTCTTCCGGCATCAGCCATGGTTCGGAACAAAGTTCCATTTCTGACTTCATAAGAATCTTTTGTTCTGATCAATCTGATCCTTTCTTCCCTCTGCTTGGGCAATTCTTGGTGTTCAAACCATTTCATTAGGGGTTCCCTCCAATCAGGAGAGTTAGTTGTTTCTGCTATCGCAGCTTCATATTCTTCTTCGTCACCTGGCTCCTCTATCATGCTGGGGACCTGGCGCCTGTTTATGACTGTTATGTTGAGGGATTCGCCTGGCAGGGCCGCCAGTGAGCTTGCTAATTTTGCTAGTGCATCAGCCTGGGCATTCTGGCTTCGGACGACATGGCCTACTTCAATGAAGTAGAACCGCCCCATGAGCTTCTTCGCCTTGGCGCAATACGGAAGTAACCCGGGCTTCCGGACGTCGAACTCTCCTTGTATCTGCTTGATAATCAGCATAGAATCACCAAACACCTGCAGCATTCGGATCTCCATGTGGAGGGCTATCTGAAGACCGATAATCAAGGCCTCATATTCTGCTTCATTGTTCGTGCACGGTTTGTTGATCGAACACGATGTATGCAACACTTCTCCTCCTGGGGATTTGAGGACGATGCCTGCTCCAGCCCTTATCCTCGCATGCCCTGGTTGAGATGTTTCAATTCTGGATGCCCCGTCAAAGTATAACTGCCATATGGCTTGACGGACTTGGTCCACTTCTAGTGTTTCATCTTCCGGAAGTTCCGCGACAAGCGGGGAATTCTCAGGCACAGGGTGTGCTGCGAAGAAATCTGCTATCGCCTGGCCTTTAATAGCCTTTTGCGGCACATATGTAATATCAAATTCCATCAAAATGACGGCCCACTTCCCCAGTCGCCCTTTCAGCGCCGGCTGGGACAAGAGATGTTTGGCTGGATCGGCCCTTGATATCAGCTGTATTTCATGCGAGAGCATGTAATGCCTCATTTTCTTGGCCGCAAAGACCAAGGCAAGACAAACTTTCTTGATCGGGGTATACTTTGCTTCTGCCCCGGCCAGTCTTCGACTGAGGTAATAAAGCGCCTGCTCCTTTCCCTCGTCGTTGTTTTGAGCCAACATTGCCCCGAGTGAACATTCGGTGGCGGCTATGTAGAGAATTAGCGGCCGCCCTTTGACAGGTGCCCCCAGCACAGGTGGGGTCTTCAAGTATTCCTTCAGCTTATCAAAAGCCTTCTGGCATTCTTGATTCCAGTCGAATGGCGCATCTTTCATCATCAGCTTATGAAATGGTTGACATCGCCCGGACAGGTTGGAGATGAACCTGCGGATATAGGCCAATCGGCCCTGCAGTGATCGCAGTTCCGTCAGGTTCTTCGGAGGCGGTAGCTCCTGAATAGCCTTTATCTTGGAGGGGTCTATTTCAATCCCCCTATATCGGACAATGAAGCCCAGAAACTTCCCACTGGAAACGCCGAAGGCGCACTTCAGCGGGTTCATCTTCAACTCGTATTGTCGGAGCCTTTGAAATATAACCCTGAGGTCACTCAGGTGATCTTCTTTCTTTTGGGTCTTGACAACCAAGTCGTCGATGTAGCATTCGACCTTGTCATAGAGCAATTCATCAAATATCTTGGTCATCGCCCTTTGATAAGTGGCGCCAGCATTCTTGAGGCCAAAAGGCATCCTTTTATAGTGGAATATCCCCTTGGGTGATCGGAAAGTCGTATGAATTCTATCATGTTCGGCTATCCATATCTGGTTGTATCCGGACGACCCGTCCATGAAAGATAAGGCTTCATGGCCAGTGGTGGCATCGATCATGACTTCAGTGATGGGCACCGGAAAATCATCTTTCGGACAAGCCTTGTTCAGGTCTCGGAAGTCCACACATATCCGGATCTGGCCGTTCTTCTTCTTGACGGGCACAATATTGGCCAGCCAGGTGGTATACTGGTTTTCTGCTACGAAGTCGACGTCTATGAGCTTGTCGACTTCCTTGCAAACTTGGCTTATCAGTTTTGGCCTCATTCGCCGGGGTGACTGCTTCACTGGTTCGGCCTTGGGGTCAATGGCCAACATATGCTGAGTAATCATCGGGTTGAGGCCCGGCATTTCTTTGTAGTTCCAAGCAAAACAGTCTCGGAACTCTTGTAGGAGCTTGATGTATCGCTCTCTCTCTTCTGGGAGAAGGAGGGCGCTGAGGAATGTTGGTCTGGGGTCATCTTTTGTACCCAGATCCACTTCGATCAGCTCATCAACAGTGGCTTGGCCACCATCTTCTATCTCCGGGGGAGCCGGTTGCAAGTCGATGAAGCCTTCATCGTCTTCTTCAGCCTCGAGGGCATCATAGATGTCTTCTTGTACCACCCCGCTTAGTGGCAGGGCTTTGTCATCTTCTTTCAGAGGGGTTGAAAGGGGTGCTTCACTAGCTTCGGGGCATCTTCCATCGGCGGGGCTTGCGACCTCCGTGAGCAAAGAGATCATGTGGACCCCGCTTCTATAAGCGACCACGTCATGCGGACGCGGTGGGTACACTTCATATTTTCCCAGCCTTAGTTCGCCCTTCCTGATTAGGCCTTGAGCGATATTTTTGAATACATAACAATTTTCAATAGGATGCCCCAGCACCCGATGATAAGGACAAAATTCGGGGTCGTCGCTTCGTTCGACATCCTCTGGCCTTTTGGATTCTGGAAAGGTAATCTTGCCGTAACGACAAGCCCATTCAAAAATCCTCTGAGTTTTGTGTCTTGGGAAGGAATAAGGCCTCCTCATTTTCTCTCGCAATGAGGCCGGTTGATTGGTTGAAGGATTGGCTACCTCCTTTGTCTTCTCCTTCGAATGCCCAGAAGTGCTGAAGTCGACACCTCCGGGTTTGTCTTCTTGTCTTGCCAGGGTGATGGCAGGATGGTATTTCTTCAGGAAGGCTTCAATATCAGCCGCTATCATGGCCAACTGATCAAGGGAGTGGACGTTAAGGCCGACCATCCGCTGCTGAATATCCTTCTTTAGACTTTCCCCGCAAGCCCAAGTGGCAACCTCGTGGCTTAACGGGGACATGCATCTCACATATAGGCTTCTCCACTTTCTGATGTAGTCCAGGACGGGCTCATCATCTTCTTGCCTGTGGCTGTAGAGTTCTGCCCTGGTCACGAGGAAGTGCTCCGGGCTTGAGTGACTACATTGCTGAGGGAGGATGTCCCCTGCTGGGTCAAACCAGTGCATACTTATTTCGGCTAGGTGCTCCTCCAGCCTTTCAATTTCCTGATGTAACCCGCCGAGCAGTGAGGGCAAGGTGGAGTCAGGCTGAGGGAAATCTGCTTCAGGACATCTTTCACCAGCCGGGCTTGTGACCTCTGCGAGGAGGGAAACCACATGGACTCCCTTTTCACAGACAGCTGCTTCATGGGGTTGTGGGGGCTTCACCTCATAATCCTCCATCTTCAATTCTCCTCTCTTGATCAGGTTCTGGGCGATATCCTTGAAGACATAGCAATCTTCTATAGGGTGGCCAAGGATTCGATGGTAGAGGCAGAATTTAGGGTCATCACTCCTTGTAGCATCCTCTGGCCTTTTGGACTTTGGCAAGGTAACCCTGCTATAGTGGCAAGCCCATTTAAAGATCTCCCGAGTTTTATCCCTCGGGAAGGAATAAGGCTTCTTCATCTTCTCCTGCAACGTGAGGACTCGTTCCGCCGGCCGGCTAGTTGAAGGGCCGGCTATTTCTTTCGCCTTCCTCCTTGAGTGCATAAAAGCACTAAAGTTGGTGGTCAGGGACTGATTCTCCCATCTTTCCGTGGTGGCATAGGAGCCCCCCGGGTTCATGGATCTGCCCTCCCGGAGGTGGATACCCTCGGTAAGACCGGACAGTAGTTCGATCATCTTGGCCAACTGCGCCTTCAACATCTCGATCTCCTGCTGCTGCTCACAACATATTACGAGCATAACAGGGTCACAAAGGGAGAAATCTGGAGTGTAGCTTGGACTGCTATCTTCCGTTCCGACATCAAGTGGAGGTGGCAGCACCCCGCCACCGTGACTATCTGGGAGTGGTGCCTCGGAAGTGGATGGCACCCCCTCTATATCCCTGCTTAGAGGTGGGTTCTGGAGGAACACTTCTTCATCTTGAGCTTTGTCGGCTGAAGGCATACGCTGCTCTTTGCTCTTGGTTTCTAGTGCATCTGTGTCTTCTGGGGGACTGTCGCCAACTAGAGTTGAGACAGCTATCATGTTTGCTTCATAGAATTCTTCTGCTGAGAAACCCAACCCAGGGTGCTGGGTAATCTTCAGGAGTTCCCTATCCAGGTTCGGTGGATACCACAGCTTCTTGAACATTTGATTCCGACTTTCGGTCTGAAAGAAGGGCAGTTGTTGCCCTCTAGCCATTTTCACCACTCTGCTAGATATATCCGGAAGTCCCATGATTGGGCCGACCGGGTCACGGATTTCTTCGGGGAATTTACAATCATCATCCCCTTTCACTGGATGTTCATCAGCCACATAGCACATCGTAGGTGGGCCCTCTGGGTTGGGCACCTTCCAGACCTTCAAGAATTCGACTGTTTGACAGTCTAAATCTGTGGGTGGCTTTGTGATCCCCAGAGGGACCTTCACATACCCAGGTAAATCCTCGAGCTTCGGCACTCCTGTCTCGAGGTAAATATTAGAGGGGATGGCTCGAACCACGCCTTCAACTTTAGAAATGTGTGACACTTCCTGCGGTGCCACATAGTCGGGCGGTGGTGGAGGGAACCAGTCGTCGTCCTCTGCTATCTCCTTTTCTTTGCTTTGAGTCGGCTGGGGATTCTGCTTCGGCTCCTCCATGTAAAGTGCAGCATCGAGCAGGTGGCATTCAAACACCTCAAAGGGGTGTAAGTCTGCGAATATTCTTTCTTCTTTTCCATTCCGGGAGTACTTAATGCACTGGTGCAGGGTTGAAGACACTATCCGATTCTGATGCAGCCACGGTCGGCCGAGCAATGCTTTATATGTGGTATCGGAGCTGATGACGTGGAACTGCACTTTGGTGGTGAAGTCTCCTAGTGACAGCTCGAACTCTGCTACACCCATGGGAACTTCAGACTTCTGGTTGAACCCAGTTATCTTCATATCCTTGACCTTGATCAGGTGCACATTGAAGTAATGTTTCTGGTAAACCTGGCAGGAGAGTATGTTTACTGCTGCCCCCGTATCGACCAAGATCCTGTTTATAGGCTGGCCATTCAACTGTCCCCTCATGTACAAGGGTCTGTTGTGGCTGACCGAAGGAAAGAGCATGTCTTCTTCGGTGAAGGTGATGGTTGTTCCCAACTGCATCTCAGCAAAGCAGCTTTCATAATGCGCCGGGGTTTGCAGAGCCGCAATGACAGCCCGCCTGGTTTCCTCATCCAGGGAGAGTATCTCCCAGACACTGAATATTGGCCTCTGATCAGTGCAAGTATTCAGAGGGGGGGTGAATGAATACTTCCTCTTAAAAACTTTTCGCCCAGTTAATATTTCGCTTACTAAAAATGCTCGTTCGCAAACCAAATATACTTGAGGGCAAATTGGCAGCAGTGAAACAACCAAACACAAAGTGAGGTCACTAGGGGGCTAACCAGACAGATTTACTCAATCTGAAAACTAACTAACTCTTCTGCTCAACCAGAAGGCAAACACAAGGAGCGCCCCTATGCAATCACCTAGCGGAAGCACAAAAGGATAATCACACCACTGCACAATAGATTTTTAGGTGGTTCGGTCCAGCAGACCTACATCCACCCCACACTCAACCCGAGTGTGGCTTCCACTAGCTCACGCTAGAAATCGCAGACTCAGTCTGCAACAGGTGCTGTCACACAGCTTGACCAGGGGAACAGCCTCCCCTTTTCCTCCCAACCGGAGGGAACCACTAGTGACACCAGTCACTAACAAACTAGAGACACACGGTCTCTCTTCCTCCAGACCTGGAGGGAACCCCTGGACTTGAATCCACAAGCCCAGAACCGGAGACAAGTCTCCCTTCCTCCATTACGAAGGGAACCCACAAGTAGCACTCAGCTACTTGCAACTGGAGATCAGATCTCCCTTCCTCCAAACCGGAGGGAACCCGACCTCAGACCAGAGGATCGGAAAAATAGCAAACCAAAAAACAAAGGAAAAACAATAAACGAAAATAACTTCAGCAAAATCGAAAGCTGAAAGATGAAATACACAATGTGGCTCTCAATGGAGCTGACTGGCCTGGATTTGATCCACGGTCCAGTAGACGGATCTTCAGGTAAGATCTTCCTTCTTCTCCATGAGCTCTCTCGCTCACTCTCTATCTTTCTTTCTCTTTTCTTCTTCTCTCCTCTCACTCTCTGCTTCTTCTTCTCTTCACACTCTTTTCGAGCTCTCTACCTCTCTTCTTCTCCTTCTACTCTTCTTCTTTCTCTTTTCTTCTTCTGCTCTCACTCTCAATCTCTTCTCTGCTCTCTTCTTTTCTTTCTTCTCTTCCTTTTTCTGGATCGGGGCTCTCTGTATGAGCTTTTCTTCTTGCCAACTCGATCAACCTTCATCTGTGGACGAAGGCTTCCTTATATAGCATCAACAGGAGGTGGATAGGGCACAAGACGCGTGTGCCTCCCACGCTTGATCTAGAACTTTCTTGCCACGTGCCTTTATTGCATTTGTTCCTCTTGTCTTGGATCACGTGCAACCCAGGTGTGTGAAATGTTCTTCCTCGGACCTGTAATGAGATTAACACCATTAATCATGCTGTATGGCCACAAAGAACAAGGCTGCATGAGGTATGGACTATACTGAGAAGGACGCGAGATAGACACGGTGACTACAACACGAAGTGAAGAAGGAACAACACGAGATGCACTGTAACAGAATAGACACAGCGAAGGGAACGACATGAAGTGAGGATATAAAATAAAAGAGACACGAGGTCTAGAAAGAATAAAAAGCGACACGAAGACACAATGGGGAAAACGACACGAAGTCAGTAAAGACTCGATGTACAACAGTAAGTAACACGAAGTAAAACAAGAAGCAACACGAGGTGCTGCGATGTTCTGTACGCACTAGAACAAACCTGACACGAAGAGATGAAAACAACACGAGGTGAAGACACGAGGAGACAACGACACGAGGTGTAGAAAACACGACACGAAGTATAGTGGTGACAAAAACCACACACTACACAGAGAACGACACGAGGTGGTGGCACAGAAAGCAACACGAGGTGCTGCAATGTTCTGCACGCAGTGGAATAAAAAAATGACACGGAGTGAAAACACAACACAAAGACGAAACAGAATTGACACGGGTTGAAATCAACACGACGACAAAAACTGAAATCGACACGGAGTGATAACGACACGAGGTCTGGGAGACACGACACAAAGTCACAAGAACGACAGTAACCAACACGAAGTGTGGTTACGAGACATGAACGACACGAAGTGTGGAAACATGACACGAAAACGACACGAGGTCTGGAAACATGACACGAAGTCACAAAACTACTAAAATAATACGAAAACACGGAAACAACACGAAGTGAAGTTGACACGAAGTGAGAACACCACGAAGATGATACAGTAATTGAACCAGGTTAAAAACAGCACGAAGACAGAACAGTGATTTGACACGAAGTCAAAAAAGACAAGAAGTAAAACGACACGAAGTTGAGAACAGAAATCAACACGAGGTGTGATTTCAACATAAGAAGGACACGGACTGATAACGACACGAAGTCGAAACAGTAATTGACACGGGGTAACACGACACGAGGTAAACTACTAAAACAACAAAGGGAGCGACACAAGATATAGTGGAGACAAAACGGACACACGACATGAAGGACAGTAAACATAAACAACACGAGGTACGAGAAGACGACACGAAGACAAACAGTACAACACTAGGTGTTATACTCAAACAAGACGAAGTGCCAACCAACAGGAAGACAGTAACAGTACAGACACACAATGTACTACCTCTTAGCAGATTTCCTGGTAATAGACAAGATCAACACGAAGTGTTATAAACTTAAACGACACGAAGTCTTTTTGTGTTTGTGAGGAGAGACAACACGTAGAACAGATACACAATGTTCTATGAAGACACAATTGTGAAAACACCATGAGGTGGATAGACTGTGCACGGACATTGTTCAAAGCAAGAAATGCACGAACTTTATGGCAACCAAAAATGTGCACGGGGTTAAGTATGCACGGATCAGCATAGGCCAGAGCCTGCACGAGCTTCCATAGCTCTCTTACCTGAAGACTTGCCAAGCCTACCTGTGCACGAACCTGTGATTGATGAAACGTGCACGAACTATGAAGCATGCAAGCATGCACGGACGGAAGCACGCTTAACAAAACTTACATTGTCCCATTCATGTCAATGCATAGACTGTAAATGTATATGAGAGCTTTATGTGGTAGATAACAGTCTTAAACTTCAATTGCAATGACTCACAGTGTAAGCAGATAGACTGACTGAGCATATGAAGGACAATGACTCATTTCAGCAAGATGACTCACAGTGACTCACATCAAACAGCAATCATCAAAACCAAATCAATGAATGCTTTATTGCATCAGTTTACCATGTAACATAACTGAATCATCAAATATGTTAATCTAAACTGAGCAGTAAGAAGACTGAACATTTGATTGACTCACATCAACAACCAATCATCAAAACCATAGGGGCCAAAACCACAGGGGCACAACAATCTCCCCCTTTTTGATGATGGCAACACTTTGACTTCATTGAGTCATTCTGATGATGATGTGAGGCATTCTGAAGACTCAAATTATTCTCCCCCTTTGACTTCATCAAAAAGAAAAATAATTTGAGAAATTATAGCATGTATAAAAGTTCAGTCAAATTCTCCCCCTTGCAAGAACATGATTCAGCATGACAAGGAATGTTCCCCCTGAAGAGATGCCAATAGATATGCAAGTGATGCATGACATGGAAGCTCCCCCTCAATAAGTGGACTTTTATGAGATAAGTGAGAAGGATACCAATACCACAGGGGCAAACAAGGAGAAGTTCAGGTCATTGAGCCAAGGACATGAGCAGAAGAAGTTCAGATGAGCTTTAAACAGAAGGGATTCAATCAGATTTTCAAGGAAATGTCATTCTCATAAATCCGAATCAGAATATTTCAAAGTCTTCCATTATAAGGGCTTATGAATGAACTTTATTGAACGGCATGGTTTAAACATGATGTATGTAGAGTTTATCAATAAAATTCTGTATTGATATCTAAAACCATGGTTTAATAAAAATGAACCAAGCCCTCATATTTATCTTGATAAGACTCCCTTTCTCTTACACAATCAAATTTATTGACTTCTTTCGGAATTACATGCATCAGTATTGAAATCAAGTAATTATGAAGTCATATGACTTTGTCTAGGGTTGTAGCAATTTGATTTTAGCATCAATATTCAGATATTTCAATTAGTTCAACAATTTTTCATGCTACAAATTTTACGAGCACTCTAGTTCAGTTCACACCTTGTAACTAGAGGATATACCTTGATCAGAGGCCAATATCCCTAAGCCCTTAGTGTGACTAACTGTCATGCCTTATGTGAACAGAGTTAGCATTTACACATCATGACACACTACAACTCAATTTTTAATGAGTGAATTGTATTTCTCAGTGTGCATGCCATTGCTCTGCCTGATTTTTAATGAATTCTTACAGAGTTAACTAAGGCACCTCATGACACAATCCTTTGGACATGTGTTTCTCAGTGACCAGTGTCATTGCTCTGACAGTAACCCTTTAGACATTTCAGAAAAATTCATTTGCTTCAAAAACAGTATTAATCTCATGTACTTAACCAGATAAAGTCATGTATTCAAAAGTGCAGATTTCAGAAGTTTTTGCAAGACATAGCATGAAACAGTTGGTTAAGATTTATTAAACATGATTCAGATATGTTAAGAGATTTTGAAGTTTAACTCCATGAATACATTAAGCTTGAACCACATGAGTTATTTCAGTCATTCTTAAGAATGTATAATAGAAGATTCCTAGTTCAAGAATTTTTCAGATTTATGATCGAGATAGTCCATTGAAATCTTCATGAAAGACTGATAGAATTCTGAAGCCAAATGATACCAATTGATAGGAGAATTATCAATTGTTAAAAGAGATTGTGAAGCTCAAGGTTTTTCAGAATATGATTAAGGTTTGTCAACAAAATCAGCAAGAGAGGATATGCAATGAGTTCTGACCCATGTATGCATTTGACAACCTATATGCAATGCAATGACTCCCCTTCACAATATGCATTCAAACTCTCTTTTTGGCATTTTCAATACAGGGAGATGCAATGCACTATATGTATGCAGGGACATGCAAAGACTCAATCATTGAATGCTATGCAAGAATATGCAACTTACTCCCCCTGAAAACATGCAATGCATTAAACTGTTTTACATGCAGACTATGCACCAAGGATACATTAGACAGGTATGCAATCAATTCAGGTTCATGCATTTTTTTTTATTCTTTTTCAGATTTTTTTTTCAACATATGATGCAGTACACTGGTCTACATGAAGACAAGACCCTTGGTACTTGGCAGAGAACCTGGTCTCATGGACCATCTCACACATAGTAAGAACCTTTAGGCAGATTTCCTTGCCTTTTAGTAACTTACCATTTGATATACCGGGGTTATGCAAGATAATGCAACTCAAGGTAGTCCTACTCTGTATTAAAAAAAATTGCAGTCTTCGGCAATAGGCAAATGATAGTCATGCAGATGAAGTGTGTAAGCATGAGACACATGCATTGACAATATACACTGAAGAAGTATTCAAATTCAGTTCAACATATATCAAGAGAAGAGCATCAGATATGCAGAATTGAATTCAATAGCTGAGTCTGGAATGCAGACTGATCAGCTAGACAAGAAGGGTTCATTTAAAAATCAACCAAGCAAAATAAACGTGAGACTCACAATTTTCATGCTCACAAATTCGGATAAAGAATTTAAACAAAGTTCAGAACTAACCTGTGGAATTGAATCCTGGGGCTCTCTTTTTAAGTGCCTTGGTTAACCCCTTTCATTTCTAAGGCACACCTGCAAGATAAAATTAAATTGATCCTGCAGGAACCCAAGCTGCCTTGGGTCCTGTATGAGCCATACCAGGTGTTCTGACTGATCTCTTAACAGAATTATCAACATAGCCCATCAACTTATAGCTGGACAAGGAATAATTAAATTGACCAGACTTACCATGATAACTAATAGAATTTGAGTTCCTTTTATGCACCTTATTGTAAGCATTAAATTCATGTGCATGAACATCAAAATTTCTGTTGTGTACATGGGCATTTTGTTTTCTGAACTCTGCCACCCAGCACTCAGAGGCTTTGTGACCAGGTTTTCCACAATTAAAACAAGAAGAATTCATTCTGTCAAGATTCTTATAGGCTGCGTGTCTTTTTACAGGGATTATAGCAGTTTCGGAGTTAATTGTTCTTCCCTTAGCATGCCAACAATTTTCAGCAATATGGCCCAATTTGTTACAATGAAAGCAATGAAATTTCTTTTTCAGATATGCATGATTCCTATCATGAAGCTCTTTAGTATTCAAATCATCTTGCTTCTTTAATCTACAATCATGCATAAAGTGGCCAATTTTGTGACAGTAAAAGCATTGAATTCTCTTATTTTGATCATGAGAAGGTTTCTTCAATTTAGAATTCCTAGCATGAATTCTATCTGATTTCAGTTCATCCTCTCTCATGACAAGGCAAACATCCATCTCATGGCCAGATTTACCACAGTAGAAACATTTCACATTCTTCCTTTTAATCTGAGACAGATTGGCCTGAGAAATTTCAGCATACAAATTTTTATTCCTTTTTCTTTTCTTTTGTTTCTCTATCTGATTAGTAGGCAGACATGAAGGAGAAGCTGAAGTGCTAGCTAACTCAGAGCTACGCACAAAGGTTGTATACATTCTTTTTCTCTCTTCCTGTTTACTGCCTCCATCAGAGACTTTCTTCTTAGAAGCAGCCTTTGAATTTCCTTTGTTTTTAAAAGACTCAGACAGAGAATTGTTCAATTCAATGATTTCATTTTTGAGAGAGGAAATGAGAATTTCAGAATCTGTGATCTTTTCATTAAGTAAGACATTAATGGCTTTGCAGCTATCAATCTCTTCTATTAATGTAGTCACTCTCTCACATTCATTTTCAATTGAACTTTTCCCTCTTTCAAGGATTAAGAGTCTCTCAGACATAGCGAAATTAAGCAGCTTCAGTTCTTCATTCTCCTTTCTAGTTTGTTCATTCTGAACTAGTTCATTAGTTAAGATTTGATCATCTCCTAATGAATTCAGCTTATCTTCAAGTTCAGAAATCTTAGCAGTGAGTTCATGATTTTTGTTTTCCAAAACAGAACTTTGTTCCTTACTCACATTCAGATTCGCTAAGCACATTTCATGAGATTTTCTCAGATTTTGACATTTTTCACAATGAGCATTCGAATTAATATGATCACATTTCTTTTTCAGCTTTCTATTCTCAGATTTTAATTTCTTGGATGTTTTGAACAAATCTTCATACATCACTTTCAGTTCATCAAAGGAGTATCCATCTGATTCGGAGCTTACCTGAGATGAGATCTCATCTTCATCATCCCGGTTGGCCATTAACCATATTGACCTTCTTCCTTCTCTATCAATGTCCGAGGTGTTCTCTTTGAGTTTCAATACCTCTGGACAATCATCCTTTGTGTGACCAGCCTTCCTGCATTTGTAGCAAACATTAGAGTCAATAATCTTGGCATGATTAGAGGTATACCTTATTTGCTTTCTGTCATCACCATGCTTTCCTTTTCTTTTTCTTAGGAATTTCCTGAATTCACTAATTGCCATTGCCATGTGGTCTCCATCACTTTCAGACCGCGAGAGGCTACTTTTCTCGCTTGATGATCCACTGTGGCTGGATCTGTTTGCTTTGCTGGAGCTAGCTTTCATCACGATTGGCTCCATTGCAAACAATCTGAAGGTTCAGGACAAACTAAAGCACCTAAACCAAATAAGCAAGACAATGCACTAAGACGGAGAATCAAAGCTACAACGCAGAAAGCACACTCTGAAAAAGCACCAAACAAACCAGCAGGATCCTCTGCAGATTGTTAGATCTGATAGATCAGAGATGGCTCTGATACCAATTGTTATGATCAGTGCAAGTATTCAGAGGGGGGGTGAATGAATACTTCCTCTTAAAAACTTTTCGCCCAGTTAATATTTCGCTTACTAAAAATGCTCGTTCGCAAACCAAATATACTTGAGGGCAAATTGGCAGCAGTGAAACAACCAAACACAAAGTGAGGTCACTAGGGGGCTAACCAGACAGATTTACTCAATCTGAAAACTAACTAACTCTTCTGCTCAACCAGAAGGCAAACACAAGGAGCGCCCCTATGCAATCACCTAGCGGAAGCACAAAAGGATAATCACACCACTGCACAATAGATTTTTAGGTGGTTCGGTCCAGCAGACCTACATCCACCCCACACTCAACCCGAGTGTGGCTTCCACTAGCTCACGCTAGAAACCGCAGACTCAGTCTGCAACAGGTGCTGCCACACAGCTTGACCAGGGGAACAGCCTCCCCTCTTCCTCCCAACCGGAGGGAACCACTAGTGACACCAGTCACTAACAAACTAGAGACACACGGTCTCTCTTCCTCCAGACCTGGAGGGAACCCCTGGACTTGAATCCACAAGCCCGGAACCGGAGACAAGTCTCCCTTCCTCCATTACGAAGGGAACCCACAAGTAGCACTCAGCTACTTGCAACTGGAGATCAGATCTCCCTTCCTCCAAACCGGAGGGAACCAGACCTCAGACCAGAGGATCGGAAAAACAGCAAACCAGAAAACAAAGGAAAAACAATAAACGAAAATAACTTCAGCAAAACCGAAAGCTGAAAGATGAAATACACAATGTGGCTCTCAATGGAGCTGACTGGCCTGGATTTGATCCACGGTCCAGTAGACGGATCTTCAGGTAAGATCTTCCTTCTTCTCCACGAGCTCTCTCGCTCACTCTCTATCTTTCTTTCTCTTTTCTTCTTCTCTCCTCTCACTCTCTACTTCTTCTTCTCTTCACACTCTTTTCGAGCTCTCTACCTCTCTTCTTCTTTCTCTTTTCTTCTTCTGCTCTCACTCTCAATCTCTTCTCTGCTCTCTTCTTTTCTTTCTTCTCTTCCTTTTTCTGGATCGGGGCTCTCTGTATGAGCTTTTCTTCTTGCCAACTCGATCAACCTTCATCTGTGGACAAAGGCTTCCTTATATAGCATCAGCAGGAGGTGGATAGGGCACAAGACGCGTGTGCCTCCCACGCTTGATCCAGAACTTTCTTGCCACGTGCCTTTATTGCATTTGTTCCTCTTGTCTTGGATCACGTGCAGCCCAGGTGTGTGAAATGTTCTTCCTCGGACCTGTAATGAGATTAACACCATTAATCATGCTGTATGGCCACAAAGAACAAGGCTGCATGAGGTATGGACTATACTGAGAAGGACGCGAGATAGACACGGTGACTACAACACGAAGTGAAGAAGGAACAACACGAGATGCACTGTAACAGAACAGACACAGCGAAGGGAACGACATGAAGTGAGGATATAAAATAAAAGAGACACGAGGTCTAGAAAGAATAAAAAGCGACACGAAGACACAATGGGGAAAACGACACGAAGTCAGTAAAGACTCGATGTACAACAGTAAGTAACACGAAGTAAAACAAGAAGCAACACGAGGTGCTGCGATGTTCTGTACGCACTAGAACAAACCTGACACGAAGAGACGAAAACAACACGAGGTGAAGACACGAGGAGACAACGACACGAGGTGTAGAAAACACGACACGAAGTATAGTGGTGACAAAAACCACACACTACACAGAGAGCGACACGAGGTGGTGGCACAGAAAGCAACACGAGGTGCTGCAATGTTCTGCACGCAGTGGAACAAAAAAATGACACGGAGTGAAAAAACAACACAAAGACGAAACAGAATTGACACGGGTTGAAATCAACACGAAAACAAAAACTGAAATCGACACGGAGTGATAACGACACGAGGTCTGGGAGACACGACACAAAGTCACAAGAACGACAGTAACCAACACGAAGTGTGGTTACGAGACATGAACGACACGAAGTGTGGAAACATGACACGAAAATGACACGAGGTCTGGAAACATGACACGAAGTCACAAAACTACTAAAATAATACGAAAACACGGAAACAACACGAAGTGAAGTTGACACGAAGTGAGAACACCACGAAGATGATACAGTAATTGAACCAGGTTAAAAACAGCACGAAGACAGAACAGTGATTTGACACGAAGTCAAAAAAGACAAGAAGTAAAACGACACGAAGTTGAGAACAGAAATCAACACGAGGTGTGATTTCAACATAAGAAGGACACGGACTGATAACGACACGAAGTCGAAATAGTAATTGACACGGGGTAACACGACACGAGGTAAACTACTAAAACAACAAAGGGAGCGACACGAGATATAGTGGAGACAAAACGGACACACGACATGAAGGACAGTAAACATAAACAACACGAGGTACGAGAAGACGACACGAAGACAAACAGTACAACACTAGGTGTTATACTCAAACAAGACGAAGTGCCAACCAACAGGAAGACAGTAACAGTACAGACACACAATGTACTACCTCTTAGCAGATTTCCTGGTAATAGACAAGATCAACACGAAGTGTTATAAACTTAAACGACACGAAGTCTTTTTGTGTTTGTGAGGAGAGACAACACGTAGAACAGATACACAATGTTCTATGAAGACACAATTGTGAAAACACCACGAGGTGGACAGACTGTGCACGGACATTGTTCAAAGCAAGAAATGCACGAACTTTATGGCAACCAAAAATGTGCACGGGGTTAAGTATGCACGGATCAGCATAGGCCAGAGCCTGCACGAGCTTCCATAGCTCTCTTACCTGAAGACTTGCCAAGCCTACCTGTGCACGAACCTGTGATTGATGAAACGTGCACGAACTATGAAGCATGCAAGCATGCATGGACGGAAGCACGCTTAACAAAACTTACATTGTCCCATTCATGTCAATGCATAGACTGTAAATGTATATGAGAGCTTTATGTGGCAGATAACAGTCTTAAACTTCAATTGCAATGACTCACAGTGTAAGCAGATAGACTGACTGAGCATATGAAGGACAATGACTCATTTCAGCAAGATGACTCACAGTGACTCACATCAAACAGCAATCATCAAAACCAAATTAATGAATGCTTTATTGCATCAGTTTACCATGTAACATAACTGAATCATCAAATATGTTAATCTAAACTGAGCAGTAAGAAGACTGAACATTTGATTGACTCACATCAACAACCAATCATCAAAACCATAGGGGCCAAAACCACAGGGGCACAACACCCGCAACACCATGCGGCTAAGCGACTTCCCCCGGGAGTCAACGAGCCACCCAAATTTGACAAATTCAACGGGAAAGGTTCCCCAAAAGAACATATCGCATATTATATGACCGTTATGGGTGATCTGTCCACCGACGAGTCATATTTGCTGAAATTCTTCGGGTCCTCGTTGACGGGACTCGCATTTGAATGGTACTCCGGCCTCTCGGCCGGGTCAATCAATGACTGGTCAGATATGCAGAGGAAGTTCAGAGAAAGATTCCATGTCACAGAGAGGGAGGTCACAGTGGCCGAACTCTATTCGACAAAACAAAGGGTAGATGAGACCGCTCTTGACTACATCAAGAGGTGGAGGAACCTCGGAATGAGGTGCAAGCGACCCCCGCATCAGGAGGACGCTGTGCAAATATGTAAACAAAATCTCAGGAGGGAGGTCCTGGAAAAAATGATCGGAATGGAAATACGGTCGTTCGACCGGCTGAATAATGTGGTGGCCGAGGTGGAGGCTTTTCTAGCTAAACCTGTCCCGACGTCAACTGCCAGCATAGCCCAGAAAGGCAAGGCTGTGGAACGGCGCCCCACACCTAAAGAAGCGAATGCGCTGGATATCAAGGCATTCGAACAACAGAAGGAGAAAGGCAAGAAAGCGGCTCCCCCGCAACCTGCGAAAGCTCCAGATGACAAAGAAGGTCCTTCGTTGAGGGACAAAATGAAGAAGGCTTATTCCTTTCCTAAGGATAAGACCCGGATCCTGTTTGACTGGGTAACGGAATACAGTATGGTCACTCTGCCTGAGCCGAGAAGACCAGAAGACCTCAAAAGAAGAGACAGTCCAAGATTCTGCCCCTATCACCAGATGCTGGGACATTCGATCGAAGACTGTTATGTTTTCAAAGACGTCATCGAAGGGATGGTGAAGAAGAATGAGATAGAGCTGGGAGAGTACAAAGTAGACCCTCCTCAGCCACATGAAGCTCCTCCCCGAAGAGCGGCAGTCAACATGGTCTCTCTCTATCAGGCATTACCTGAGGAGATCTCTGAAGCAAGCACACGGAGCACCTACGAAATCCATTTCCTGGAGCCCGTGAAGGAACAGCAGGGGTGGCAGCAAATCCCTGTGAAGCACAAGAAGAAGAGGGCACCCCGCCCAAAAGAGGGGGCACATATCCGTGGCATTACACCCCGGCCTGCTCCGCCAGTAGTAGCGCCTGTATGGGTCACTTCACCTACAGCTGTCAGAATATATACACCCAACAGGAGGAGACAAACTCCGCTGCCAGTAATCAAGGAAACCAATCCTGGGGTCCTTCGACTGCAACACTTAATTGAAGGGCTATAGGAATATGTACAGCCCGAACTGAAACCTCTGCTGGTATGGGACCACGTCCCATGGCAAGAGCTGGAGCAACTCTCACTCAAGCAAGGGGAGGAAGCTGAAGCAGCACCACCTCAAGAGAGCAACCTGTTCTGGGGGCAAGCACCTGCAGAAACCAAAAAGAAGAAAAAGCAAAAGGAAAAGAAAAGAAAGGCCGCTGGGGTCCATAAAACACAGGTCGTCTCCTGCAATACCCTGTCAGCACTCTTCAACCTGCCCGGAGAAGAGGAAGAAGAAGAAATTTGCTTCACACCCCATGCTGGGGAAGGCAAGGCCGAGGCCGCAACTGCTGCACATGCCACTCGGTCAGGCCGGAAATGGGGGCGCCAGCCGCCGCCCAATCACAATATTATGTTCAGAGGGGAGCAACCCTACAAGACACCTCCGTCGGAGGTTAAGGTAGTTCAAATCCCTCCTCCGTCAGGTCTATACAGCAAGACTGGGGGCAAGACAGTCCCTTCATTCCTTGAATTCATGAAGATGTCGAAGGGAAAGCAGCCTTGTCAGGAGGCTAACCCTACACCCGGGGTCAGTCACCCTCGGCCAGCGCAATCTACTGAGGATGCAAATGCAGATGGGGCTTGCCCTGCAGCAGCTAATAGAGAAGACCCGACAGTCGATGCCAGCCTAGAAGGTGCCGAGTCCGAGGAAGATGAAGCAGGGCCATCTGGACCCACAAATCAAAACCTCCCTAAGCCCAGGTGGGTTGAGGAGATGAAGCTCTCCAATGTCCGGGCTGGAAGCCGAATAATGAAGCTGCTCAAGAAGCTCCCTGCTCATTTTACGATCTGGGAAATTCTCTCTTTGAGTGAAGAAACTCGACAGGCGATCATTACTGCTCTGCAGACGCCTGCTCAGTTTGAAACCTGCATAGCTGAGGCTATACCAGAAGCCAGTATGACCTTCTCTCCAGAAGACATGCTACTGCCTACGGCCAGTCACAACAGGTCGCTATATATGAAAGGACGTTTGAATGGAAGAGAACTGAATCGAATTCTGGTTGACCCTGGTGCAGCAGTCAAGATCTTGCCATATAGAATATAAGAGAGGTACCACTTCAATGTGCATCTCGAGAAAGCCGGGGATATGCGTATCGCTGGCTTCAACCAAAAATGTGAAGTATCTATGGGAGTGGCAGAGTTCACACTGACCCTGGCAGATTTCACTACAACGGTGCAGTTTCACGTCATTGACTCTCGCACCTCCTACAAAGCACTGCTCGGCCGCCCATGGCTGCATGAAAATATGGTGGTGCCCTCCACGCTCCACCAATGCATCAAATACAGCCTCCAGGGGAAGGAGGAAAGGATATTTGCTGACATCCACCCGTTCGAGGTGTTTGAATGCCACTTGGCGGACGCCAATCTGTATACGGGGTCTCCCCGGAAGGTTTCGGAAACTGAAGCCCCCGTAGGGACGTCGAAGAACAGATCGGGTGACGGTTGGTATCCACCACCGCCGTGCGGATATATCAAGTCGAAGGTGATTTCCCACATCACGGCTTCTGGAAATCTCGGCAGGGTGACACCCCCAGCATTATACCCCAAGGCTAAGGAAGTGCATGTTGATCGACAGCACGACCGCATCGGAGTCCCGGTCGGACTCACCAAGCCAGTCTCCGGCCTCGATGGTCCCACTGTCGAACCTTTCAAAGCATGGGAGGTGGCACAAGAAGATGGGCCCAGCAGCTTGTTCTATACAGCTGAGGAGCATCCCACTCAGGAAGACACAGACTGCAGCCTCCCTGAAGATCTTGCCAACCCGCGGTTTCCTGTTCAGGGCCTGGCATTTACCACTGATCGGACGGCCAGGATGTTTCAAAAGCAACACATCCCTCCCGATCAATCTCAAAAACGCAAGGAAGCTTTCCAGAAGATGTGGTATCCTGTAAATCTGGACAAAGAAATGAGAGGTGTCTCTCAACATCTGGGTCTGGGCTTCACCCTGGAAGACTACTATTACAGTGGGCGGTACGAGGTGGATACTGATGCGGGACGCTATGCGGGCTGGGGCTCTAGATGCGAATTAGGCTAAATGGACAAACTTGAGACTAGCAAGTTGCAATGGGAGAATGGCGTAAACTCACACCTAAGAATTCCCAACGAGAGAAAATACGCCAAGTAACAGGAACTACGCTCACTGATGCTCCCTTTGAGTGGGAAGCTCGACGGTCCGCACGGCTGAGGCGACCAGCGTGGACTAGGGTGGTCACTCTACACTCACAACTCGGAGAGTCGTGGGACGGTCTCTCTCATCCTCACCGCAGCAGTGAATATAAAGTGATATCGAGCTAGGACCCTACCGTACACTCAAGCAGCGGCGTGTAGAGAAAATACTAAACAAGCAAGTGACCTAGGAGGGAGCGGAAACGTACCTCCACGCTCGGGGCGTGGGGAAGAAGTCCGGCCTGGTCACACAACCCCAGTACAAAGCTAACAAGTACAAACAATAACCATGCCCACTCCTCGCAGGGAGGTAAAAGGCTACATCAACATCCGGGGTCGTGCGACGAGGGGTGACGGACACGGGTCCGGTGACGCTTGCTGCCCACGGGTACTTCTGCGAGCTGCTGCAAGGACGGCAAACCACGAGTGGCGTGGAAGGTACTGACGTCCTGATGGGATGATGTAGTGGATTCCGGACCTCCTGGAGGAAGAGGGACGTCGTCGGCACCGGTGTGGAACTCCAAAGTAATCCAACCCGGTGGACAGATTGTTGCTCGGTCTGCACGCACGTAGGGAAGCAGCTGGGAGGCGAGCCTGGAGCACCACCTTCAGCGTGTCCTCTGGTCACAAAACTTGGCGGGGATGTCGACTGGGATGTCCCAAGGACCCCTATGAAATGGCGTCAGCAGATGTGCATCGTCGGAGCCGAGGCGATTTAATTGGCAGGACCTGTGCTGTCTGGTTTGTGCGCTGGCAGCAGGACAAGGGCGGAAAGGTGGGGGTGGAACTATGACGTCCGAGGGTCTTTTGTGGCTGGGTTTTCTCTGGTGGTTAGCTGAAGGGCGTGGGGTGAAGGGATGACAGTGGCGAGGCAGCGTGCAGAGGGAACTTTGGGCGTGGGCAGCAGTGGAAGTGGGGGTTCAGCTCTGCACTTCAGTGCAGTCAGAGCCGGAACCCAAGCTAGGGGAGATGGTCACCAAGGGGAAACTGATCTTTTGGGCGTGGGAAAATTTCTGGAGAAGGTTTAATATATGGAGGAAGGGTTTCCAAAACCCCAGACCAGTTCTTGGAGGTTTGAAGGGTGCCCCTTTGGAGGGTTTGTGTTTCTGTCCTGCGGTGACACTGTAGACGTAGATCGCGCGATGAAAGTGGTTCCAAAGGGAACTTTTTACTATGGGCGAGTTTTGGGATGAGACCTGCGCAGCTAGTTCGGGGACAGGGAGGAGAAGATATGTTATGAAGAGGTTCGCACGGTTTGAGGCGGGGAAGGTGGCGTTATGGGTGGATCTTTGCGGCTCTGGTTCAGGCGGGCCTATTCCAGGAGCGTTCAGAGCAGCGAAAAGGCCTACAAAGGCAACTTTCGCTTCCGGACGAATTTTGACATGAGATTTTCTCTGGCGTTCTGGGGACTGGAAGATGAAGAAGAGTCTAGAAGGGATGAAAGGGAGATGGGGTCCGGACGCAATAGTTCCAACCTTGTCTTTCAAGCACAAATCCTGCTCGCAGATGCTCATCCAGCGCCCAAGACAGCAAGAGGTGAAGGTCCACCCCGTCGACACCACACCACCACGAACGGAAGCCGAGTCTTGCTGGATGTAGAAGGGAGGTCGCCTCCACCCTAACCAGCAGCAGCAGCTCCAGGGGTAAAGGTCTAGGGCGTCGCACCCTAGGAAGAGGAAAAGGGGGAGGGAGAGAAGTGGGAGTCGCACCCACAAGGAGAGAGGGAGGCCGCGGCCAACACAAGATTTTCTCAAAATTCTTCAATTTTCTCGCTTCCAAAATGAATTACAAGACCCCTTAAGTACATGGAAAAGAAACCCTAATTACTTGCCTAAAAGAAATACACAAAAAAGGGGGAAATAATTCAAATCCTACAAAATAGGGGAGGGGCGCATGATTCTCCTAAAAGATAGGAGAGAAGGGGGGCGGCTGCCACCTTCTCCAAGAGGAGGGAGGGGATGGTTGCGCACCAAACCCTAGGAGGGGTGAGGGCGCACCTCCCAAGGTGGGCCCACAAGGAGGGAGGGGCGGCCAGCCCAATTTGGGCCTGGTGAGTGTACCCCTAGGTGGCCCACTAACCTCCTATTAGCCTAATTAGCACAAATGTGACCCAAATGCAATCCAACTGGCCCAAAACTGGCCTACACAAGTCCAGAGTGAAAGTAAACAAAGAAGTCTGAGATCCTGGCTAGCTCTCCATGTCTTCTTCAAGCCAAAGTGAAGTCTGCGCGTCCCGAACAATGCCACACGATCTGAAATGTCGCTCTGCTGCATCGCGTCGATCTCTAGCTCAGGTGTCCTCACCAATTCTCCCCGGGCGGGAGAAACTCGACCCCGTCGAGTAAGGGTCGGTGTCACTAAGGTACCACTCGAGCAAGTCTTGATCTATCCTCTCAAGCTCTGTCCCGGTAATCCAGGTGTCCTCAGACGCGGGCCATCCTCTCCAACGAACCAAGTAGCGATGGTACGCGCCACTCCTGGTGGTCGTCACATGCTCATCGAGTATAGACTCTATCCGCTCATGCTGCAGAGGTGACAAGGCTGGAAGTGGACTCTCAGGGGGTGGCTCGCTCACAAGAGGTGGAGAAGGCCCAAATAACTCACGGGGGATCACTGCTGGGTCCCTATATGCGACTAGGTCCGAGATGTTGAATGTGGAGCTAATACCATAGTCCTCTAGCAAGTCTACAACGTATGCATTGGATCCGACTCGCCTCACGACTCTAAAAGGGCCAGCACCACGAGCATGTAGCTTCTTCACGGCTCCAGAAGGAAACCGTTCCGGTCTAACCCGGATCATGACGTAATCTCCCTCCTAGAACTCACAGGGGTGTCTATGAGCATCAGCCCATTCTCTAGATCGCGTGTTGCTAGTCTCAATATGGTGATGATGATGCAAACTCCGAACTAGCTGTGTTGACTCATACCTATGTGAATGCAGTGGTGGTCCTGGACATCCAAACACAGACCTAGCATGCCTATGACTCCTACATGATTGGACAACATGGGGAGGACCTGGACAACCAAAGTTGTATCTATCATGCATGGGTGTCCTACGGAATGTGGTAGACTCATGGGGACTAAATTGCCCAAACTCACTCATGACATTCCCTATATGAGACAAACCCCTATATGATGGTGGACATGAAGAAACATGGGGAAGAGACATGTGTCCCTGGCCTCCTAAGCTCGGGCATCTGGATGCCGGTAAGGTGAGGTGTTGACTAGAAGGCCTAGGTGGTGTATGATAGTGGACCTCCTCGACAAGGTGGGGAAAAGAATATGGGTCGAGAGCCTCACTAGGGAGGGGATCGAAAGGGTCAAAGAAATGATGACCCCTCCCGACAGGTCCCTTCACTATACTTGCCCATGTGCGACATTCGCCCAGGTGCAGATAATCACCTTCAGGCACTCTCATGTATGGGGCAAGAGGCTCATGAGGAAGGCAAGGAAGGCTAGGTTCCTCCCTCGGGACCGTGAAACCATAAGCGGGGACAAAATCAACCTCCACGGGTATGGGAAATAATAAAAGGACCTCGGATGTGATATGTCCTATGGTGTAGACCGAGGTAATAGACCCCAAAGCAGGGAGTGTAAAGCTATGACTATAGGGTTGGTCAGACCCTAAGGTCAACATATATGTCAACTCCCATTGACAATCTAAACTCCTAAGGAAGCCCTTCACATTTTCAAGAAAGCAGAAGGACCGAAAAGTGGTGTGAAAGGAGTCAAGGGGTACAATTGGGAGGGATGGTCCCATGGGTGTATAGCAAGGAATGGAGACATCTAGAAGTGGACCCTCCCTTAGCCAGCTAGCTAAAAACTCTCCAATGACCAGTTCACCCTCTGAAGGTAAGAATGGCTCTATATGAGGGTCTAAGGGTGAAGCATCTCTCTCGGGAATGGAAACATAGTCCTCTATGATGTGGAGGGGCCCCTGGCTCTCAGTCGAGGGTCTCAGGCCGAGATTGTCGGCCCTAACCTCCAAAGGTTCAGGCACAACTGGGTGCTCCATGGGATCACTCCCTAACTCCTCAACCTCAGTTAGGTACTCCTCAGCCAACTCCTGTTCAGCCTCGTAAGTCACCGGAACAAGCCCAGGTGGGGGACATGAGCCCGGAGGCGGAGTGGATCACTGTGGGTGGGTGGCTAGCGACACGGAGGTGGTCGGCGCAGCGCCGTCGTGGAAGATAAACTCACCTGGAAGGTGAGATGGGTGTAAGGTGCAGGTCCTCCTGTCCAGGTCGATGGTCGCTCTTCTCTCCTCCAACCAAGTTTGCCCTAAAATGATGCATGGACCAGCAAGTGTGTCGATCTTACACCATGCACCATCGTGATATAGAACGGGGCCGAACCATCGTTGAAACTCGACAAAAGCTAAGCCACCGTGGAGAACAATCTCCCCAGTCTTAGAGAGAGACTCAACAATGTCATGTGAGACCCAATTAGATGGAACCCTACTGATGAAGTCGATCTCCGTATGCAACCCATTAGGTAGGATGGCCAAGGACATGACAGGGCGCTGAAACGACTCGGTCATCGGTATAGGGATCGGGTCTCCCGACGACTGAGTGGTAGGGGCGACACCCAGGGGTCGTGCCATAAGAGCGTCGAGTCAGGCCAACAGGGATGACCAATCTGACACGTGGGCACGAGGAACCACCATGGGGCTGGCGGGGGGGCAGGACATGCAAGACTCAACGAGACAAGGATAAAACTCTAACTAGACACAAACCTAAAATGACAATGCAATGGTAGGTTACCTAGATGAACCAAGAGACTCAATGCACCCTAGACAACCTAAAGACTCAAATGACCTAAGACCCCAATTTGTTACCCTAAGCTCTGATACCAATTTGATGCGGGACGCTATGCGGGCTGGGGCTCTAGATGCGAATTAGGCTAAATGGACAAACTTGAGACTAGCAAGTTGCAATGGGAGAATGGCGTAAACTCACACCTAAGAATTCCCAACGAGAGAAAATACGCCAAGTAACAGGAACTACGCTCACTGATGCTCCCTTTGAGTGGGAAGCTCGACGGTCCGCACGGCTGAGGTGACCAGCGTGGACTAGGGTGGTCACTCTACACTCACAACTCGGAGAGTCGTGGGACGGTCTCTCTCATCCTCACCGCAGCAGTGAATATAAAGTGATATCGAGCTAGGACCCTACCGTACACTCAAGCAGCGGCGTGTAGAGAAAATACTAAACAAGCAAGTGACCTAGGAGGGAGCGGAAACGTACCTCCACGCTCGGGGCGTGGGGAAGAAGTCCGGCCTGGTCACACAACCCCAGTACAAAGCTAACAAGTACAAACAATAACCATGCCCACTCCTCGCAGGGAGGTAAAAGGCTACATCAACATCCGGGGTCGTGCGACGAGGGGTGACGGACACGGGTCTGGTGACGCTTGCTGCCCACGGGTACTGCTGCGAGCTGCTGCAAGGACGGCAAACCACGAGTGGCGTGAAGGTACTGACGTCCTGATGGGATGATGTAGTGGATTCCGGACCTCCTGGAGGAAGAGGGACGTCGTCGGCACCGGTGTGGAACTCCAAAGTAATCCAACCCGGTGGACAGATTGTTGCTCGGTCTGCACGCACGTAGGGAAGCAGCTGGGAGGCGAGCCTGGAGCACCACCTTCAGCGTGTCCTCTGGTCACAAAACTTGGCGGGGATGTCGACTGGGATGTCCCAAGGACCCCTCTGAAATGGCGTCAGCAGATGTGCATCGTCGGAGCCGAGGCGATTTAATTGGCAGGACCTGTGCTGTCTGGTTTGTGCGCTGGCAGCAGGACAAGGGCGGAAAGGTGGGGGTGGAACTAAGACGTCCGAGGGTCTTTTGTGGCTGGGTTTTCTCTGGTGGTTAGCTGAAGGGCGTGGGGTGAAGGGATGACAGTGGCGAGGCAGCGTGCAGAGGGAACTTTGGGCGTGGGCAGCAGTGGAAGTGGGGGTTCAGCTCTGCACTTCAGTGCAGTCAGAGCCGGAACCCAAGCTAGGGGAGATGGTCACCAAGGGGAAACTGATCTTTTGGGCGTGGGAAAATTTCTAGAGAAGGTTTAATATATGGAGGAAGGGTTTCCAAAACCCCAGACCAGTTCTTGGAGGTTTGAAGGGTGCCCCTTTGGAGGGTTTGTGTTTCTGTCCTGCGGTGACACTGTAGACGCAGATCGCGCGATGAAAGTGGTTCCAAAGGGAACTTTTTACTATGGGCGAGTTTTGGGATGAGACCTGCGCAGCTAGTTTGGGGACAGGGAGGAGAAGATATGTTATGAAGAGGTTCGCACGGTTTGAGGCGGGGAAGGTGGCGTTATGGGTGGATTTTTGCGGCTCTGGTTCAGGCGGGCCTATTCCAGGAGCGTTCAGAGCAGCGAAAAGGCCTACAAAGGCAACTTTCGCTTCCAGATGAATTTTGACATGAGGTTTTCTCTGGCGTTCTGGGGACTGGAAGATGAAGAAAAGTCTAGAAGGGATGAAAGGGAGATGGGGTCCGGACGCAATAGTTCCAACCTTGTCTTTCAAGCACAAATCCTGCTCGCAGATGCTCATCCAGCGCCCAAGACAGCAAGAGGTGAAGGTCCACCCCGTCGACACCACACCACCACGAACGGAAGCCGAGTCTTGCTGGATGTAGAAGGGAGGTCACCTCCACCCTAACCAACAGAAGCAGCTCCAGGGGTAAAGGTCTAGGGCGTCGCACCCTAGGAAGAGGAAAAGGGGGAGGGAGAGAAGTGGGAGTCGCACCCACAAGGAGAGAGGGAGGCCGCGGCCAACACAAGATTTTCTCAAAATTCTTCAATTTTCTCACTTCCAAAATGAATTACAAGACCCCTTAAGTACATGGAAAAGAAACCCTAATTACTTGCCTAAAAGAAATACACAAAAAAGGGGGAAATAATTCAAATCCTACAAAATAGGGGAGGGGCGCATGATTCTCCTAAAAGATAGGAGAGAAGGGGGGCGGCTGCCACCTTCTCCAAGAGGAGGGAGGGGATGGTTGCGCACCAAACCCTAGGAGGGGTGAGGGCGCACCTCCCAAGGTGGGCCCACAAGGAGGGAGGGGCGGCCAGCCCAATTTGGGCCTGGTGAGTGTACCCCTAGGTGGCCCACTAACCTCCTATTAGCCTAATTAGCACAAATGTGACCCAAATGCAATCCAACTGGCCCAAAACTGGCCTACACAAGTCCAGAGTGAAAGTAAACAAAGAAGTCTGAGATCCTGGCTAGCTCTCCATGTCTTCTTCAAGCCAAAGTGAAGTCTGCGCGTCCCGAACAATGCCACACGATCTGAAATGTCGCTCTGCTGCATCGCGTCGATCTCTAGCTCAGGTGTCCTCACCAATTCTCCCCGGGCGGGAGAAACTCGACCCCGTCGAGTAAGGGTCGGTGTCACTAAGGTACCACTCGAGCAAGTCTTGATCTATCCTCTCAAGCTCTGTCCCGGTAATCCAGGTGTCCTCAGACGCGGGCCATCCTCTCCAACGAACCAAGTAGCGATGGTACGCGCCACTCCTGGTGGTCGTCACATGCTCATCGAGTATAGACTCTATCCGCTCATGCTGCAGAGGTGACAAGGCTGGAAGTGGACTCTCAGGGGGTGGCTCGCTCACAAGAGTTGAGAAGGCCCAAATAACTCACGGGGGATCACTGCTGGGTCCCTATATGCGACTAGGTCCGAGATGTTGAATGTGGAGCTAATACCATAGTCCTCTAGCAAGTCTACAACGTATGCATTGGATCCGACTCGCCTCACGACTCTAAAAGGGCCAGCACCACGAGCATGTAGCTTCTTCACGGCTCCAGAAGGAAACCGTTCCGGTCTAACCCGGATCATGACGTAATCTCCCTCCTAGAACTCACAGGGGTGTCTATGAGCATCAGCCCATTCTCTAGATCGCGTGTTGCTAGTCTCAATATGGTGATGATGATGCAAACTCCGAACTAGCTGTGTTGACTCATACCTATGTGAATGCAGTGGTGGTCCTGGACATCCAAACACAGACCTAGCATGCCTATGACTCCTACATGATTGGACAACATGGGGAGGACCTGGACAACCAAAGTTGTATCTATCATGCATGGGTGTCCTACTGAATGTGGTAGACTCATGGGGACTAAATTGCCCAAACTCACTCATGACATTCCCTATATGAGACAAACCCCTATATGATGGTGGACATGAAGAAACATGGGGAAGAGACATGTGTCCCTGGCCTCCTAAGCTCGGGCATCTGGATGCCGGTAAGGTGAGGTGTTGACTAGAAGGCCTAGGTGGTGTATGATAGTGGACCTCCTCGACAAGGTGGGGAAAAGAATATGGGTCGAGAGCCTCACTAGGGAGGGGATCGAAAGGGTCAAAGAAATGATGACCCCTCCCGACAGGTCCCTTCACTATACTTGCCCATGTGCGACATTCGCCCAGGTGCAGATAATCACCTTCAGGCACTCTCATGTATGGGGCAAGAGGCTCATGAGGAAGGCAAGGAAGGCTAGGTTCCTCCCTCGGGACCGTGAAACCATAAGCGGGGACAAAATCAACCTCCACGGGTATGGGAAAGAATAAAAGGACCTCGGAGGTGATATGTCCTATGGTGTAGACCGAGGTAATAGACCCCAAAGCAGGGAGTGTAAAGCTATGACTATAGGGTTGGTCAGACCCTAAGGTCAACATATATGTCAACTCCCATTGACAATCTAAACTCCTAAGGAAGCCCTTCACATTTTCAAGAAAGCAGAAGGACCGAAAAGTGGTGTGAAAGGAGTCAAGGGGTACAATTGGGAGGGATGGTCCCATGGGTGTATAGCAAGGAATGGAGACATCTAGAAGTGGACCCTCCCTTAGCCAGCTAGCTAAAAACTCTCCAATGACCAGTTCACCCTCGGAAGGTAAGAATGGCTCTATATGAGGGTCTAAGGGTGAAGCATCTCTCTCGGGAATGGAAACATAGTCCTCTATGATGTGGAGGGGCCCCTGGCTCTCAGTCGAGGGTCTCAGGCCGAGATTGTCGGCCCTAACCTCCAAAGGTTCAGGCACAACTGGGTGCTCCATGGGATCACTCCCTAACTCCTCAACCTCAGTTAGGTACTCCTCAGCCAACTCCTGTTCAGCCTCGTAAGTCACCGGAACAAGCCCAGGTGGGGGACATGAGCCCGGAGGCGGAGTGGATCACTGTGGGTGGGTGGCTAGCGACACGGAGGTGGTCGGCGCAGCGCCGTCGTGGAAGATAAACTCGCCTGGAAGGTGAGATGGGTGTAAGGTGCAGGTCCTCCTGTCCAGGTCGATGGTCGCTCTTCTCTCCTCCAACCAAGTTTGCCCTAAAATGATGCATGGACCAGCAAGTGTGTCGATCTTACACCATGCACCATCGTGATATAGAACGGGGCCGAACCATCGTTGAAACTCGACAAAAGCTAAGCCACCGTGGAGAACAATCTCCCCAGTCTTAGAGAGAGACTCAACAATGTCATGTGAGACCCAATTAGATGGAACCCTACTGATGAAGTCGATCTCCGTATGCAACCCATTAGGTAGGATGGCCAAGGACATGACAGGGCGCTGAAACGACTCGGTCATCGGTATAGGGATCGGGTCTCCCGACGACTGAGTGGTAGGGGCGACACCCAGGGGTCGTGCCATAAGAGCGTCGAGTCAGGCCAACAGGGATGACCAATCTGACACGTGGGCACGAGGAACCACCATGGGGCTGGCGGGGGGGCAGGACATGCAAGACTCAACGAGACAAGGATAAAACTCTAACTAGACACAAACCTAAAATGACAATGCAATGGTAGGTTACCTAGATGAACCAAGAGACTCAATGCACCCTAGACAACCTAAAGACTCAAATGACCTAAGACCCCAATTTGTTACCCTAAGCTCTGATACCAATTTGATGCGGGACGCTATGCGGGCTGGGGCTCTAGATGCGAATTAGGCTAAATGGACAAACTTGAGACTAGCAAGTTGCAATGGGAGAATGGCGTAAACTCACACCTAAGAATTCCCAACGAGAGAAAATACGCCAAGTAACAGGAACTACGCTCACTGATGCTCCCTTTGAGTGGGAAGCTCGACGGTCCGCACGGCTGAGGCGACCAGCGTGGACTAGGGTGGTCACTCTACACTCACAACTCGGAGAGTCGTGGGATGGTCTCTCTCATCCTCACCGCAGCAGTGAATATAAAGTGATATCGAGCTAGGACCCTACCGTACACTCAAGCAGCGGCGTGCAGAGAAAATACTAAACAAGCAAGTGACCTAGGAGGGAGCGGAAACGTACCTCCACGCTCGGGGCGTGGGGAAGAAGTCCGGCCTGGTCACACAACCCCAGTACAAAGCTAACAAGTACAAACAATAACCATGCCCACTCCTCGCAGGGAGGTAAAAGGCTACATCAACATCCGGGGTCGTGCGACGAGGGGTGACGGACACGGGTCCGGTGACGCTTGCTGCCCACGGGTACTGCTGCGAGCTGCTGCAAGGACGGCAAACCACGAGTGGCGTGGAAGGTACTGACGTCCTGATGGGATGATGTAGTGGATTCCGGACCTCCTGGAGGAAGAGGGACGTCGTCGGCACCGGTGTGGAACTCCAAAGTAATCCAACCCGGTGGACAGATTGTTGCTCGGTCTGCACGCACGTAGGGAAGCAGCTAGGAGGCGAGCCTGGAGCACCACCTTCAGCGTGTCCTCTGGTCACAAAACTTGGCGGGGATGTCGAATGGGATGTCCCAAGGACCCCTCTGAAATGGCGTCAGCAGATGTGCATCGTCGGAGCCGAGGCGATTTAATTGGCAGGACCTGTGCTGTCTGGTTTGTGCGCTGGCAGCAGGACAAGGGCGGAAAGGTGGGGGTGGAACTAAGACGTCCGAGGGTCTTTTGTGGCTGGGTTTTCTCTGGTGGTTAGCTGAAGGGCGTGGGGTGAAGGGATGACAGTGGCGAGGCAGCGTGCAGAGGGAACTTTGGGCGTGGGCAGCAGTGGAAGTGGGGGTTCAGCTCTGCACTTCAGTGCAGTCAGAGCCGGAACCCAAGCTAGGGGAGATGGTCACCAAGGGGAAACTGATCTTTTGGGCGTGGGAAAATTTCTAGAGAAGGTTTAATATATGGAGGAAGGGTTTCCAAAACCCCAGACCAGTTCTTGGAGGTTTGAAGGGTGCCCCTTTGGAGGGTTTGTGTTTCTGTCCTGCGGTGACACTGTAGACGCAGATCGCGCGATGAAAGTGGTTCCAAAGGGAACTTTTTACTATGGGCGAGTTTTGGGATGAGACCTGCGCAGCTAGTTCGGGGACAGGGAGGAGAATATATGTTATGAAGAGGTTCGCACGGTTTGAGGCGGGGAAGGTGGCGTTATGGGTGGATCTTTGCGGCTCTGGTTCAGGCGGGCCTATTCCAGGAGCGTTCAGAGCAGCGAAAAGGCCTACAAAGGAAACTTTCGCTTCCGGACGAATTTTGACATGAGGTTTTCTCTGGAGTTCTGGGGACTGGAAGATGAAGAAAAGTCTAGAAGGGATGGAAGGGAGATGGGGTCCGGACGCAATAGTTCCAACCTTGTCTTTCAAGCACAAATCCTGCTCGCAGATGCTCATCCAGCGCCCAAGACAGCAAGAGGTGAAGGTCCACCCCGTCGACACCACACCACCACGAACGGAAGCCGAGTCTTGCTGGATGTAGAAGGGAGGTCGCCTCCACCCTAACCAGCAGCAGCAGCTCCAGGGGTAAAGGTCTAGGGCGTCGCACCCTAGGAAGAGGAAAAGGGGGAGGGAGAGAAGTGGGAGTCGCTCCCACAAGGAGAGAGGGAGGCCGCGGCCAACACAAGATTTTCTCAAAATTCTTCAATTTTCTCGCTTCCAAAATGAATTACAAGACCCCTTAAGTACATGGAAAAGAAACCCTAATTACTTGCCTAAAAGAAATACACAAAAAAGGGGGAAATAATTCAAATCCTACAAAATAGGGGAGGGGCGCATGATTCTCCTAAAAGATAGGAGAGAAGGGGGGCGGCTGCCACCTTCTCCAAGAGGAGGGAGGGGATGGTTGCGCACCAAACCCTAGGAGGGGTGAGGGCGCACCTCCCAAGGTGGGCCCACAAGGAGGGAGGGGCGGCCAGCCCAATTTGGGCCTGGTGAGTGTACCCCTAGGTGGCCCACTAACCTCCTATTAGCCTAATTAGCACAAATGTGACCCAAATGCAATCCAACTGGCCCAAAACTGGCCTACACAAGTCCAGAGTGAAAGTAAACAAAGAAGTCTGAGATCCTGGCTAGCTCTCCATGTCTTCTTCAAGCCAAAGTGAAGTCTGCGCGTCCCGAACAATGCCACACGATCTGAAATGTCGCTCTGCTGCATCGCGTCGATCTCTAGCTCAGGTGTCCTCACCAGATACCATCTCCACCTTCTATCCAACTGAAGACAGCCCTCTGGGGGCAACCTTTGATGAATATCCGGCGGAAGCCGAACATGCTGAATTGGCCCTATCCGGGAATCAACAAATGGAGACCTTGATCTCCTGCCGATGCTGGGAGCAAGTTCATCCTGAAGAAGCGGCCTTTCAAGCCGAATTTGATGCGGCCAGCAACAGCGAAGCCGAAGACATTCAAGAAGTAGGAGTCTCTCCCTCTATAGGGGTCCTACTACTGACAACTTCAACACCCTTTCTGCCAATCAGGCAGGCCTTGGTCAACTCCAATCAGGGGGAGCCAGCTACCATGGAAGAAAAAGCCACTTCTGCGGAAGATACAACTGTCCCAGAAGGTGAGACTCCCTCAACTTCTGCTACAAATCCAATATGCTGTCCAAGTCCGGCGGCAAACAACTACTGGCCTATCATGGCTGCAACCTCATCTACAAGCACTGAAGCTGCTCTCTCACCCTCAGGAGCTGCAACGGCAACGGAAGTATCAATAGATCCATCCACACAGCCGCTAGCACAAGAGATCAAGAGACCTCAGGAAGCTCTGGCAGTGTCTGACGAGGAAGTCGAAGTACTCGACTCTCAAGATGGTATTCCAGACTTCGTCGACCTCCAACCGGCACCTCCGGAGATAGAAGACGGAGGCCAAGCCACAGTCGACGAACTGATAGAAGTCAACCTGAGAAATGAGAAGGACCCTAGGCCTACCTTCCTCAGCGCCCAACTGTCCCCAAAAGAACGGGAGCTATATATTCAACTATTGCTAGAATACCGGGATTGCTTCGCCTGGACTTATAAAGAGATGCCAGGTCTAAACCCTGCTGTCTCACAACACGAGCTAGCAATCAGCCCCGAAGCCGAGCCGGTGAAGCAACCACCGCGGCGTATGAGGCCGGAGCTCATCACCCAAATTTGTACTGAAGTTGACAAGCTCATTGATGTGGGATTTGTTGAAGAAAATCAGTACACCGCATGGCTGGCGAATATCGTCCCCGTGAAAAAGAAGAATGGACAGATCCGAATTTGTGTCGACTTCCGAGATCTAAATAAAGCCTGTCCTAAAGATGACTTCCCGGTGCCAATAACCGAGGTCATGATCGATGCTACAACCGGCCATGAAACCCTGTCATTCATGGATGGGTCGTCCGGCTACAATCAGATTTGGATTGCGGAGCATGATCGGGTCCATACTGCTTTCCGAACTCCCAAAGGCATTTATCATTACAAGAGAATGCCATTCGGACTGAAGAATGCTGGCGCAACCTATCAGCGCGCAATGACCAAAATCTTTGATGAATTGCTCTACCACAAGGTCGAGTGCTACATAGATGACCTGGTGGTTAAAACCAGAAGAAAAGAAGATCACCTGCAAGACCTCCGGACTATTTTTCAGAGGCTGAGGCAGCATGAGCTAAAAATGAATCCTATGAAATGTGCGTTCGGAGTGTCGAGCGGAAAATTCTTGGGCTTCGTCGTCCGATATCGGGGGATCGAGATAGACCCCGCAAAGATCAAGGCGATTCAGGAGTTACCTCCACCGAGGAACATCTCCGAGCTGAGGTCACTACAAGGCCGTTTGGCTTATATCCGGCGGTTCATTTCCAATTTGTCAGGGCGATGTCAGCCTTTTCACAAGTTGATGATGAAAGATGTTCCCTTTTATTGGGATGAAGATTGCCAGACAGCCTTTGACAAGCTAAAAGACTATCTGAAGACTCCTCCAGTATTGGGCGCACCAGTGAAAGGACGACCGTTAATACTGTATATAGCAGCTACACACAATTCCCTGGGGGCAATGCTAGCCCAGAACAATGAAGAAGGAAAAGAGCAGGCCCTCTATTATCTCAGTAGAAGACTGGTCAGAACCGAAGAAAAATATACTTATATTGAGAAGATCTGCATGGCACTAGTCTTCGCAGTCAAAAAGCTCCGGCATTATATGTTGTCGCATGAAATCAGCTTGGTGTCCAAGGAGGATCCCCTGAAATATATCATGTCCCAGCCGGCACTCAAAGGCCGCCTAGGCAAATGGGCGGTAATCCTTATGGAGTTTGATGTCTCTTACGTACCGCGCAAAGCCATCAAAGGTCAAGCTATTGCAGATTTCTTTGCTGAACATCCGATACCCGGGGAAAGCCCGTGGGAACCGGAACTTCCCGAGGATGAAACCCTAGAAGCCGCCCAAGTACAGCCTTCCTTATGGCAGCTATATTTTGATGGCGCTTCCAGAATTGACACCTCTGCCACCGGATCATCCAGGGTCAGAGCAGGGACGGGCATAGTCTTGAAGTCCCCAGAAGGAGAAGTGGTGCATACATCATGCTCCATAAACAAACAATGCACAAATAATGAAGCAGAATATGAAGCCCTGATAATCAGGTTGCAGATTGCTCTATCCATGGGAATTCAGATGATGGAAGCATTCGGAGACTCCATGCTAGTTATAAAACAGCTGGAAGGAGAGTTCGAGGTGCGAAAGCAAGAGCTCCTCCCCTATCACCAGTTGGCAACTCGCCTGATATCAAGATTCTACTTCATCAGCATCAAGCACATCAATAGAGGCCGGAATGCTCAGGCAGACGCCCTCGCTAAGTTGGCCAGTTCATTGGCAGTCCCGCCAGACACAAGCCTGAATATAACAGTGATCAATCGCCGACAGGTCCCCAGCGTAACAGAGGTCCTTGCCGACGAACATGAGATGGAGGTAACAGTCATCGAAGGGGTTCAGCAGCCCGACTGGCGAGAGCATCTCCTACGCTGGTTTCAACACCAGCAACTCCCAAAAGAAAAGGAACAAAGAATGAAGCTCCTGAGGATCAAGGATTCTTATGAGATGAGAAGCGGGACCTTGTTCCGAATTATGGCAGATGCCCGAAGGAAAATCCTACTCCGTTGCTTGTCTTCAGCAGAAGCGGGACAGGTGATGCAAGAAGTTCATGCGGGATCAGCTGGGGCACACCAGGCCGGTCCGAAAATGAAAATAGAGATAAAGAAATTGGGTTATTATTGGCCCACTATATTTAATGATTGCTGCAAGTTTGCCAAGGCTTGTCAGAAATGTCAAGAACATGCTAATGTGGCAAGGAGACCCCCAGTGCCACTACATCCCACTCTACCAAGTTGGCCGTTTGCTCAGTGGGGCACGGACGTGGTAGGGCCACTGCCGGCATCTTCGTCAGGATGCAGATACATCTTAGCAGCTACAGATTACTTCTCCAGATGGGCAGAAGCAGTAGCACTAAGAGATGTGACCGGAGAACTAGTTACAAGGTTCTTCCGACAGAATGTAATATTCCGGTTCGGGATCCCAGCCGAATCATCTCTGCTAATGGCAGCTATTTCAGAAACCAGAAGGTTTATCGGCTAGCTGACAAAACAAAATTGACTGGAGGACATCGTCCCCCTACAACCCTCAAGCCAATGGACTAGCAGAGGCCTTTAACAAGACCTTGTGCACACTATTGGCGAAGACTGTCAAGTCTAACAAAAAAGATTGGGAAGAAAGGATGTAAGAAGCGCTTTGGGCTTATCGTACTGTCTACAAGACCCCAACCGGCTGTTCACCCTTCTCCCTTGTCTATGGGTCGGAAGCTGTAGTGCCGATTGAACTCGAAGTTCCTTCATTGCGAGTTGCCATCCAGCACGGATTAGTCAGTGGTGAGCAGACCAATGCAGAAAGAAGATTGGAAGAGCTCACTGAGCTCGAAGGAAAATGCCTCCAGGCGCAACAAAACATCCAACTCTACCAAGCTCGCATGGCCCGTGCTTTTGACAAGTTAGTCAAGGGTCGAGAGTTCAAGAAAGGAGACCTGGTGATGGTCAAAAGAAGAGAAGTGATGGCCTTTAACCCCAAAGGGAAGCTGGTCGAAAACTGGGTCGGACCGTATATCATCCGCCGAGTATATGAAGGGGGTGCTTACGTCCTCGTGGACCACAAAGGAGTCATCCAGTTCTCTCCCCTCAACGGAAAACACATTAAGCTGTATCATGCGGCGCAGTCGACACACCCCGAGTGATCGGTCGGAACACACTTCCCCTTCGTTAGTGGCACTCCGCCTTAATCGAGCTACTTTTCCTTGGTTAGTGGCACTCCGCCCTAACCGAGCTACCCTTTTACTTGGTTAGTGGCACTCCGCCTTAATCGAGCTACTTTTCCTTGGTTAGTGGCATTCCGCCCTAATCAAGCTACTTATCCTTGGTTAGCGGCATTCCGCCCTAATCGAGCTACCTTTTCCTTGGTTAGCGGCATTCCGCCCTAATCGAGCTACCCTTCCCTTGGTTAGTGGCATTCCGCCCTAATCGAGCTACCCTTTCCTTGGTTCAGTGGCACTCCGCCCTAACCGAGCTACCCTTTTCCTTGGTTAGCGGCATTCCGCCCTAATCGAGCTACCCTTTTCCTTGGTTAGCGGCATTCCGCCCTAATCGAGCTACCCTTCCCTTGGTTAGTGGCATTCCGCCCTAATCGAGCTACCCTTTCCTTGGTTCAGTGGCACTCCGCCCTAACCGAGCTACCCTTTTCCTTGGTTAGCGGCATTCCGCCCTAATCGAGCTACCCTTCCCTTGGTTAGCGACATTCCGCCCTAATCGAGCTACTTATCCTTGGTTAGCGGCATTCCGCCCTAATCGAGCTACTTATCCTTGGTTAGTGGCACTCCGCCCTAACCGAGCTACCTTTCCCTTGGTTAGCGGCATTCCGCCCTAATCGAGCTATTTCTCCTTGGTTAGCGGCATTCCGCCCTAATCAAGCTACTTTTCCTTGGTTAGCGGCATTCCGCCCTAATCGAGCTACCCTTTCCTTGGTTAGCGACATTCCGCCCTAATCAAGCTACTTTTCCTTGGTTAGCGGCATTCCGCCCTAATCGAGCTACTTTCCCTGGATCAGGCGGCTTTCCACCCTAACCGAGCTACCTCTCCTGGGTTAGCGGCATCTCGCCCTGATCAAGCTCCCTCTCTCGGATCGCATTCCAAATAAAAAAAAGAAAAGAAAAAAAGAAATTGGGGTTAAAAAATAGAGATACCCCGCCAGACTTGCTCCTATATCAGGTCAAGTGCAAAAATGGCTATAACCCAGCTGTGGCGAAAACCCGAAAGGGCGTCACAGGCAAAATCGGGTACCCCGCCGCGTGAAAACCCGAAAGGGCACGCGGGCAAAAGCAAGAGGGGGCTAGCTTCGGCGAAAACCCGAAAGGGCGCCTGAGTCGGTAAAGTGGTAATTTCCAAATGCCTCTCCTATTCTCCACCCTATAAACTCCGAAAGGGACAACCATCAAAGTCCCACCGGGAATGCTTTAACAAACCTTTTTCGACCCTCGCCATCATCGGCGAGATCGGTTGATCTCTATCCATAACTTGGACCTTACGTCCTCGTTAATAACCTCATCTTTGCTTCGGCAGTGACCCATGTCGATGAACAAACCCTCTTCGACCCTCGTCATTCTCGATGAGATCGGTCGATCTCTACCCCCAACTTGGACCTTACGTCCCTGTTGACAACCCCATCCTTGTTTCGGCAGTGACATATGTCGATGAACAAACCCTCCTCGACCCTCGTCATTCTCGACGAGATCGGTCGATCTCTACCCTCAACTGGGATCTTACGTCCCTGCTGACAAACCCCATCCTTGTTTCGGCAGTGACATATGCCGACGAACAAACCCTCTTCGACTCTCGCCATCATCGACAAGATCGGTCGATCTCTACTCTTGAACTTGGATCCTACATCCTTGTTAATAAACCACTTCCTTGCTTCGACATTTAACCAGTGTCGATGAAATAAACCTAAGACCAACCCTTGTCCTCATCGACAAGGACGGTCGGCGTTCCCGCGGTCCAGTTCTTCTGAATCTCGAATTCAAAAAATAAAAAAAAAGGAAAAGAAATTGGGGTTAAAAATAGAGATACCCCGCCAGACTTGCTCCTATATCAGGTCAAGTGCAAAAATGGCTATAACCCAGCTGTGGCGAAAACCCGAAAGGGCGTCACAGGAAAAATCGGGTACCCCGCCGCGTGAAAACCCGAAAGGGCGTGCGGGCAAAAGCAAGAGGGGGCTGGCTTCGGAGAAAACCCGAAAGGGCGCTTAGGTCAGTAATGTGAATAAAAATGAATGATGAATAGTGATGAATCATCCGTCGTCCAAAGGCCATTGTTGAAGTCGGGGCGAGGGTTTTCATCCGATATCCCACTTATACACGTCCAGTGTCTATACCTTTTCGACCCTTGTCGCCATCGGCAAGATGGGTCGCTACCCTACCCGATTTTTGTCACCATCGGCAATACCATCTACCCCTTTTCGACCCTTGTCACCATCGACAAGATCAGTCGCTACCTATCCGGTTTTTGTCACCATCGGCAATACCATCTACCCTTTCGACCCTTGTCACCATCGGCAAGATCGGTCACTACCTATCCGATTTTTATCACCATCAGCAATACCGTCTACCCTTTCGACCCTTGTCACCATCGGCAAGATCGGTCACTACCTACCCGGTTTTTGTCACCATCAGCAATACCGTCTACCCTTTCGACCCTTGTCACCATCGGCAAGATCGGTCACTACCTACCCGGTTTTTATCACCATCGGCAATACCGTCTACCCTTTCGACCCTTGTCACCATCGGCAAGATCGGTCGCTACCCTTATCCGGTTTTTGTCACCATCGGCAATACCGTCTACCCTTTCGACCCTCGTCACCATCGGCAAGATCGGTCGCTACCTATCCGGTTTTTGTCATCATCGGCAAGACCATCTATCCCCTTTCGACCTTTGTCACCATCGGCAAGATCGGTCGCTACCTACCCGGTTTTTGTCACCATCGACAATACCGTCTACCCTTTCGATCCTTGTCACCATCGACAAGATCGGTCGACTACTCTCTAACCTAGGCCCTCCGCCCTCGCTGACCAACAAAACATCGTGGCATAGATATTTGACCCGTGTCAAGGGTCATAACACACCTCTCATTATCATCGGCAAGGTTCGCTAGGGGCATCTGCCTACGCTGCCTATGTCCCACATTAGCAAAGACCCCGTTCCGGGAACGGCTACATCGCGGTGGAGCGAACACCTCACCCCTGTCTTGAAGGCGTGAGCGCTCTCCTGCGCCATCAGCAAGTATCCTTAGGTTCGGGTGACCATCCAGAATAAAGAAAAGAAAAGAAGTCGCGATTGACGGCAACAAAAAGAAATATTTCCATTTAATGAGAATGGATGGAACACATTTTTTTTTTAACCCGGGGCATCCCCCGGAGGTACATGAGCTCCGAAGACAAAAGGAGCATTACAAAAAAAAAAAGCAAGGTCACGGCAAAGGGCGCCGGAAGATATCTGCCAAGTCTAAAAGGCACAGCGAAGGATATCGTGTCAACTCTTGCAAACGGGTCTCGGTGGCTGTCAGCTGGGATAACCTCTCGTCTAGTGAGGCAAGTCGTCCTTCAGCCAGGTCAGCCTCTTCCGTTGTCTGGATCTCTAGGCGCTCGCCCTCCTGTAGCTCGGCTTCGACCTTAGCAAGTTCCGAGCGCAACTCGTCCAACCGTGCCGCCAGGAGCATCCGACGTTCCGAGATATTACTGGCAACATTTCTCAGCTGTCCCACAGTCGTCCTCAATGAACTAACGACGGTGCGGCAATCTGCCTTCTCCAGCTTCGTGGCAGTCAGCTGATCAGAAACCTCTCGACTGAGGAACTCCCGCCTGTTGGCATGTTTTAACAACATCACAACCCGCGGGGTCCAATCATCCATTGGGCAGCCGAATGCCAAAAGCGATCGGGAGAGATGATCTATCAAGCTTCTCAGCTGCAGATAAGTCAGGTCCGGAGAAGCTAGCATGGCCCGCTGGAGATTATCCAGAGACTGCCACACCATGTCTCCAGAAAATTGTAGGCCCAGTGGCGAAGTCTCGGGGAGCTGAAAGTCTACCCTGCTATCTACCTCGGCCTAGATATCATCGGCTACCCTGAGGGACGTCGACGGCATAGTCTGTACGACGCCCACATCCGGCCCGACTATTGCTGCCACACCGACTGAAGGAACCTCCATGATGGCAACTTCCTTGCCCGCCCGTTGCGGTGAGTCTACAACAACCGTGTCGGCGACGGAAGGTGGCTCTTCCTGGACAGTCTCACCGGTCGCTGAGGCAGGAGAGCCCTCTATGATCGACAGAGCTTTAATGATATCGGCCTCACCCGCAATGATTTCCCCTGCCTCTATTTCCGGGGGATCACTCGGCTTCAGCAATGACTCGTCACCAGCAACCAGGGCCTGAGTCCCTGCAACCTCGGGCGGGCCGCTGACCTCGGCAGTCACACCTGGCTCCTCCGAGGCTGCTGCAGCAGCATAGGTCCGTGGAAGCCGCAGGGCAATAGGCCTCACAATTGGTGGGAAGGCCGACTGACCCATATCCACATCTGGACGGGGTACGCGGATCATTATAGCCGGCGGTACCACCTCAGCCTGTATTCCATATATATACATCAGCCAGCTGGCTTGAAAAGTAAAAGAAGTGCTGCAAGTGGGAATCAGAATACTTCCTACCTCAACCGGCACTATATTTAGGCCTCCCAAAGTGGCCTCTGAAGATTCAGGCCCCTCTCCTGTAGCCGGGTATGATGGCCCGTGCTCGGCTCCCAATAGCCTCGGAGGGCTAAACGTCGGCAGGTCGCTCTCATAAGTTGATGAAGCCCCGGCGTCCTCAGCCTCGGTGTCGACCATGGGGAATCCCTCATCATCGGCAGAGCCGCCACCATAATCGACCTGTTCAGAAGAGGATGACCCTTCTGCTTGTTCTCTGATCTCCAGGACCTGAGCATGAACCGTGTCGCTGAGAGGAGGCCCTCTAGCCAGAACCTCCTCGGCGATCGCCATCTTGGGAACATCTATCGGCGGAGTATCCAGGGGCCGGTCCTTCGGAAGCCCTTGCTCTCCGATGACAACCTCTGCCAAGGTACCAACCTCAGGGAGCAGTGTGGGTCGAATGTCGACTGGAGTCAAAGGACAATAAACAGTCAAGACTTGACTAAAAATACAACATGCCACTGAGCTCTACAGGCGAGCTGCAAATTACCTTCTGCTTCTCGATGAGGTGTCGGTGAAGGCAAATCGCCCTCAGCAGAGGTCAAGGGGACTTCCCTCTCTCTCTCTCCAGCAGCAGCTCCGGTTGCCGCCTCCAACCCAACAACGGCAGGGATAGTGCCGGCAGCTACTGAAAAGAAAGATGGTCAGCCCAGGCGGCCGAAACAATCAAATAGGCCATACGAGAATAAGAAGTCACCTTCACCCTCGAGCCCTTGTGTCCGGGCGGCCTCGAATTCAGAAAATGACGGAACTCGAGGAAGGGGAGCCGTGGACTCTTCCTCAGTGGCCTTCCTCCGACGTGCCCGAGTAGCACGGGATTCTGCCCTCTTGGCCTTCTTAGCCCTGCTGATGGCCTCCCTGACCTGAGACCTGGTCCGCTTCCGCGAGTCCCCTGGGGGTAATGGCGTCGTGGTGGGAGCTGGCTCTGGAATGTTAAAATATGAAGGCTTCTGCGCCTTAGATATCAACTCCCTACAGTGTCGGGTCGCTTCCATAGAAAGGCGAGCTGCAAAAACACATGAGTAAGAAGATGCACATTGAATATAGGGGAAGCAGCTCCAGGGCTGAAGAAGAAAACAAGCACTACCTGGCATCCCCGTATATCGAGGACTGAGTGGCCAATAAAGCAATGCTGGCGCCTTGTCCCGGGAAGCCGCCTCGCGGATCAGCCAGCATACGTCACCAATTGTTTCACTTTTCTCCGTCAGTTGGGCCAAATCTTCATGGCCGCAGGAGGACAAGTGATGATATAAGCTCAAGTGGTCGAATCCCCAGCCGTCGACATACTTGAAGGATATTAGAAGCTGATGGCTCCGAATGGCTTCTAACGAACTGGCAACTGAAAGCCCATGAGAATGAAGTAGGGCGAATATCCAGGGGGTGTTGGTGTACAAGTCAGCCCGCCTGTTTTCCCTCCCAATAAAGGTCCGATAAGGATGAAAATGATCGACTTCCGGGCGCCAGCTCGCCGTACTGGGAAGAGGTTCTTCCACCGGAAGGAGGATCGTCTGGAGAGCAACCCTCTCACTGCTAACCCGGCACAGCCCCCAGAGAGTCTTAATATAATCATCCCTCTGGATCTCTGGCATCTTCGGGTCGGCTCGGGACGACTTGCCCTTCGCAGCTTTCCTGGCTTCTACATATGCCGCCACCTCAGTATTGGACCAAGATTTCAGCCTCTTCAAGTAGGCTGGATCAACATCCAGAATGGGCTCCCGCTGGGAGTCTAAAAAGTGACGTTCTGCAACATGCCAGCAATCCTTCCGAAAATTCCGATAAAAGCCCGTTCGTGCATTCCACCACTTGATGAAGTCTGGAGTCACTCGGGACAGGCGAGCCGGGATTGGCACCCTGAAGGAGACATCCTCTCGGCGGTGGAAGTAGTCCCACCATCCACGGGCTTCATCAGTAGCCGTCTGACCAGCCCTGTGTCTATTCGGCAGATTGAACTGGGCTGAAGAAGAAGGAATTTGCTGGTCATACCCAAAATTCTGACTAAAACGGAAAGGATAATACGGCTCCAGCCACAGCAAGCCGCTTTTCCTGAAGACTAGAACACTGGGGCGAATAGACAACGCCCATTCCACCAGTTCCGGCTCCAAGATTGGCCTCGTGCCCTTCGACCCGGTCAGCTGATGAATAAATTCCTCTGTCTCAAATAATCGGCATTGCCGCATCCTGTTGACAAGAGGGCTGGAGCTGGCAGCCAAACTCTAGAAATGCAGAACACCAGGGGAATCTGTTGGAACTGTCGTCAACTTCCCCCGAATGGCGAAAAGCTGGTCCGCCAGTGGAGACGGTTCAGCACTGGCAAATTCGATCATCCGTGGCAAAGGACGATCTGACTGCATTGACCGGGGAGCTGCTTCCAGAAATAGGGTGCAGACCCAGGCATTAAAAAAGTGGAGGGGACCAACTGTCCGCGAATTCCTGGGGATGCGCGACTTGTGCAAATCCCCCAACATTTTGTATACAAGGCATAAAGCCACAGGGCACAGGGACAACTTCGTCCCCCAAGCCATCAAACAGGCAGGATAAATCGCCTCCGGCCTGATCACCGTCTCATCTCCTTGGGGAAGAGCGAATGAACAAAGCCAATATGTCAAGTACGCAGCACAGTGTGTAACTACGTCAACTCCCGTGGGATTCGGGCCGGCCTGCCGCCCTCTCCCTGAGATAGCAGGATATGTTGCTTGGCGCCGAGCCCTCTTCTTCCGCACCACCGCTGTCGGAACCACTATGGGGAAGTCCTCGTAATGCTGCTCCCCACCAAAGAAATATTGAAGCCACGTGCCCATCCGCATGCGCCTCTTCTCACCGGGCTTTCGCGCTTCCCGCGAGTCAAGTGTCAGGCGCAGCAGGGTGCGATACGCCTTCATCAAATAACGATAGGCGAAGCCCGTGAAATAGTTGCCTTCACCATCTGTCTGGTCCTTCAGCCAGTCTGCGAAGCACACTTCTTCATATGGCTCTCCATCTATCGGCAGGCCGCTCAGCTGAGAAAGGCTCCATAAATCCAATGAAGTTTCACCTTCTGCAGTGTAGAAAGTATTGTACTCTGGGTAGAAGACTTCAATCATCCCGCAACATAGGCCTCGGGAGATCGGGTATCTATACCGGGAAGCGTATACGCTCTGATAAATTCCGACGTGCACCAAGATGGGGGCGTATTGCCGCAACACGAAGTCTGTAAATTCAACTGCTCCCGGTCTGAAGGCGTGAGCATCGGTGGCTTTGAGCTCTCCAAACCACCCCACTGAAATTTGATGTTTGAATCGGACCGCCAAGCAATCCAAAAGAAAAGGCTCGTCCCGGTATCCCCAATGGAGCGGTGCGAGGAATAGACCATATATGTGCCTCTCCCTGTCAACACGGCCGGCGGTCTCATTCCAGCGAGCTGGTGTGTATTGCGGCGCTCTCGTCAGCATCCCGGCCTCGGGAGATAATTCCTGCACTCCGAGTACGACCCCCCATTTCCTGGGTTCCCCGGGGATGTACATGGGCATACCATATGTGACTGACTCAGTCAGGCTGTCCCGCTCCGCCAGTAGCGCTCCTTCAGCTCTGCGGACCAGAATGAAGTCACGCTTCCCGCCAAGGTTGAAGCGCTCGAGCAACGCCATCAGGTGCTTGTCTTTGGGGTGGTCCCGTCTGATGTCATCCCCTCGGTCATACCAGAATTGGTTACCGTCAAGAATCAACAAACGGCCGGTGTCGACGGTGTCGGTTTCTGAGTCCGAAGACTCAGCCACCACGGCTACACGACGGAGCCCCCGATCAAGGGAATGGACGTTCCCCCATGTCACGGCAACCCGAGATACAGAGGAAGAAGAGCCGGAAGCCATGTTATCTGCAAAACAGCACACGGAAAAGAACAAATAAAAGTCAGAAATTAGTGGATCGAAACAATATTTCTGACGAAATTTTGGCAGCATCTCCTCAGCTCGAGGGTTTGCCAAAAAGAAAGCGGAAGCCGTCCACAAAGGGAGCGGCCCCTAAAAGCAGCCATAGGCATTAAGCCAGGGCCGAATGGGACACCCGAGGGATCTAGCTCCGAGGACAAGTCCTACGAGAAGCCTCCGGGGCCCGAAGAATGGGTTAACCCAAAGAACAGCAACACTCAACTCACCCGCTCACAGGCGAAACCGCCCGAGCCCAAGAGCTACTCGGCGCCGCGGGAAGAGGAGAAAGCGAAATGAAGAGAGAGAAAAAGCTGTTGCAAATGAGCAGTGAAGAAGAAAAAACAAAGAAGAAAGCCTTATATAGGCCCCCCCCCTCATTTTGTTAAAACGGCGCGCCCCGGAGCGCGCCGTTTTAAGCAAATGGCGCGCCGGGGAGGGCGCGCCGTTTTAACCTCTAAAAGGGCCAGGGCGCGTCGGGAAGGCGGCGCCGTTTTAACTCCGAAGGCCCAGGGCGCGCCGTAAAGGCCGCGCCATTTTAAGCAACGCCGTCAGGTTTCCTGCCTCGCCGGATCAACATCCGACGCCAGAATTAAGTGCCGGTCGAGCCTCCGTCAGCCAAACGAAGCTCATCCGCAGGCCTTGCCGCATTCCTGCCTCACTTGCACCGCCTACGTCTGGGGGGCATTTGTTGGCACTCAAAATATGATCCTTTGGCAGCCAAGCCGCAAGGATGAATGATACGGCCCACTGAAGCACAGAAGCCGATAAAGATCAACTTATCAAAAGGACCCCTCAAGCTGACAAAGCCCTGAGCCACCTCGAAGGGTACGTCGGGGGATTTACCTCAGGAGAGTTGAAGTGAACCCGCAACCAACCGGCAGCGCGATCAAGCCTGCCCAATGATCCGGCATCGACCTCGTCGTGCCGCTACCCCACATCCGTCACCCGACCAAGGACGACGGTCTACCCAATGACTCTCCTAAGGAGGAAGAATGTCCTCGGCCATCCGTAACAAGGGGCCGAAGGTTCTGTCAGTAGAAGACCCCGATTACCCGTCACGGGCTCGGCTTCTTGCCATAGTGGGCCCATTAGTGGCCGATTGATCACCAATTCAAGGTGGAATTGTCCGTGATGTAACAGCATCCTGCAAGGAAGCTTCGGGCATGAGTCCGTCTCAGCCGGAAGCACAAATCACAGTGCCGAAGACTGTGTCAGTAGGACACCCGTGTGCTCGGACCGGACACACACGAAGTCTTGTTTAAGGCCATTCGTCCTATCAGGAGCTTCGTGAACACCTCGTCAAGGCCCTTCGATGGCCAGGGTGAGAGGAACAGTCGACGGGAGCTTCCGGAATCATCTCTGGGCCTACCGGACTGACACGCCAAGTGAACAGGTTAAAACGGCGCCGTCAAACCGGCGCGCCAAGAACAAAAGGGGGTGTTCCCCGGCGCCGTCAATCCGGCGCGCAAAAGCCAGATGGGGCCCTTCCCCGGCGCCGTCAACCCGACGCGCAAAATCCAAATGGGGCTTCTCCCCGGCGCCGTCAACCCGGCGCGCCTCTTCCTGGGGCGCCGTTTTAACCCCGAGGCTATATATAAGCCTGTCGACAGAAGAAGAGAGATAGAAGGATATAGAGAAAAGAAGAGCAGAATAGAAATAGAGAGGGGGGACCCGATCAAAAAAAGGAAGCGGAATCAAAAAGAAAGAAAAAAGGGAATTAGAAAGAAAGGGGGGAGGTCCAGGAGTGCTTCGATCTGACGAGTTCTCTACCCGAGCTCTCGGCGGCCCTCATCCTGCTCCACCGGAATCTCTCGGAATCGGAGAAGAAGAGCGCCCGTTCTTATCTATCGAGGTGGGTTTTTCCGTGTTTCATCCGGCGAATCCCTCTGCTCCGCTTTGAGTCTTTTCCTCCTGGCATAATGTAAGTGAAGGAGGGGAGGGGCGATGATATGAGCCTCACCTCCCCTCCCTCACGATGATTTTCTTTCCCTCTTCTCGTTGTAATAGGTTTCTTTTGTTAATGGAAACGGCGGCCGAGTAACAACGCCGGCGCCGGAATGTGTATTCTCTACTCGTCTGTCTGTATTTTTCATATGGATGAATGGAATGGAATGTGAGTCTCTGGCCAATGCCACGCTTCTCTTTCTTCCCTGTTGGCTTCCCTTTTCTTTTTCTTACAGCCGGTGAAACGGCGCCGTGCGATGATGCCGGCGCCGTGGAGGATGAATGTAGAGCACCGTGGTTTTCATGTGTGAATGACTTCCTACTTGTTTCATCTTCCCGACGCTTTATGCCCTGCCATGGCCAGGGCTATATTGATTCCCCTCCCCGGGGGTTTTCTCTTCCGATCGAATGCTAAGGAGTTTCATCGCATAAGGTGGGTCGATATATGGGTTCCTCCAACCTATCTGGGCTACCCTCGTAATACCCTTTCTGTTCTTGGCCATGAACAGAAGGAAATAAGGGAGCCCCCACATTCCCGTCATTATTTTCCGAACATCCCTCGACGAATAGTTCTCTGATTTGTGAACGTGCACATGCATGAACGCATGTACATCTACGGGCATTAGCTTTGGCCTGCTGGTTATACGAACGTTCTCATCATGCCGTTCTACTGTTTCATTAGTGTGGATCAGTAACCCGGGGAGGGGGAACATCCCCCCTGATTCTTTTTATCTTGACCTTCTGGTTCGAGGGATCTATTTGGCAGTAATGGATCTCCGAGAGCCAGTGAGCATACAGAAATTGGGATAATCCCAACACTACAAATCCACGGTCCTTGATGGGCCTCGTGGTGGCCATGGGTTGTGTTCCCCTCGTAGGCTAGCCCTCGGGGATTCCTTCCCTATATGGTCGTCCCGATTCGAGTGTTGTGGTGACTCGGGTCGCGTGCCCCTCGTAGGCTAGCCCTCGGGGTTTTCACTCCCATATCGAGTCGCCTCACTCACTCATCGTTACCCACGGACTCGGTGCCCCTAGCAGGCTAGCCCTCGGGGTCTTCCTATCCGTTTGGGTCTGTCGGCCGCCGTTGCGCCACCCGGCTTTTAGGGGTTTACTCCGCCACGTGAGTACTCTCTGCGTCTCCCCGACAATCCTTTGGGATGGGGAGATGCTGCCGAAATTTCGGCTCGAACGAGTTAAACTCGGAACAATCGCCTCATGCGAGTCCGTGACTCGGCCTTTAAATGACTCGGCACCGATTCTATGAGTAATCAACTTAACAAATTCTCGAAACCATCCAAAAACCTCTTAATAAATCTATGAATAAACCAACGAGGCTCCTGTTTCCATGAAGTCGGGTTAATTCGATGCGTTCATGCGCGATCACGCCTTAAAACGGCGCGGCCTTTCCGGCGCGCCCCGGCGCGCCCCAGCTTCCCACGCCGTTTTAACATAGCTACCCCTTTACCTACGGTTCTGGCGCCGTTTTAAACTTTTTACCTACGTTTCAGGGCGCCGTTTCAAGCGTTTTAGTCCCTTTCTTCGCACGCACCGCATCGGTTTCGTTCTGAATCGTGTCGTTACATCGCTCCAACCCCTTTCCCACTTATGGGATGATTTCTTGTGCCAATCGCAGAAGGATGCAAGTTCCTCAACTAATAATCATCATGTAGTTCCTTTTCCGGCTTCGACAGCCCGATATCTCGGCAATTAATCAAAGGTGTTCCCTCCTCGTGGGGGATGTAATTAACGCCATAACCTTTATGGTATGGCGGACTGCTGGTCCCGACCGAACCTCACATTCGCCCGACATGGGTCAGAGTGAGCGCACAATAAAATTGTCACTCATGTGACTGGCACGCCCGCGTCGTCAATCAGTCAGTCGACTACCAGTTAGCCAAATGGTTGATCGATACGCGAATGAAAAGAAACGAACAAAAAGAGAAAGAAAGTAAAGAAAAAAAGATGTGCGAAACAGAACCCTATCTCTTGGCGCGCCGGGAAGCCTCCTTCTTGCGCCGAGAGCCTTGGCCATTTTGCCTTCGCGCCGGGAACCTATGTATACTTGAACTGCATCGATAAGCAACCCCTTTGGCTCGGGAGGGCTCTGCCATTGCATGAGTTCCACCGGCTTCTATAGGGAATATCAAACACTGCCCCATGGCATGTATATACACATATGAGTAGGGAGGTCTGGCCTCTCTTTTTCTCTTGGCTTTCATCCCGGCACTCCGTGGATGATAGTCTATTTCCCCCTGGGCATAATCCAGATAAAGGGGAGATGCTGTCGAAATACTGATCGATGTTTTAAGCCTCATCACGGTCGCGGCTCAGGCTACCTGTGACTGAGATCCTCCTTCCCCCCTAAGCCCGGGCTTTGAACCGCTGACTTAACGATATCATCTGTTTCTACGGTTGGTGTTATTATCTTGCCCGCCTTTCTGGCTTCGGTATGAAGTTCCATTTCCGCACATGAATATATGTTTGCCTCTCGAGGCCTCCTACCTTTAGCGTTTAATCAAGGGTTGTCCTTCTTAGGAAGGGCGTAATTAACGTCATAGCCTTTATGGTATGGCGGACTTCTGGTCCCGACTCGGACTTCACAATCGACTGATCAAGTCAGATCGAGCGCACAATGAAATTGTCACCCCGGTGACTGGCACGCCAATAAATTAATAAAAATAAAATAAAATAAAATAAAAATAAAATAAATAAAATATAATAAAAATCTGCGTCCACAAGTCTGGCACGCCCGGTGGGACTAGGTCTCCCTTCATCTTTACGCTAAAGTAGTAGGCCCGGCGGGCCCCCCTGAAACTTCTGATTCTGTGTACTTTCCTTATTTTCAGGAATCTACAATGATAGCCGGAATCATGTCCGTTTGCTTCGACCAGCAGCCGATTGACATGCATGTGCGAGAAGGCTACCTGGCGGTACCCCTCGCGTTCGGATCACTGCCGCCTGCCGTTGGGCTGCCCAACTGCTTGGGCGTCGTCTTCACTGACCTTCTGCAGGTCGATGACAATGAGCAAGGTACTGCTGCAAGTGCCCCGGTGAAGATCACTGACCAGAAGAACATCTTACCAGAGAACACGGCCCCCACGGCCGTCGCCTGCTACGTCCATCACGTCCAAAAAAGGGACATGGTCGCTGCTGCTGCTCAGGAGGGGAGAAGGACCAACCGGAGGGGCCGGTATGTTGCTGTTGACCGTCGTCTTTCCAACTCCGGAAAGACCATGATGATTGGAGGTGTCCGAGCAAACATGAATGGTTGCCCAAGGGCGGTCAACCCGGACGTGATCGTCCCGATGGTGCCCACTACCAACAGATTCTAGACTCTGGCCACCAGGCATGCCAACTGGGAGGCTGATGAGAAGAAGACGCTGGCACCCAAGCCAGCAAAATACAAACAGGTCTAACGACCGAAGAGGATTCAGAGCTGGGCTCCAGCTCGAGATGAGGAGAAGGCTGCTGAAAATGCTGTTGCCCGCTTCAGGGCAGGAAGCCGAAGAAGAGAGGGAAAAGAGATAAGAAATGATGTTGCCACTCGCCCCATGATGAGGGGCAGGAGGAATGAGAAGAAAGAAGACCTTACTGTCACCCGTTCCAGGGCAGGGGGCAGAAAATGGGAAAGGAAGAGCTATGATGCTGCTGCCAACTGCTGCCAAGTTGGCGATGTGAGTGAACCAGTCACTGTGGTTACTGCAAGAAGACCAAGAGCCTGTGCCAGACAGGCTGATATCTGCAGATACTCCAAAGCCGAGCATTTGAATGCTCGGGTGGCAAGGCTGGCTTATCAGCAAAAGAGCCAGGACAGATTGATACTCCAACCTGAGCCACAGAGGCACAACTCTGAAGAGATGAAGCAGATAGTCCAAGACTACTTCCACTACCTGGGGAGCTCTGCCCCCGGTCAACAAAGACTATCCCGTGCCTTGGGCACCAGAGGTGAAGAAAAAGAAGAAACGCTGCAAGAAATGATGATCGGAGCCTCTTCCTCCGATTCAAATCACTATGAAGAAGGTCTCAAGGCCGGATTTGACAAAGAAGACCTGTACCGGGAGGAAGCCAAAGAGAGAATATCGGTCTTTGACCGGCTCAGATATCCTGACCAGGTGAAAAGAAAGGTCTACAGGCGGAAGGGAAAGATGCAAATCTTCGCCTGTAACATGGCTGGACTTGCCAGGGGGCAAGATATACTACCAACTCAGCCAAATGAACTGCTCAGGTTGGCTACTAGACCTGGTCCTGTCACAAGAAGAGGGCAGGCCGCAAAGGATAAAATGAAGAAATATGATGAAGCCCGCAAGATCACCACCATGACAGTCAATGTGGTGACGGCACAGGATGAAGACAATCCCCTTATTGATGATGCTGAAGGGACTTCTGAAGATATGCAAATCCCATCAGCCTTGGATCCCATGATCCAGATAATGTTCAGAAGATACCAGCAGGAGATCAGTGCTCTCCGAAGGCAGCTCAATGAGAGACATGAAGCCACATCAGTCTCAAAGCAAGCTGAACCTGCGGGGCAAACATCCAGCTCAGCAGAGACGGCTATCCCAGCTAACCCTCTCCTAGCTGATAAGGGCAAGACACCGAGCCAACCTGTTCCACAGCAAACAACAGCTCAGCCCTCTGTGTCTCAGACATAGCCTACCGCGCCCATCTTGCGCGCCACTGTGATGACGACTCCTCACAGCCAGCAACAAGCTCACTTCTTCCCAGAAGAGATAGATCCAGCTGTAGCCCACAAGCAAATGATTGAAAGAATTGTGGAAATGAAGCTGTCAGAAAAGACTGGTGGTGATGCGGGTACTTATGATGTAAGACCCCAAATTTCTTAGAAATTTATTTAGAAAGTTATTTGTAATTATTTAGAATTTATTTGAAGTTATTCGAATTAATGAGAATTATCCAAATTAATTAGATTAATTAATTAATTAAAAGAATAAGTCATTTTTCAACTATTTCCTAAAAATCCTCAAAAATCACATCTTGTAGAATTAATTTTGTTTATCAACTTTGTCTTCTACAATTAAGCCTAATAAAATCGTTTATTAAGCCGAATTAGTGAACTAAGTCTTCCAAACTTAATATTTAATTAATTACGGAATAGTAGAAGTGGAATTTTATCTACCATATAAAAATTCATAAAAATAGTAATTAAATAATAGATGCTTCGACTAACACTTTTATCTTCTTGGTGTAAGCCTAATTAAATAATTATCTAGGCCTAATCAGTGGATTAAGCCTGACTTACAACCCACCTAACCCAAATTCGTATTCACTATTCACCCAAACTTTGAACATCAAATTCGACCTCAATTCTCAACCAAATGATCTGAAATCAGTGGCAAATGGAAGGCCACAATGTAAGGAACATTTACCCTCAATCAATTTGAGGTAAACTTAGCCCCAAAACGTGCTGCCGACATAGTTTGGTCAAGTCAAGGATTTCGGCGCCGTTTCTAAACACGTAGCTTGCAGCAGCGAATACTCCCATTTCAGAAGGCTCCAGAAGCTCTATGAGCTATCAAAATGAAGCCCTACGAGTCTTCTTTCATTTGGGTGCTGTGGGGTTCGCTGAAATTTCGGATCTGGAGAGATCTAGTTCGATTTGTGGAAGTGGGTCAGTAGGCCGTTGGCTTCCCTTCATCCTTCTTTGATCCATCGATTGAGGTAGGAATTCTCAACCAAATCTTAATCATGAGTATAGAAAATTGTACCTCTCATCGAGCTCTTTCCATTGGTGGCAAAAGCCCCAATTTTCATTAGGTATCCGTGGAGAAATCGAGCTTTTAGTGAGGTGCTGTCAAAGTTGTTCTTTATTCTAGGTTTCGAGTTCCCTCTTCAATTTGAGGTAGGTGATAACAGCCCAACTTTTAATTAACATACATGAATGTAATCAATAGCATGTTAGCTTTCTTTTGACATCAAAATCCCTAATTTTTATAGATCATGCCTAGAGTATTTCGTGTGTTATTAGAAGCATGCTAGCAAGCTAGACTTTTCTTGTGTTCTTCATAGAATAGGTTGTATTTCATTAGATTCCTATCGAAATTCGTGATTTAAAATTGTGTTTCATGACCCTAAGATGCATATTAATAACCCTAGAGTATATGGTTAAGATCCCAATACATTTAGACCCCAATTCATGGAGTTTTTCATGATTTTTTTGAGGCCTTTTGGGTCTGGAAACCAAGGGGTCGACCCACGGGTCGACCCATTTCAAACCCTGCAAGCAGCACTGCTGCCTTGCATGGGTCGACCCAATGGGTCGACCCACAGCCTGCAGGGGTCGACCCATCCCTGGAATTTTTCCAGGGGTCGACCCAAAGGGTCGACCCATGCCCCGTAAACCCGTTTTAAGTGATGCTTTGACCCGGGGATCAATCCGGATCACCGGGGAATCAATCCATTCAACCTAATCATATTGAAAACTACATTTTTGAGGAACTAATGACCTATTCATGTACCCTTTTTAGTTTCAATTAACATTGGTCCATACATGCAAACTTAGTGTAAAAACACACCGTTTATCATCTTCATTTTCAATGCATACAAGGTTAAATAGAAACCCACATAATTAGTGGTTAATGGTGTAACTAAATCTCTGTTAATGCATTCTATTTCACTCCTGTGGGAGTTGTTCTATACTTTATCATCTTGAATCAACTTCTTGGCTTTTGTCTTAATGCAAATGATAATGGTTAATCATGATATCCTAACTTGGTAATTAGGATTAATATGTTGTTTAGCTTGTTTGATTGCTGCTGTTTTACAGTAGCGCAGCACGATTAACACCTGTTGTGACTTGATTTCAATCTCCTTGATGACTATACTTACCTTGAAATTCTGGAAATGAATCTCTTTCCTACTTGAAGTTGTTATTGCTACTTAGTTTAAACCTTAGAATTCTGGCCATAAACTGTGGAAGTCTAGATTCGTGGGATCTTTAATCCAAAGAAATCAATGCCTGGCAAACAATTAAGGGCTCGGTCTGGTCCTGGGAAGAGCGCCCGAACACTACGTGTACCCCCGGGGAGGTGAATGACTAGGTGTGGCATTTGGCACCAGTACTTGACATGTGTTAAATCTAGGACTGTCCACTACTCTCTCCACTACTCTCTACATTACTTTCTACTACTTTTCACTTTCCACTCGTCACTGTTCTATACTCTACTTGTGGTTACTGTACTTGCTCATTACTTGGACGTGGAAATGAAATTACATACATGCTTGACATGACTTGAATTGACTTGATATGGCCAACTTTTTTATCGTTATCTCCTGTAGTAAATTCTTGTCTTACTATTCTATTCATTATATTTCTTGACCTTGCAAGATCTTGAATTTCGTTTCGTGATATCATCGTTATCTTTTTATTATTTTTATCATTTGTAGCATGACATTTTGAAAATGTAATTAAACTGTTAATCACTTATACATGCCTGTTATTTCCTACTGAGCGTTAGCTCACACCCCGTTGTTTCCCCCTTTCCAGGCTTCTCAGGTGACGCGCTTACCGACGGGGAAGGGCAGGAGTGATGTCTTGAGTGTATCAGTTCTAGTGTGTTAGCAGTGTGTTTATTGTTAGTTGTGTTTGGAGATACTTTAGTTTCAGTTTGTTGTTGATTTTTAGTGGTTGATTATTCCAGATGTATTAAGTTGAACTTGAGGATTATTGTATTAGTCGTGGTTTATTAATGATCATTTAGCATTTCCATCTTGTAGCACTTGTGTATTGTTTTAGATTTAGTTCCCTCTCTTGCCAGCGTGTCCCTAACTGTACGTCCCGATATTTCCGCCTTGTTCGGGGCGTGACAGTTTAGTTGGTATCAGAGCTTAGGTTTCACATTCCTAGGTTTCCTAAGTTTTAGGTTTTCTTGCATTACATCCCAATAACCGGTATATCAAAAGGTGTTGTCCGAACGTTAGGCTACGCCTATCGGGAAGGTCGCACACTTGCGCGAGTGGTCTTCGGACCGATTACCTCCGCCAGGTACCGAGTTTTGGTCATGTCTAGGTGCACTAGATCCCTAACCTTGTAAAAGTTTAAGACCTGACCTGTGAGATTGGGTAGAACTTGGGTTAAGTTCGTTTCTTAATCGTGTAATTACCTATCTTATTTAAAACTAAGTAATCTATTTCTCGTGTAGATGGCAGCTGATCGTGCTGAATGGAGGAACCTGCAACGTACGGTTCAAGGCCTTACTCAGGCCCTTCAACAAGTAGCTCAGGCAGGAGCGGCACCGCATGGCACCGGTGATCTATACCGGAACTTCCGCGGAATGAACCCGCCTAGATTCGCTAGTTCGACTGACCTCGACCAAGCCGAGCACTGGCTAGATGAGATGGGGAGAATCTTTGAAGTTATGCAATGCACCAACCAGGAGTGTGTCCTTTTGTCCACATTTCAACTGGAACATGATGCACGTACTTGGTGGGATTCTATCAAGGCAACTCTCGGAGATCGGCAAGTTATGTGGGAAGAGTTCGAGGAATTCTTCAACAGCAAGTATTTTTCCGATAGAGTGCAAGAGAAGAAAGCGGCAGAGTTCGCGGCCTTGAAACAGCGAGGTTTGTCCGTGGCAGAGTATGAGGCTCAATTTGCATGGCTTTCTCGATACGCTACACATCTCATTTCCACCGAGAAGATGAAGGCGAAGCGCTTTCTCAATGGTTTGAAGCTTCATTATATCAACCAATTGGCACCGATGGAGATTTCCACTTATTCCGAGATGGTAAGGAAAGCGCAAGTTTTAGAGGATACTCTTGAGATGACGGAGAGAATCTGTGGGAAAGGCACCAAGAAAGAATTACCTACGGATTCCGGGAGTGTCAAACCCGGGTATACCAAGAAGAGGCCTGTTAGTGGACCTGGTTCGTGGAGCGGGTCCGGATCGTGGAAGGGCAAGATGCCGAGGCATGAAGACAAGAAGCCTGGCCCTATTGTTCCATTTAAGGGCGTGTGCAACTATTGTGATCGTCCGGGTCACAAGATAGAGGAGTGCTGACGCAAGCTAGGCGCCTGTTTGCGATGTGGAAGCAAGGAGCACCGTATCCCCAATTGTCCTCTCATATCGGAACAAGCTACACCGGCAAAACCTCTAGTCTTCAAGAAACCACAAGGCAAGCTTCAAGCTTTACATGAAGATGAAACTGGGATTTCTGATGATGGCGGACTCGTCGAAGGTACCCTTACTATAATCGATAAGCCCGCATTTGCTCTCTTTGATACTGGTGCAACACATTCTTTTATTTCACGGAGATTTGCTAAGTCATTAGCTGTGGAACCTGTTTTGATGAATACTCCGTTAGAGATTTCAACCCCTATTGGCACTAGATCAACAATCCAGTATTTCTATCCTTCTAGTAAGGTTATGATTGGTGAACAGAACTTTCCAGCAGATTTGGTCTGCATGGATATGAAGGATTATGATGTAATCCTAGGAGCAGACTGGTTGGCCAAGTATGAGGCCAATGTTCACTGTAGTTCTAGCTCAGTGACTTTTACTGGACATTCTGGTTTATCTTTTACGGGAGTCAAGCACCATAACTCCGTACCGCTCATTTCGGCTCTCCGAGCTGATAAGCTTTTGAGGCATGGGTGTGAGGCTTTTCTAGCCTTTGTTTGTGCAACTCCTGAGCAACAGATTGAGATCAAAGACATTCCTGTTGTCCGAGATTTTCCTGATGTCTTTCCAGAGGAATTACCAGGACTTCCGCCTGAACGGGAAGTTATCTTTTCCATTGATCTTATTCCTGGCACAGCTCCTATTTCTAAGGCTCCTTATCGTATGTCTCCTGCGGAACTGAGGGAACTGAAGCAGCAACTGATGGAATTACTCGAGAAGGGTTTTATTCGTCCTAGTACTTCTCCGTGGGGAGCCCCCGTGTTATTCGTCAGGAAGAAAGATGGTTCGATGAGGTTGTGCATTGATTATCGGCAAATAAACCAGCAGACTGTCAAGAACAAATATCCCTTGCCGAGGATTGACGAGTTATTTGACCAGATAGCGGGAGCTCAATATTTCTCTAAGATCGATCTTCGATCTGGATATCACCAGTTGCGGATTAAGGAGAGGATATTTATAAAACGCTTTCCGCAGCAGGTATGGTCATTTTGAATTTGTCGTTATGCCTTTTGGTCTAACGAATGCTCCAGCAGCTTTCATGCAGTTGATGAACGATGTATTTCGGCCCTATCTTGATCAATGGGTCGTAGTCTTTATTGATGACATCCTGATTTATTCTAAGAATGAGGAGGAGCATGCTGAGCATCTGAGAATGGCATTGCAACTATTGAAAGATCATCAGCTATATGCTAAGTTCAGTAAGTGTGAGTTCTGGCTACAAGAAGTGTCCTTTCTCGGACATATTATCACCAAGGAAGGTATTTCTGTTGATCCTTCGAAGATTGAGGCAGTGAAGAATTGGGAGCAGCCTACTAGTGCAACTGAAGTTAGAAGTTTCTAGGCCTGGCAGGCTATTACCGAAGATTTATTCAAGATTTCTCCAAGATTGCAGTACCTATGACAAGATTAACCCGCAAGGAGAATAAGTTTGATTGGTCAGATGATTGTCAGCGAAGCTTTCAGACTCTGAAGGAGTGTTTGACTACTGCACCTGTTTTGGCTTTACCTTCTGGTGAAGGAGGATTTGTTGTTTATACTGATGCTTCAGGTATTGGCTTAGGCTGTGTACTCATGCAGCATGGGAAGGTGATTGCCTATTCCTCTAGGCAGTTGAGGAAGCACGAAGATAATTATCATGTCATGATTTGGAACTTGCTGCAGTCGTGTTTGCTTTGAAGATATGAGGCATTACTTGTATGGAGAAACCTTTACAGTGTTTTCAGATCATAAGAGTTTGAAGTACTTATTTTCTCAAAAGGAACTCAACATGAGGCAGCGGAGATGGTTGGAGTACTTGAAAGACTTCGACTTCTCGATTGAGTATCATCCTGGCAAAGGTAATGTTGTGGCAGATGCATTAAGCCGGAAGCCGGTAGCTAGATTGTCAAGTCTCATGTTACAAGAATGGAGATTGTTGGAACAATTATCTAGTCTGGATCTCAATATTGACAATGATCGGATCTTGATTGCTCAGATCAACTTAAACCTGAATTATTGATAGAGATCAAGTCCTTGCAAGATAATGATCCCGAGTTGGTAGAGATCAAGGGAAGCTTGAGTAGCAGACCTGACTTCATGTTGGCCGATGATGGTAGATTATTATTTAAAGGCAGAACTTGTGTTCCGGATGAGGCTACAATAAAGAACAAAATTCTTGAGGAAGCTCATAGATCCAGATATACCATTCATCCTGGAGGCACTAAGATGTACCGAGATTTGAAAAGGTCCTTTTGGTGGCCGAATATGAAAAGAGAAGTTGCAGATTTTGTGAGCAGATGTTTGGTATGTCAGCAAGTTAAGGCCGAACATTTCAGACCAGCAGGGAAATTGAAACCACTCGACATACCCCAATGGAAGTGGGAAAGTATTGGCATGGATTTCATTATGGGTCTACCTAGGACTCGTGGTGGATTTGATGCGATATGGGTGATTGTCGATTGATTGACAAAGTCGGCTCATTTCTTACCAATTAAGTCCAAGTGGACGATTGATGTATTAGTTGCTTTGTATATAAAGGAAGTGGTGAGATTGTATGGTATTCCAGTGAATATAGTATCTGATCGAGACCCCAGATTTACTTCACATTTCTGGAAGGGACTGCAAGAGTCTTTGGGTACTCGTCTGAATTTCAGTACTGCTTTTCATCCACAGACAGATGGACAGACTGAAAGAACCAATCAGATAGTGGAAGATATGCTGCGAGCTTGCATGATTGATTTCGGTGGTAATTGGAGTGATCATTTGGCATTAATTGAATTCGCCTACAATAACAGCTATCAGTCTAATATTCAGATGGCTCCTTTTGAAGCACTATATGGTAGAAGTTGTCGTTCCCCGTTGTGTTGGGACGAGGTAGGTGAGAAACAGTGGCTTGGACCAGATCTTGTTTCGGAATCATCACAGAACATCCGTGTTATCCGAGACAGGTTACAAGTAGCCCAGTCAAGACAGAAGAGTTATGCCGACAACAGGAGAAGGGCATTGGAATTTCAGGCTGGCGAGCATGTGTTCTTAAAGGTCTCTCCGACGAGAGGGATCCGAAGATTTGGCATTCATGGCAAGCTGAGTCCGAGGTACATTGGTCCATTCGAGATTCTAGATAGAGTGGAGAGGTGGCATACAGACTGGCTTTACCACCGCATTTGTCTGGCGTACATAATGTTTTCCATGTGTCTATGTTACGGAAATATGTGTACGATCCCACTCATATCATTCAACAAGTGGATTTTGAACTGAAGGAAGATTTGACCTATGAGGAAAGACCTGTCAAGATTCTGGACCGGAAGCATCAGCAACTCCGGAATCGTTCGATACCGATGGTCAAGATTCAGTGGAGTCGGCGTGGGACCGAAGAAGCTACATGGGAGTCTGAAGAGACTATGCGAAAGCGGTATCCCGATCTATTCTAGGTGAGCGATCTTTTTCTACTCTCAGTTTTAGTGCAGTGAATTTGGAGGACCAAATTCCTTTAAGTAGGGGAGGCTGTAAGACCCCAAATTCTTAGAAATTTATTTAGAAAGTTATTTGTAATTATTTGAATTTATTTGAAGTTATTCGAATTAATGAGAATTATCCAAATTAATTAGATTAATTAATTAATTAAAAGAATAAGTCATTTTTCAACTATTTCCTAAAAATCCCCAAAAATCACATCTTGTAGAATTAATTTTGTTTATCAACTTTGTCTTCTACAATTAAGCCTAATAAAATCGTTTATTAAGCCGAATTAGCGAACTAAGTCTTCCAAACTTAATATTTAATTAATTACGGAATAGTAGAAGTGGAATTTTATCTACCATATAAAAATTCATAAAAATAGTAATTAAATAATAGATGCTTCGACTAACACTTTTGTCTTCTTGGAGTAAGCCTAATTAAATCATTATCTAGCCCTAATCAGTGGATTAAGCCTGACTTACAACCCACCTAACCCAAATTCGTATTCACTATTCACCCAAACTTTGAACATCAAATTCGAGCTTATTTCTCAACCAAATGGGGTGATTCCAGAGGCAAATGAAGGTCTACATAGAGGAACATTTACCCTCAATCAATTTGAGGTAAACTTAGCCCCAAAACGTGCTGCCGACATAGTTTGGTCAAGTCAAGGATTTCGGCGCCGTTTCTAAACTCGTAGCTTGCAGCAGCAAATACTCCCAATTCAGAAGGCTCCAGAAGCTCTATGAGCTATCAAAATGAAGCCCTACGAGTCTTCTTTCATTTGGCTGCTGTGGGGTTCGCTGAAATTTCGGATCTGGAGAGATCTAGTTCGATTTGTGGAGGTCGGTCAGTAGGCCGTTGGCTTCCCTTCATCCTTCTTTGATCAATCGATTGAGGTAGGAATTCTCAACCAAATCTTGATCATGAGTATAGCAAATTGTACCTCTCATCGAGCTCTTTCCATTGGTGGCAAAAGCCCCAATTTTCATTAGGTATCCGTGGAGATATCGAGCTTTTAGTGAGGTGCTGTCAAGTTGTTCTTTATTCTAGGTTTCGAGTTCCTCTTCAATTTGAGGTAGGTGATAACAGCCCAACTTCTAATTAACATACATGAATGTAATCAATAGCATGTTAGCTTTCTTTTGACATCAAAATCCCCAATTTTTATAGATCATGCCTAGAGTATTTCGTGTGTTATTAGAAGCATGCTAGCAAGCTAGACTTTTCTTGTGTTCTTCATAGAATATGTTGTATTTCATTGGATTCCTATCGAAATTCATGATTTAAAATTGTGTTTCATGACCCTAAGATGCATATTAATAACCCTAGAGTCTATGGTTATGATCCCAATACATTTAGACCCCAATTCATGGAGTTTTCATGATTTTTTTGAGGCCTTTTGGGTCTGGAAACCAAGGGGTCGACCCACGGGTCGACCCATTTCAAACCCTGCAAGCAGCACTGCTGCCTTGCATGGGTCGACCCAATGGGTCGACCCACAGCCTGCAGGGGTCGACCCATGGGTCGACCCATGCAGCCAGGAAGCCAGGGGTCGACCCAGGGGTCGACCCATCCCTGGAATTTTTCCAGGGGTCGACCCAAAGGGTCGACCCATGCCCGTAAACCCGTTTTTAGTGATGCTTTGACCCGGGGATCAATCCGGATCACCGGGGAATCAATCCATTCAACCTAATCACTTTGAAAACTACATTTTTGAGGAACTAATGACCTATTCATGTACCCTTTTAGTTTCAATTAACATTGGTCCATACATGCAAACTTAGTGTAAAAACACACCGTTTATCATCTTCATTTTCAATGCATACAAGGTTAAATAGAAACCCACATAATTAGTGGTTAATGGTGTAACTAAATCTCTGTTAATGCATTCTATTTCACTCCTGTGGGAGTTGTTCTTTGCCTTATCATCTTGAATCAGCTTCTTGGCATTTGTCTTAATGCAAATGATAATGGTTAATCATGATATCTAACTTGATGATTAGGATTAATATGTTGTTTAGCTTGTTTGATTGCTGCTGTTGTACAGTAGCGCAGCACGATTAACTCTGTTGTGACTTGATTTCAATCTCCTTGATGACTATACTTACCTTGAAATTCTGGAAATGAATCTCTTCCTACTTGAAGTTGTTATTGCTACTTAGTTTAAACCTTGGAATTCTGGCCATAAACTGTGGAAGTCTAGATTCGTGGGATCTTTGATCCAAAGAAATCAATGCCTGGCAAACAATTAAGGGCTCGGTCTGGTCCTGGGAAGAGCGCCCGAACACTACGTGTACCCCTGGGAGGTGAATGACTAGGTGTGGCATTTGGCACCAGTACTTGACATGTGTTAAATCTAGGACTGTCCACTACTCTCTCCACTACTCTCTACATTACTTTCTACTACTTTTCACTTTCCACTCGTCACTGTTCTATACTCTACTTGTGGTTACTGTACTTGCTCATTACTTGGACGTGGAAATGAAATTACATACGTGCTTGACATGACTTGAATTGACTTGATATGGCCAACTTTTTATCGTTATCTCCTGTAGTAAATTCTTGTCTTACTATTCTATTCATTATATTTCTTGACCTTGCAAGATCTTTGAATTTCGTTTCGTGATATCATCGTTATCTTTTTATTGTTTTTATCGTTTGTAGCATGACATTTTGAAAATGTAATTAAACTGTTAATCACTTATACATGCCTGTTATTTCCTACTGAGCGTTAGCTCACACCCCGTTGTTTCCCCCTTTCCAGGCTTCTCAGGTGACGCGCTTACCGATGGGGAAGGGCAGAGTGATGTCTTGAGTGTATCAGTTCTAGTGTGTTAGTAGTGTGTTTATTGTTAGTTGTGTTTGGAGATCATTTAGTTTCAATTTGTTGTTGAGTTTTAGTGGTTGATTATTCCAGATGTATTAAGTTGAACTTGAGGATTATTGTATTAGTCGTGGTTTATTAATGATCATTTAGCATTTCCATCTTGTAGCACTTGTGTATTGTTTTAGATTTAGTTCCCTCTCTTGCCAGCGTGTCCCTAACTGTACGTCCCGATATTTCCGCCTTGTTCGGGGCGTGACATATGATGTGTACAAGGTACCGTATCCTCCCCAGTATGCTGCCAAGAAACTACCCCCAGGCGTCAGTAAGCCGCCGAAGTTTGAGATATTTAATGGCCAAGGCTCCCCTAGGGAGCATATAGCCTACTACACTACAATCATGGGTGACCTAGCAGTCGATGAAGCTTATCTGCTCAAGTTCTTTGGCTCATCCCTCACTGGGTTGGCTTTTGAATGGTACTCAAGCTTGCCAGCTGGGTCAGTGGTTGATTGGCCTGATATGCAGAGAAAATTCCGCGACAGATTTCATGTCACGGAAAGGGAAATCACGATAGCAGAGCTATATGCAACCAAGCAGAAACAAGATGAAACTGCACTGGACTACATCAAAAGGTGGAGGAACTTGGCCATGAGATGCCGAAGACCTCCTCATCAGGAAGATGCAGTGCAGATATGCAAGCAGAGCCTCAGGAGGGAAGTGCTAGAAAAGATGATCGGTGCAGATATCAGAACATTTGACCGACTGAACAATATAGTGGCGGAAGTCGAGACGTTCTTGTCCAAGCGTCCGACCGCCAATGTTCTCACTATGCCGAAGGGAAAACCCAATGAGCGACGGCCATCACACTCTGAAGCCAACACCGTCGATTTCAGAACCTTCGAGCAACAGAAGGGGAAGAAAGGGGCAGATGAAGCTCCTCCGCTGGCAGATACAGCAGAAAGAAAAGATAAAGTCTCTCTGAGAGACAAGATGAGAAAAGCATATTCCTTCCCAAAAGATAAGACGGCCGCACTGTTCAACTGGGCATACAAGTTCAATAAGGTGACATTGCCTGAACCCAAAAGACCAGCAGATGTAGCAAAGAAAGATGATCCGTTGTTCTGTCCATTTCACCGTGCGCTGGGGCACGCAATTGAAGATTGTTACGTCTTCAAAGATATCATGGAAGGAATGGTCAAGAAAGGTGAGCTGCAGCTGGGAGATTACCAGGTAAAGCCGCCCCATCCACATGAGCCTCCACCCTGGAGAATGGCTGCCAATATGATCTCAGTCTACCAACAGTTGCCTAAGGAAGCCGTTGAAGAATGCACCAAGCATACCTATGAAGCTTGCTTCCTCACCCCACAGAAGGATCAGGAAGGATGGCAGATGATACCCATAAAAAGCAGAAAGAAGACTCCTGCAGCCAGTATCAGCGGAGCAGTTATCCGGGGTGTTACCCCAAGGCCCGAGCTGCCTCCAATAAAGCCATTATGGCATACAGCTGAGACCGGACCAGTCATCCGGATCCCTACTCACAACCGGAGGAGACAAACTCCCCTCCCTACACATAAAGAAGTGAGCCCTGCAGCCAGGCGTCTGCAGCAATACATTAATGAGCTTGATGAGTACGAGCAGAAGAAGCCCAAGCATCTGCTGATGAAAGACTGTATACTCTGGGAACAGCTCGAAGAATTGAAAATTAAAGAGCAGCCAGAGGCAGAATAAGAAAAAGCTGAAAATGAGCCCTTCTGGGGGCAGGAGCCAGCAAAGCCAAATTCTCAAAAGAAGAAGAAACGGCACAAATCCAAGAAAGGAAAGAAGGTCACGACAGTACAATGTAACACTCTGTCGGTACTCTTTTCCTTGCCCGGGGAGGATGATGAGCCGGAAGCATCCAACGCTCCGCTAGAAGCTAACCATGCCGAAGCCTCTACCTCGGCCCATGCAACACGTTCTGGGAGAAGATGGGGGCGCCCACCACCAGCCAACCATAATATTATGTTCAGAGGGGAGCAACCCTATCAAATCTCGGAACCAGAGATACGAGGTGTCCAGGTTCCTCCCCCTGCCAGTATGTACCAAGATAAAAAGAAGGCAGATGAAGCACCTTCATTCCTGGAGTTCCTGTCCAGCTTAGAAGACGAGCAACCGGCTCATACTGCTCCAGCTAAAAGCGATAAATGCCAGCAGACAGCAGCTGGAAAGCAGAAACAGCATGAAGAAAATGAAGAAAGTAACCCTCTAGCAAAACCAGGGGCAGTCGCTACAGAAGAAGTCTTCCGGGAGACCGATGAAGAAGATAAAATTGGGACTGGGCAGCAAAGGCCACAGGCACCACATGAACCTCCAAGACCCCGATGGGCAGAGGAGATGAGGCTGTCTAATGTCCGGGTGGGCAGTCGAGTCATGAAAATGCTGAAGAAGCTCCCTACCAGATTCTCCATCTGGGAAATTCTCTCTCTGAGTGAAGAAGCTCGCCAAGCAATTATGGATGCCCTGCAGTCCCCGGCACAATGTGAAGCACTCTTGGCAGAAGTGAATGCTGGGCCATCAGTCACATTCACGGAGGATGATATGCTAATCCCAAATGCCGGCCATAATAGACCGCTATATATGAGGGGTTCCCTGAACTGTCAGCCGATAAGCAGAATACTGATAGATCCAGGGGCTGCTGTGAATATTCTCCTATACCACATCTATCAGAAATATTACTTTGACCTGCAGCTCACCAAGGTCAGAGACATGAAGATTGTAGGATTCAACCAGAAATGTGAAACACCTCTCGGGGTGGCTGATTTCAATCTCACACTGGGCGACCTCACTACAGTGGTACGATTCTATGTAATCGACTCCAACACCACGTATAAGGCCCTACTGGGAAGACCGTGGCTGCACGAATATCAGATAGTGCCATCCACGCTACACCAATGCATAAAATACTGCCATGGAGGAAAAGAAGAAAGGGTGTTTGCCGACCTACATCCCTTCGAAGTGTTTGAGTGCCATATGCTCGATGCATCCTACTACACCGAGGTGTCACAAAGGGATAAGAGAGAGAAGCTGTGGTCAGCTAGAAGAAGCCTGCGACGAAGGCAAAAAATTGGTCTCCACCGCCACCAAAGGGCTACATTAAAAAGCATGAAGTATCTCACATCTCTCATGCTGGTGACTTTGTTCGGATTACCCCTCCTAGCATCCACCCGGGTGATACCGATGAAGAGATGAAAGAAGAGTACACACAGGTGGGGGTTCCGCAGGGTTTAGTGAAGCCCGTCGCCAGCCTAAAGTACCAGACGGTGCTGCCATTGAAGACTATGAAAATCCCTCGCTTCTGCGAACCCCCTATCATATCCTACACCGGGGAGGCAGTCGAAGAAGATGATCAAGACTGCATGGCCCCTGAAGAAGCTGCGAACCGGATGGTGCCGATCACAGGCTTGGATTATACTACCCAATGGGTTTCGCAGATGTTCTCTAAGATGCAGATGCCATCACTACAGCCTGCTGCCCAGAAGAAAGCATTCAAGGAGCTATGGGACCCACCTCGAGATAATAAAAAACTGAGGAAAATCACACAGCACCCGGGACTGGGTTATACCCTGCAAGAATACTATGAAGCTGAGGTAGATGTCATCTCTGCTTTCTACCAGCATGAAGATTCCCTTGGGATGGACTATGACCAATACCCTTCGGAAGATGAAGAAATCATTTATCTGTCCATGGTGGATAATGAAGTCCCAGACAATCAGCCAGGGATGGGGACGCCTGACGAGACAAAGAGAGATTGGAGGATCTATCTGGCAAGGAGGATCTGTTCCAGGATGAAGCGAAATTTGATACGGGAACCCCGGATGAAGATCAAGTAGCCAGAGAGCTGCAAGAGTGCCTGGAGTTCGGGCGCATTCTAGAAGAATTCCGAGCTCTACATAATGATGACCTCTCAGGGGAGCCCACATCAGAAGAGCCTCTAAGCACGGAAGACTCCACTTCGAAGTTTTCTGCTGAGCCAGCCACGTCCTCGGGGCAGACTGAGCAGAATCCGGCCATATTGGCCTTCTATGACGAGCCGACATCCGCTGATGATCAGGATGATGAGATAGAAGAGCGTGAAACTGAAGAGAATTATGTCCCGGGAGGCTTTATTGACTTGCAAGAGGCCCCGCCCGAAGTTGAAGACGGGGGCCAAGCCACCGTCGATGAGCTGGTAGAAATAAATCTGGGGTCAGCAGATGAGCCAAGGCCGACATTCCTCAGTGCACTGCTGGAGCCAACTGTCAGGGAGCAGTATGTACAATTCTTGAAAGAATTCCGAGACTGCTTTGCATGGACATATGATGAAATGCCGGGACTGAGTTCTGATGTGGCACAGCACCGATTGGCGATAAACCCAGGGGCTAACCCTGTAAAGCAGCCTTCCAGGAGAATGCGCCCTGAATTGATAAACCAGATTAACAAAGAGGTCGACAAGATGATCGATGTGGGCTTTGTTGAAGAAAACCAATATACTACGTGGCTAGCCAACATTGTACCCGTAAAGAAGAAAAATGGGCAGATCAGAATATGTGTGGATTTCAGGGACCTGAATAAAGCTTGCCCGAAAGATGATTTCCCAGTGCCAATCACTGAAGTAATGATCGATGCAACCACTGGCCATGAAGCCCTGTCATTCATGGATGGGTCATCCGGATACAACCAGATCTGGATTGCTGAAGAAGACAGAGTGCACACTGCATTCCGCACCCCGAAGGGGATATTTCATTATAAAAGAATGTCGTTCGGCCTTAAGAATGCCGGTGCTACCTATCAAAGAGCTATGACAAAGATCTTTGATGATTTGCTCTTTAAGAAAGTGGAGTGCTACATTGATGACCTGGTGGTGAAAACCAGCAGAAGAGAAGATCATCTGTAAGACCTGAGGATAGTGTTCCAAAGGCTGCGCAAATATGAACTCAAGATGAATCCTATGAAATGTGCCTTCGGCGTGTCCAGTGGAAAATTCCTTGGGTTCATCGTCCGTCATAGGGGCATTGAGATCGACCCATCCAAGATTAAAGCTATCCAGGAGCTCCCTCCACCAAGGAATCTCCACGAGCTGAGATCTCTACAAGGGCGTTTGGCCTACATCCGACGATTCATATCAAATCTGTTGGGGAGATGCCACCCTTTTCACAAGCTCATGATGAAAGATGTACCGTTCCTCTGGGACGATGGCTGTCAGGAAGCCTTCGAGAAGCTGAAAGAATATCTCAAGACCCCTCCAGTGCTGGGGGCACCTATTAAGGGCAAGCCCCTGATACTGTACATTGCAGCCACACACTGTTCCCTGGGGGCAATGCTAGCACAGATGAATGAAGAAGGCAAAGAGCAGGCTCTATACTACCTGAGTCGGAGGCTGATTAGAACTGAAGAAAGCTACACCTATATAGAAAAGACATGCTTGGCACTAGTCTTTGCCGTTAAAAAGCTCCGGCACTATATGCTGTCACACGAAATCAGATTGATATCTGCAGCAGATCCGCTCAAATACATATTGACTCAGCCAGTACTGAAAGGCCGGTTGGGCAAATGGGTAGTGATTCTTGTGGAATTCGACATTACCTATATACCCCGAAGGGTGATGAAAGGACAGGCCGTGGCTGATTTCTTCGCAGAGCATCCCGTGCCTGAAAATGATATGCTGGGGACTGAGTTACCCGATGATGAGACACTCGAAGCATGCCAGACTCAGTCAATTATGTGGCAGCTGTTCTTTGATGGAGCGTCTAGAATGGAGACAGAGTCCGATGGAAAGACCAGAATACGGGCCGGAGCCGGTATTGTGCTGAAATCACCAGAGGGGAGGTTGTACATACTTCCTGTTCTATAAACAAGCCCTGCACCAATAATGAAGCCGAATATGAAGCTCTGATAATCAGACTACATATCAGCCTCAACATGGGTATCCAAATGCTTAAGTATTCGGAGATTCGATGTTGATAATAAAGCAAATCCAAGGGGAGTTCGAAGTGCGAAAGCCGGAGCTGAATCCCTACCACCAAAAGGTTGTGCGCCTCATGGCGAAATTCTATCATATTGAGCTCAAGCATGTGGGCCGTGCATATAATGCCCAGGCTGATGCATTGGCAAAGCTAGCCAGCTCAATAGCAGTCCCACCAGATGAGACACTGAACATTGTTGTTATAAACCGGCGGCAAGTCCCCAGCATGCTAGAAGGCTACCCCGAAGAAAATGAAGTCGCCACGATCAGCACAGAATAAGCATCTGATTGGAGACAACACCTACTACAATGGTTTTCACACCAACAGCTGCCGTAGAAAAGAGAAGAAAAGATGAAACTTTTAAGGATAAAAGATTCTTATGAATTCAGAAATGGAACTCTGTTCTGAATAATGGCAGATGCACGCAAGAAGATTTTGCTCCGCTGTCTGTCTACTGAGGAAGCTTGGCAAGCAATGAAAGAAATACATGCTGGGACGGCAGGTGCTCATCAAGCTGGCCCTAAGATGAAGATAGAAATCAAGAAGCTGGGCTACTATTGGCCCACTATGTTTGAAGATTGCTGCAAGTTTGCAAAGTCATGCCAGAAATGTCAGGAGCATGCTGTTGTGCCTAGAAGGCCACATGCCGTTCTGCACCCTACAGTCCCTAGCTGGCCGTTCGCGCAATGGGGAACTGATGTAGTCGGCCCACTACCGAACTCATCGGCCGGACATAAATACATACTGGCAATAACAGATTACTTCTCCCGATGGGCGGAAGCTATAGCATTACGAAAAGTGACTGGTGAGCTGGTGTGGACACCAAAAAAATGCATACCTGGATATCCTGCTCGGCCTCGCGTCAGCAGCGGCGCCGAGTGAAGAAACCCCGGAGAAATCAAGCACAAAAGGCCCCACAGCCCATGGGCCCCAAGGAAAGTCAAACTGGCCATGACTCGTGCTCGCAACGGGTTCAGAACGGGCCCAAAATACACACCCCATGGGGCGTTCAGCGGCACGCCCCAGGTGGCATCACCGGCACACCCCTTTGGGGTTCAGCGGCACGCCCCCAGGTGGCTTCACTGGCACACCTCTTTGGGTGTTCAGCGGCACAACCCCTTTGGGGTTCAGCGGCGCGCCCCCTGGGGGTTCTTCAGCGGCACGCCCTACAGGGTCCTCAGCGGCACACCCCCTTGGGGTCTTCAGCGGTACGCCCCGCAGGGCCTTCAGCGGTACGCCCCGAAGGGCCTTCGGCGGCACGGCCCCATGGCTCTCCAGCGGTACGCCCATTTGGGCTCCAGCGGCACGGCCCCATGGCTCCCCAGCGGTACGCCCTTTTGGCTCCCCCACGGCACGCCTGTTCAGCCCGTCAACGGCACAGCGGTGAAGCTTTTCAACGGCAAGGACGTGAAGCCCATGCCCTACGCATCCTTGGCGCGCAGCAAGCCGTCCGAGGTGGCAGTCGACGACTGGGCCACGTAGCCTACCCCACTGACAGCCAGGACGGAGCAGGTGGATTGCCATCATCACGGCCGGCTTCCCGCCTTCGACGGTCGTGCTCGAAGTCACCGTCGGCCCAAAGTATAAAGACCCCTGCTCTCGACAGAGGGGGGGACGACGGAATTTTTCCTTTTGAAGGGGGAGACCTTCCGGAGGGGGACGGAACAGACAGAGGGAGAGGCTCAGAGAGAAGAAGTCACACACAGAGAAGGAAGAGGAGAAGAGAGAAGAGAAGAAGAGGCCCTCCCCGCCGGGAGCTTCCTCCGACGACCACCACCACCGAAAAGAGGCAAGAGTAAGAGAGGGGGAGTTCGATGCAATGAGGGGAAGGGTCAGGGGTGTCTACCCTTTCTCGTGCGCCCTGTCCCCCCCCATCTTTTGTCTTTCGTTGTTCTTTTTGTTGAGTCCATGGCCTCGCCCTGGACATTTCCTTTTTATTTGTAATGTGTATGTGGGGCCGCGGCCTTTTGCCTCCCATGAATGAAGCATCACCCTCCTTGGGATTTTCTTGCACTTTATGTTGGTTTATCCCCTCTTCGCAGTGCATGTGATGTGTAGTTCGTTCTCTCTATCTCCCCGGTGCTTCATTGTAACCGCCATAGCCATGTGATTCCTTCCCTGTTAACCTTGGCCTCATGGGTTCATGGGTTCTTCATTCCCTTCCATGACCATCTACCGTGTCCATGGGCTTAGGGAGAGGGGGAGACCCTTACCCTCTCCCTCCGAGTGCCCAGCTGCCAGTGGCCCATATTCGGTCTTGACTTCCCTTTTTTTTATCCCCCTGAATAGCTTGCAAGCCTACTCCAACGATGTACCATTTTGGCCCGTGGGCGACACACACTTTCTGGCCCCCAGCGGCACGCCCAGTTTGCCTCAGCGGCACACACCCCGTCACCCTTGACCGGCACACTCCTTGGCCGGCACACCCTGATTGGCCTTGGACGGCACACCCAAGTTGGCCTTCAACGGCACACTCACCAGCCTCCAGCAGTGCACCCCGTTGGGGCTCTTGGCCGGCACGCTTCTAGACCCAATTGACCCCCGGCCGGTACACTCTCCAGGCCCTTCAGCGGCACACTCCTTGGCCAGCCCCAGTTCACATTATATGCCCTTAGAGGCCTTCAGTCTGTTGTCTTCCTTCGTATTTTCCAAGGCTCTACAAAGGTATTGCTCCCCCGGGGGCCCACCTCCAGTTGTCGGGTTCCGCCACTCCATGTGGGCGCGTTCCCTTTATCTCCCTTACGCCCCGGGTCAAGGGGAGATGCTGCCGAATTTTCGTGAGAAAATAACAAAACTTTAAAAGAGGCAAGATGAAGCAACGAATGAACAGAACAATTAATGAAACCTTCCAGCTAATCAAATCATTGCCGGCACCATAACGAGAACTGAACCGAACTGATTAACTGTCCGGCAACCCGAACTTCCGACCGACGGCAGGGAGGCCGAACCAAACAAACAAGGGGGAAGCTTATATAAAACTACATAAAAATCAAGATAGGAAGAAAAGAAAAGCCTTAAACCCAATAATTGAAAATTGACTGTATCTCTGCCCCCAAATCCTGATTGGCCCTTCAGCGGCACACTCTTTTCAGCCCCCAACGGCACGCCTCTTGGACCCTCAGCGGTACACCCCAATTCACTTGGCCGGCACACCTTGTTGCCCCCCCAGCGGTACACCCTATCCTCCACCTTCAGCGGTACACTCTTTTCAGCCCCCAGCGGCACGCCTCTTGAACCCTCAGCGGTACACCCCAATTCCCTTGGCCGGCACACCTTGTTGCCCCCCCCAACGGTACACCCTATCCTCCACCTTCAGCGGTACACTCCCCTCAGCGGCACACCCTTTCTTCCATAACCTCCACCGGTACCCCTTTTCCTGCCCTCAGCGGTACACCTTTTCCATCCTTCGCCGACACACTACCCTCTGGGCTTCTCAGCGGTACACCCTTACCTTCCCCTCGCCGGCACACCACACACATGCATATATATAACATGATAATGGCCTTAACAAATGGTAAATAAATCAATAAAAAAATGTGCTCATTAAAGGACTTCGAGTGCGCAATACTAATCATAATAAAAGAGGCGGGGGGGGGGGCAACAAGGAGATAGACAATAAATAAATAATAATGATAACAATAACGATAATGAATAAAAGAAGAGAAATCGCCTGGAACAAACACCTAAAAAAAAAATAAAATAATAAACCGTAGGTCAGAAATTGGAGCACATAACCAAGGGAATTCCAGATAAGAAAGGTGCCGGGGCCCACACTGCAGCCCTCTTTCTCCCCGGGACCCAGGGCAAAAGGAACAACGACGCCGCCCTCTCAGGTCAAACTCGAGTCTTGGGAATTATCCCGATATGGCCGGGTTCCGATCGAATCTCGGGCCGACATCCCAATCGGACCGGATTTGTTTCTCGTTCTGGATACCTTCCGAACCCTCATTAAAATTGCCGCATGCTCGGCAGACATTTGAAGGGATCTACCACGATTTTCTCGTCGCATCCCTGTCACGGACCCGTGTCCGCATGTGAAAAGGTCCATGAGTGACCGACGTGGCCAACGGTTTATGATGCAAATGCAACCCTCAGTGCGATCTATCGCTACTTCTCTCTTACGCAGTTAATACTATTCTTTTCGGCCGCGGGGCCCTTAATTTCGGCAATTAATCAAGGGTATTCCCTCGTATGGGGGATGTAAATGACGTCGTGACCTTCATGGCGCGACGGGATTCGGTCCCGACACGAACCACACAACCGTCTGACGAAGTCAGATCGAGCGCACCATGGGCTCTTCGGAGCCCGAATAAATTGTCACTTCGGTGACTGGCACGCCCACGCACTCCATAAACCAGCAAAACGAACAAGATAGCCGCCAGGCCAAGAAAGTGCGTCCACAACTCTGGCACGCCCGGTGGGACCGATCCACCCTTCATCTCTTTGCCGAAATTAGGGGCCCCGCGGCCCCCTTCTTGTAATACTAATTGTGCTACTTTCTTAAATGCAGAAAAAAAGAGAAAGGCATCATGGAGCCGACAATGGCTGTTGTCTGCAGCCCTGAGGTTGTGGAGAATCATGTGCGAGGCGGCTACCTAGCGGTGCCCCTCACTTTCGGAAGCTTCCCTCCCACCGTAGGCTTCCCCAACTTCCTAGGGGTGGCCTTCGTTGACATCCTCGACGCACGAGCGCCCGAGGAGCCCCAAACCAATGCTCCCGCTCCGGGAGCCGTCGCAGCTGCCGCCGGCCGAGCTGTGGCCAAGAATAACAACAGCGCCCCTACAACGATGCTGAGCTGCAACGTGCACCATCTGCACCAGACTACTGGCCCATCCCACCAAGGGTCGACATCCCACCGGAGGAGGCTCCGGAGAAGCAATACCAACACCGGATCAGGGCGTCGCGCCTCCAACTCCGGGAAGTCCATGACGGTCGGGGCCCTCCGAGTCCGCCTAGACGGGCAGAGGTCCCAGGTAACACCGAACCGCGTCGTCCCGGCCGTCCCAGTCCGTAACTCCTTTGAAGGACTGGCGAAGCTGAAGGAGAAGGCGATGCCCACAGCCCAGATCGTAGCACCAAAGGGGACGCCGGCTCACAGGCCGACTAAATTGAAGCAAGTCTGGGTACCTAGGGAGGCCCAGCCCACTGCACCTGCCCAGGCAGGGTCAGCACTTTCCGCCCCAGGAGGGCCCGACGCAATGACAGGGTCGAGGTAGTGACCCCCACTCTCCGACCGGCACCCGTCATTCCGGTGCCGTCCGAGAATGTGCACCGCCATCGTCGAGGGCGCCGGCACAATGCCGCCCGCTCGGCTCGCACGACCTACTCCCCTCCTGCCGCTGTCATCGACGCGCAACCCCAGGCCGCTCTCCCTGACCAGGAGTGGGAAGGGATTGAGCAGGCCATGAGGAACTACCTCCGAGGCCCGGGTAGCACCCCCGCTGGCCGCCAGAGACTACTGGGGGCAATGGCTTCCGCCTTCCAGGAAGAAAGGGGGGAACCTGCACCTAGCATGGAGTCGAGGACCGCCCGGAAGAGCCGCGCCAGTCCCCTGTACGGGAGGAAGCGCCGCCTCGACGATCGATCTTCGACAGACTGACATTCCCAGGAGGACCGTCCCGGAGGGCGTCAAGAACAAATAAGAATAAGAAATGGCAGACATTCACCTGCAATATGGCAAGAGTCCATGGTCGGTATGGGGCCTTACCCACCGACCCGGAAGAATTGGCCAGAATAGCCGCCAGGCCGGGACCCCTTACCAGAAGAAGGAGAGCGGCAGGCGGCACGACACCCACAGGCGCCGAAGGGGCCCTACCTGAGTAGCCCCTCACGGCCCTCACGGCCAATATGGTCACTACCGGCGACACGAGTGGCGGACCCTCGACATCATCCGAGGACGCCCCGGCCGAAGAGACAGGGGGCATGCCCAGTCTTCCCACAGCTGACCCAGCAATGCTACTCATGATGCAACGATTCCGGCAGGAAATCGAATCACTTAAAAAGCAGCTGAATGAGCGAAATACACCACCCCCGATGTCCTGGCAGACCGAGGTCATACCCGAGGTACCCAGGGACAGGGGGCAATTTTCAGAGACAGCTCTTCCAGCCACCCTTGATCCCCTCAGGGGCGCGCCCCCGCAGCAGGCACATTGCACAGCGGTGACCCCGCCACAGGCTCCGCCTTCACAAGGGTCCCCCATGGCCCCCCGAGCGACCGTGGTAGCCACCCCGAGCGCACAGCCCACTCATTTCTACCCGAGCTTAGTCGACCCGGCGGCAGTCAGCCGGTTGATGCTCGAGCAGATGATAGACATGAAGTTGGCCGAGAGAGGAGATGGGGATCAGACACCTTTCGACGTCTACCGGGTACCCTACCCGGCTCATTATGCTGCCAGGATGTTGCCGGCTGGTGTCACCAAGCCGCCGAAATTTGAAAAGTCCAATGGGCAAGGATCTCCCAGAGAGCATATTGCCTATTATGTGAACGTCATGGGAGACCTGGCTGCTGATGAGGCCTACCTCCTGAAGTTCTTCGGCTCAACACTCACCGGACTTGCCTTTGAATGGTATTCTGGCTTGTCACCCGGGTCGGTGGCCGATTGGCCCGACATGCAGAAGAAGTTCAAGGAAAGATTCTACGTTGCCGAGAGGGAAGTTACCATGGCTGAACTCTACGCCACAAGGCAGAAGAATGATGAGTCGGCTCTCGACTACATCAAAAGATGGAGGAACCTTAGTATGAGGTGCAAACGCCCCCCGCATCAGGAGGACGCAGTTCAGATCTGCAAGCAAAACTTAAAGAAAGAAATCCTAGAAAGGATGATCGGCACTGAGGTCAAGACATTTGACCACTTGAACAATGTGGTAGCGGAGATCGAGGCATTCTTGGCCCGATACTCCTCCACCCCAGCCATGTCAAGCCAGAGGGCTAGGCAGGCGGAGAAGAAGCCGGCTCCCCCGGAGGTGCATGCACTAGACTTTCAGGCGTTTGAAAAGCAGAAGGAGAAAGCCAAGGGAGCGGCCAACCCTCCGCCGCCCAGAACCACAGAGCGGCGGGAAGGCCCCTCGCTAAGGGAGAAGATGAGAAATAAGTTATATTCCTTCTCCCGGGACAAGTCCAAGCTCCTGTTTGAGTGGGCAACTAGCTACAATAAAATCACACTGCCCGAGCCGAAAAGGCCTGGCGACTTGAAGAAGAAGGATGACCCGCGCTTCTGCATGTACCATCGGGTGCTCGGGCATGCCATTGAAGACTGCTACGTCTTCAAGGACGTTATTGAGTCCTTAATCAGGCACGGGGAGCTGGACATGGGGGAGCATAAAGTAGACCCCCCGCAGCCACACGAGCTGCCCAGCATAGCCTCCTCCGTCAATATGATCTCACTGTATCAGGAATTGCCAGAAGAATGGGCGGAGGCCTGTGCCCATGTCACTTACGAGACCTTCATCATGGCCCCAGCTCAAGACCAAGAAGGGTGGCAGACTATACCCAGAAAAACTAGAAAGGCGCGCGCCTCTGTTTCGCACATCTACTTCCTCTTTTCTTTTCTTTCGTTCTGCCTTTTCGTTCGCGTATCGATCAACCATTTGGCTAACTGGTAGTCAACTGACTGATTGACGACGCGGGCGTGCCAGTCACATGAGTGACGATTTTATTGTGTGCTCACTCTGACCCATGTCGGGCGAATGTGAGGTTCGGTCGGGACCAGCAGTCCGCCATACCATAAAGGTTATGGCGTTAATTACATCCCCCACGAGGAGGGAACACCTTTGATTAATTGCGGAGATATCGGGCTGTCGAAGCCGGAAAAAGGCACTGCATGATGATTATTAGTTGAGGGACTTGCATCCTTCTGTGATTGACACAAGAGATCATCCCATAAGTGGGAAAGGGGTTAGAATGAGGCGACGACACGATTCGGAATGAAACCGGTGCAGTGCGTGCGAAGACAGGGATCAAAACGCTTGAAACGGTGCCCTGAAACGTAGGTAAAAGGTTTAAAACGGCGCCAGAACCGTAGGTAAAAGGGGCAAGCCGTTAAAACGGCGCGGGAAGCCGGGGCGCGCCGGGAAGACCGCGCCGGGAAGGGCGCGCCGGGAAGGGCGCGCCGGGAAGGGCGCGCCGGGAAGACCGCGCCGGGAAGGGCGCGCCGCTTTAAGGCGCGATCGCGCATGAACGCGCCGAATTAACCCGACTTCATGGAAACAGGAGCCTCGTTGGTTTATTCATAGATTTATTAAGAGGTTTTTGGATGGTTTCGAGAATTTGTTAAGTTGATTACTCATAGAATCGATGCCGAGTCATTTAAGGGTTGATTCACGGGCTCGCGTGAGGTCCGGACTCGAGCGCGGCGATTGTTCCGAGTTTAAACTCGTTCGAGCCAAAATTTCGGCAGCATCTCCCCATCCCAAAGGATTGTCGGGGAGACGCAGGGAGTACTCACGTGGCGGAGTAAACCCCTAAAAGCCGGGTGGCGCAACGGCGGCCGGCAGACCCGAACGGATAGGAAGACCCCGAGGGCTAGCCTGCTAGGGGCACCGAGTCCGTGGGTAACGGTGAGTGAGTGAGGCGACTCGATGTGGGAGAGAAAACCCTGAGGGCTAGCCTACGAGGGGCACGCGACCCGAGCCACCACAACACTCGAATCGGGACGACCATATAGGGTAGGAATCCCCGAGGGCTACCCTACGAGGGGAACACCACCCACGGTCACTGTCGAGTCCGTTAAGGACTGCAGATTCTGAACTGTAGGGCTTAGCCCCATTATTGTACATCCAGCGGTCCACAGGGAGATTCGTCATCGAGAGATGATCCCTCCGTCGACCGAATGATTGGTGAAAATAAGGTTTTGGGGAATGTTCCCCCTCCCCGGATGCTGGAGTGATACTACATAGCATACTCCCATCAAAGTACAAATGCCATAACAGGTAGGAATATGAAACCTCGCTTGACGGTGCCAGACAGACAAGCTAATTGCCTAGAAGTATATTGAGATGATGGAGCTCCACAGATCGAGCAAGTCAATCACCAGCAGAATATGTAGCCAGCGCATAGCCCGGAGCACAGATATACATATACGTGTATATGATATTCGGGAACAAACCCACATGGGGCTCACCGTCGAACGACTGGAAGCCATCCAAGGATTCTTCCCATCCCCCTGGTCTATGAAACAGAGCGTAAAGGGGACGGTGAAGAACCTTATTCCCTAGGCGGAAACCAGACAGAGGTATGCACACGAGTACATCTCTGCTCGCAAAGCCCATGGAATATTCAATGCTGAACCCAGCCATTGCATCAAACTCGAAAGAAAGAGAACCCCGGGGAGGGGGATGAATGATTCATGTAGCCCGAGGGCGTAACCAACGTCGGAGAAATCGGTTATACGAGAGCATATACATATGTTAGAGAAATCATTAAATGCACGCTCGAAGGAGGGTTGGAGAACGGGAGGAAGGGATACAACATCAATCAGAGTGACTCTTTATTCATCCCATGGAAGACACAGTTATGTATATGCAGAGCACATAGATTCCGGCGCCGTCGTTGTCGACCGGCCGCCGTTTCCATTAATCGAAGAAATGATTACAGGCAGAGTAAAAAGAATGCAGAAGGGAAGATGAGGAAAAAGGGGGAGGAAAGGCTCGTATCATCGCCCCTCCCCCTTTTCTCCATTTACATTGCAACCCTGGGGCGAATATAGCAAAACAGAAGCGGGGAGATTCGACGATAAACACGATGACGACCCACCTAGAAGGCAGGGAAGCGGTCGATCGTCCTCTCCGACACCGGGAAGCTCGAGTGGAAGAGGGTGGCGGCCGCCGAGGGACCTCAGTCGGGAACTCCTTCAGAAGAGCAACGCCCCCTAGACCTCCCCCCTTTCTTTCTAATTCCCTTTTCTTTCCTTTTGATTCCGCTTCCCTTTTGATCGGGTCGCCCCTCTCTCTTTCTATTCTGTTCCTCTTTTCTCTATATCCCTCTATCTATTTCTCTTCTCTTTTTTTATCTATCTATCTATGTATCTATATCGATCTCTTCTATCGACAGGCTATATATAGCCTCGGGGTTAAAACGGCGCGCCAGGAAGCGCGCCGGGTTGACGGCGCCGAGTGAGGCCCCATCTGGCTTTTGCGCGCCGGGTAGACGGCGCCGGGGAAGGCCCCCATTTGGTCTTTGCGCGCCGGGTAGACGGCGCCGGGGAAGGCCCCCATTTGATCTTTGCGCGCCGGTCTGACGGCGCCGGGGAAGGCCCCCATTTGATCTTTGCGCGCCGGTCTGACGGCGCTGGGGAAAGACTCCCTTTTGTTCTGGGCACGCCGGTTTGACGGCGCCGTTTTAACCTGTTCACTTGGCGTGTAGTCCGGTGGACCCGGAGATGATTCCGGAAGCTTCCGTCCACTGTTCCTCTCACCCTGGCCATCAAAGGGCCCTGACGGGGTGTTCACGAAGCTCCTGATAGGACGAATGGCCTTAAACAAGACTTCGTGTGTGTCCGGTCCGAGCACACGGGTGTCCTATTGACATAGTCTTCGGCACCGTGATTTGTGCTTCTGGCTGAGACGAACTCGGGCTCGAAGCTTCCTTGCAGGATGATGTTACATCCCGGACAATTCCACCTTGAATTGGTGATCAATCGGCCACTAACGGGCCCACTATGGCAAGAAGCCGAATCCGTGCCGGATAATCGGGGTCTTCTGCTGACAGGACCTTCGGCCCCTTGTTACGGATGGCCGAGGACATTCTTCTTCCTTAGGAGAGTCATTGGGCAGACCGTCGTCCTTGGTCGGGCGACGGATGTGGGGTAGCGGCACGACGAGGTCGATGCCGGATCGTTGGGCAGGCTTGATCGCGCTGCCGGTTGGTTGCGGGTTCACTTCGGCTCTCCTGAGGTAAAGTCCCCGACGTTCCCTTCAAGGTGGCTCGGGACTTTGTCAGCTTGAGGGGTCTTCTTGATAAGTTGACCTTTATCGGCTTCTGTGCTTCAGTGGGCCGTATTACTCATCCTTGCGGCTTGGTTGCCAAAGGATCATATTTTGAGTGCCAACAAATGCCCCCCAGACGTAGGCGGTGCAAGTGAGGCAGGAATGCGGCAAGGCCTGCGGATGAGCTTCGTTTGGCTGACGGAGGCTCGACCGGCATTTAATTCTGGCGTCGGATGTTGATCCGGCGAGGCAGGAAGCCTGACGGCGTTGCTTAAAATGGCGCGGCCTTTGCTTCGAGAGTTAAAACGGCGCGGCCTTTACGGCGCGCCCTGGGCCTTCGGGGTTAAAACGGTGCCGCCTTCCCGGCGCGCCCCGACCCTTTTAGAAGTTAAAACGGCGCGCCCTCCCCGGCACGCCATTTGCTTAAAACGGCGCGCTCCGGGGCGCGCCGTTTTAACGAGATGAGGGGGGGGGGCTATATAAGGCTTTCTTCTTTGTTTTTTTTCTTCTTCACTTCTCATTTGCAACAAGTTTTTCTCTCTCTTCATTCCCCTCCACCGCCGGCGCCGAGTGAGTTCCAGTTTTTTTTGGGTGATTTCGCGCCTTGAGCGGGTGAGTCGAGTGATATTGCTCTTTGGGTTTTGAACCCATTCTTCGGGCCCCGGGAGGCTTCTCGTAGGACTTGTCCTCGGAGCTAGATCCCTCGGGTGTCCCATTCGGCCCTGGCTTAATGCCTATGGCTGCTTTTAGGGGCTGCTCCCTTTGTGGACGGCTTCCGCTTTCTTTTTGGCAAACCCTCGAGCTGAGGAGATACTGCCAAAATTTTGACAGAAATATTATTTCGATCCACTAATTTCTGACTTTTGTTTGTTCTTTTCCGGGTGCTGTTTTGCAGATAACATGGCTTCCGGCTCTTCTTCCTCTGTATCTCGGGTTGCCGTGACATGGAGGAACGTCCATTCCCTTGATCGGGGGCTCCGTCGTGTAGCCGTGGTGGCTGAGTCTTCGGACTCGGAAACCGACACCGTCGACACCGGCCGTTTGTTGATTCTTGACGGCAACCAATTTAGGTATGACCGAGGGGATGACATCAGACGGGACCACCCCAAAGACAAGCACCTGATGGCGTTGCTCGAGCGCTTCAACCTTGACGGGAAGCGTGACTTAATTCTGGTCCGCAGAGCTGAAGGAGCACTACTGGCGGAGCGGGATAGCCTGACTGAGTCAGTCACATATGGCATGCCCATGTACATCCCCGGGGAGCCCAGGAAATGGGGGGTCGTGCTCGGAGTGCAGGAATTATCTCCCGAGGTCGGGATGCTGACGAGAGCGCCGCAGTACACACCAGCTCGCTGGAATGAGACCGCCGGCCGTGTTGACCGGGAGAAGCCCATATATGGTCTATTCCTCGCACCGCTCCATTAGGGATACCGGGAAGAGCCTTTTCTTTTGGACTGCTTGGCGGTCCGGTTCAAACATCAAATTTCAGTGGGGTGGTTTGGAGAGCTCAAAGCCACCGATGCTCACGCCTTTAGACCGGGAGCGGTTGAATTTACGGACTTCGTGTTGCGGCAATACGCCCCCATCTTGGTGCACGCTGGAATTTATCAGAGCGTATACGCTTCCCGGTATAGATACCCGATCTCCCGAGGCCTATGTTGCGGGATGATTGAAGTCTTCTGCCCAGAGTACAATACTTTCTACACTGCAGAAGGTGAAACTTCATTGGATTTATGGAGCCTTTCTCAGCTGAGCGGCCTGCCGATAGATGGAGAGCCGTATGAAGAAGTGTGCTTCGCAGACTGGCTGAAGGACCAGACAGATGGTGAAGGTAACTATTTCACGGGCTTTGCCTATCGTTATTTGATGAAGGCGTATCGCACCCTGCTGCGCCTGACACTTGACTCGCGGGAAGCGCGAAAGCCCGGTGAGAAGAGACGCGTGCGGATGGGAACGTGGTTTCAATATTTCTTTGGTGGGGAGCAGCATTACGAGGACTTCCCCACATTTCTTCGGCGCCAAGCAACATATCCTGCTATCTCAGGGAGAGGGCGACAGGCCGGCCCGAATCTCACGGGAGTTGACGCAGTTACACACTGTGCTGCGTACTTGACATATTGGCTTTGTTCATTCGCTCTTCCCCAAGGAGATGAGACGGTGATCAGGCCGGAGGCAATTTATCCCGCCTGTTTAATGGCTTGGGGGACGAAGCTGTCCCTGTGCCCTGTGGCTTTATGCCTTGTATACAAAATGTTGGGGAATTTGCACAAGTCGCGCATCCCCAAGAATTCGCGGACAGTTGGTCCCCTCCACTTTTTTAACGCCTGGGTCTGCACCCTATTTCCGGAAGCAGCTCCCCGGTCAATGCAGTCAGATCGTCCTTTGCCGCGGATGATCGAATTTGCCAGTGCTGAACCTCCACTGGCGGACCAGCTTTTCGCCATTCGGGGGAAGTTGACGACAGTTCCCACAGATTCCCCTGGTGTTCTGCATTTCTGGAGTTTGGCTGCCAGCTCCAGCCCTCTTGTCAACAGGATGCGGCAATGCCGATTATTTGAGACATAGGAATTTATTCATCAGCTGACCAGGTCGAAGGGCACGAGGCCAATCTTGGAGCCGGAACTGGTGGAATGGGCGTTGTCTATTCGCCCCAGTGTTCTAGTCTTCAGGAAAAGCGGCTTGCTGTGGCTGGAGCCGTATTATCCTTTCCGCTTCAGTCAGAATTTTGGGTATGACCAGCAAATTCCTTCTTCTTCAGCCCAGTTCAATCTGCCGAATAGACACAGGGCTGGTCAGACGGCTACTGATGAAGCCCGTGGATGGTGGGACTACTTCCACCGTCGAGAGGATGCATCCTTCAGGGTGCCGATCCCGGCTCGCCTGCCCCGAGTGACTCCAGACTTTATCAAGTGATGGAATGCACGAACGGGCTTTTATCGGAATTTCCGGAAGGATTGTTGGCACGTTGCAGAACGTCATTTTTTAGACTCCCAGCGGGAGCCCATTCTGGATGTTGATCCAGCCTACTTGAAGAGGCTGAAAAATACTGAGGTGGCGGCCTATGTATAAGCCAGGAAAGCTGTTAAGGGCAAGTCGCCCCGAGTCGACCCGAAGATGCCAGAAATACAGAGGGATGATTATATCAAGACTCTCTGGGGGCTGTGCCGGGTTAGCAGTGAGAGGGTTGCTCTCCAGACGATCCCCCTTCCGGTGGAAGAACCTCTTCCCAGTACGGCTAGCTGGCGCCCGGAAGTCGATCATTTTCATCCTTATCGGACCTTTATTGGGAGGGAAAACAGGCGGGCTGACTTGTATACCAACACCCCCTGGATATTCGCCCTACTCCATTCTCATGGGCTTTCAGTTGCCAGTCCGTTAGAAGCCATTCGGAGCCATCAGCTTCTAATATCCTTCAAGTATGTCGACGGCTGGGGATTCGACCACTTGAGCTTATATCATCACTTGTCCTCCTGCGGCCATGAAGATTTGGCCCAACTGACGGAGAAAAGTGAAACAATAGGTGACGTATGCTGGCTGATCCGCGAGGCGGCTTCCCGGGACAAGGCGCCAGTCTTGCTTTATTGGCCACTCAGTCCTCGATATACGGGGATGCCAGGTAATGCTTGTTTTCTTCTTCAGCCCCGGAGCTGCTTCCCCTATATTCAATGTGCATCTTCTTACTTATGTGTTTTTGCAGCTCGCCTTTCTATGGAAGCGACCCGACACTGCAGGGAGTTGATATCTAAGGCGCATAAGCCTTCATATTTTAACATTCCAGAGCCGGCTCCCACCACGACGCCATTACCCCCAGGGGACTCGCGGAAGCGGACCAGGTCTCAGGTCAGGGAGGCCATCAGCAGGGCTTTGTCATCCCAGTGGAGGTATGACTGGGGCTGTTTCTCTTTCATCGCTGTCAGAAGCCCTCTTGCTGCTTCCGTCCTGCGGGTAGCTGGTCTTGGCCGCACGGCCAACTGAGCCAGTTCTTGGGAGTCTTCAGGAAGCTTCCCATATCAGCTGGACACGCCAGCCATGTTGCAAGTGAAAACCTGCATCCTCCTTCTTTGTCGATGGACCCTCCGCCTTGCTTGTTGCGGAAAGGTCAGCCTCTCGAACACAGAAATTCTTCCTCTTTCTTCCCACTTGGGGAAGACTTCATCGGCTTCGATCTCAAAGCCGTCATTGTGTCCATTGTCGTTGACCGACGACGCCCTCATTATATCCTTGATTTCTTCTTCATCTGCCGTTGATGGGCAGTAATTTTCTTCAGTGGCGACTGTCTGCATCAGCCGCTGCTGTCCGAGTGAGGTGTTACCCAATCCTCGGAAATAGCTTCTGACTAGGCAGGCCATTCCTTCTCGACCCCGTTCTTGATGTAGCACGGGGGAAAGTGGTCGACCTCCAGCAGGAGGAATGTAGGCCAGTCGAGCTCTGTCGGCTGGCTGTTGGAACCTTCGCCCCGTGGCAGGGACGTTGGCTTGACGGGCCGCAGCCCGGGAACTTCTGTGACGCGGAGGATCCGCAACCACTTCTTCTTCATTCATCGGGGACAAGCCCCTTTCTCTTCTTGCTCCCGCCTCGTCGTTCATAGGACGACGGCGGGTGGGCGTTGGATGGTAGGCAGGTTGGGTCCGCTTGGGGACCCACACCTGTTTGAATTTCCTCGGCCTGAGCGCCAGGTTTTCTTGGCCATGGTGGCCGGCTTCTTCTCTTTCTGCCCTCCTTCCAGCGAGAGCTTGATAGTTGTTGTAGACAGGGACGTTCGGGATGACGCGGTCTGGGGTCACCCGTGCCGTGCGCCCGTTGAGGAAGACACGCATGCCTCCCACCAGCATCGATTTTCCGGACTGAGAGACAGTTCCGGTGACCACGGCAGTGTTCTTGCGAGCCTGGCGACGCTGACGTCCTCCAGGGGGCTTGTTGATATCAGTGGGATGCATCACCCGTACAAGGTGGTGCACCAGGCAGCTAGCGGCCGGAGCCGGGTTCTTGAGCGAATCATGACAGCAGGGAGCCTTCAGAGGCTCCATTTCCTTCACGGCTTCCTTGACGGGCTCCGTGGCTTCGACTTCCAGCATGTCGACAAAGGCCAACCCCAAGAAGTTGGGGAAGCCCACAGCAGGAGGAAAGCTACCAAATTCCATGGGCACCGCCAGGTACCCTTGTGCGTGTCTGGCGACGATCGCAGGACTGAAGCCGACGCCGGTTATCCCGTGAGTCGTCATTGTTTGCACTGGAAAGACAGACAGGAAAATAATCAGTAGTCCTTGAAAGGGCTTCGAAGCCCGAATATCTCGGCAAAGAGATGAAAGGTGACACTAGTCCCACCGGGCGTGCCAGACTATGTTTCGCGCATTTTTTTTCTTTTCGTTTTACCTTTTCGTTCGCATATCTATCAACCAATTAACTAACTTGTAGTCAACTGACTGATTGACGACGCGGGCGTGCCAGTCACATGCGTGACGATTCTATTGTGCGCTCACTCTGACCCATGTCGGGCGAATGTGAGGTTCGGTCGGGACCAGCAGTCCGCCATACCATAAAGGTTATGGCGTTAATTACATCCCCCACGAGGAGGGAACACCTTTGATTAATTGCCGAGATAGCGGGCTGTCGAAGTCGGAAAAAAAGGACTACATGATGATTATTAGTTGAGGGACTTGCATCCTTCTGCGATTAACATAAGAAATCATCCCATAAGTGGGGAAGGGGTTAGAATGATGCGACGACGTGATTCGGAACGAAACCGGTGCAGTACGTGAGAAGACAGGGATCGAAACGCTTGAAACGGCGCCCTGAAACGTAGGTAAAAAGTTTAAAACGGCGCCATAACCGTAGGTAAAGGGGCAGGCCGTTAAAACGGCGCGGGAAGCCGGGGCGCGCAGGGAAGGGCGCGCCGGGAAGGGCGCGCCGGGAAGACCGCGTCGGGAAGGGCGCGCCGTTTTAAGGCATGATCGCGTACGAACGCGCCGGATTAACCCGACTTCAAGGAGACATGAGTCTCGTTAGTTTATTCATGGATTTAAAAGATTTTGGATGGTTTTGAGAATTTTATTAAGTTGATTGTTCACGGAATCGGTGCCGAGTCATTTAAAGGTCGAGTCACGGACTCGCATGAGGCGATTGTTCCGAGATTAACTCGTTCGAGCCGAAATTTTGGCAGCATCTCCCCATCCCAAAGGATAGTCGGGGAGACGCGGGGAGTACTCACGTGGCGGAGTAAACCCCTAAAAGCCGGGTGGCACAACGGCGGCCGGCAGACCCAAACGGATAGGAAAACCCCGAGGGCTAGCCTGCTAGGGGTACCGAGTCCGTGGGTAACGGTGAGTGAGTGAGGTGACTCGATGTGGGAGCGAAAACCCCGAGGGCTAGCCTACGAGGGGCATGCGACCCGAATCACCACACTAATCGAATCGGGACGACCGAGTAGAGAAGGGAACCCCGAGGGCCAGCCTACGAGGGGCACACGCGTCTCACGGCCACCACAAAGTCCCTTAGGGACTGTGGATTTGAGATGTCGGGACTAACCCGTTTATTGTTCACTCATTAATCCATGGGATATTCATCACTGCTGGATGGTCCCCGGTGGACAGAGTGCTGTCGAAAATGAAACAGTGGGGGATGTTCCCCCTCCCCGGGTTACCAATCCGCACTAGTGAAACAGTAGAACGGGGCCGTGAGATCGTTCGCATAACCAGCAGGCCAGAACTAATGCCTGTAGATATGCGTACGTTCATGCATACACACGTTTACAAAGCGACGGAATATTCGTCAAGAAATATTCAAAAAATAATAACTAGAATGTAGGGGCGCCCATATTTCCCTCTGTTCATGGTCAAGAACAGAAAGGGTATTGCGAGGGTGGCCCGGACAGGTTGAAGGAAACCGTATATTGGCCCACCTTACACGATGAAGATTCCCAACATTCGATCGGAAGAGAAAACCCCGGGGAGGGGAATCAATGTAGCCCTTGCCATAGCAGGGCATAAGGCATCGGGAAGACGAAACAGGAAGGAAATCATTCACACATGAAACCCACGGTGCTCTGCATTCATCCTCCACGGCGCCGGCATCATCGCACGGCACTGTTTCACCGGGTGTAAGAAGAAAAGGGGGAGCTAACAGGGAAGAAAGAGAAGCGTGGCATTTGGCCAGAGACTCACGTTCCATTCCTATTCATTCATATGAAAAATGCAGACAGACAAGCAGATAATATACATTCCGGCGCCGACGTTGTCGCTCGGCCGCCGTTTCCATTAACAGAAGAATCCTATTACAATGAGAAGAGGGAAAGAAAATCGTCGTGAGGGAGGGGAGGTGAGGCTCATATCATCGCCCCTCCCCTCCTTCACTTACATTCTGCCAGGAGGAAGAAACTCAAAACGGAGCAGAGGGGTTCACCGGATGAAACACGGACAAACCCACCTCGATAGATAAGAACGGGCGTTCTTCTTCTCCGATTCCGGGAGACTCCGGTGGAGCGGGATGAGGGCCACCGAGAGCTCGGGCAGAAAACTCGTCCGATCGAAACACTCCCGGACCTCCCCCCTTTCTTTCTAATTCCCTTTTCTTTTCTTTTTGATTCCGCTCCCTCTCTTGATCGGATCCCCCTTGATCTTCTCTCTCTTCTCTTTGATCTGTCGACAGGCTATATATAGCCTTGAGGTTAAAACGGCGCCCCAGGAAGAAGCGCGCCGGGTTGACGGCGCCGGGGAAAGCCCCCATTTAGCCTTTGCGCGCCGGGTTGACGGCGCCGGGGAACACCCCTATTGGCCTTTGCGCGCCGGGTTGACGGCGCCGGGGAACACCCAGTTTGGTTCTTGGCGCGCCGGTTTGACGGCGCCGTTTTAACATGTTCACTTGGCGTGCGGTCCGGTGGGCCCGGAGATGATTCCGGAAGCTTCTGTCCGTTGTTCCTCTCACCCTGGCCATCGAAGGGCCCTGACGGGGGTGTTCACGAACCTCCTGATAGGGCGAATGGCCTTTAAACAAGACTTCGTGTGTGTCCGGTCCGAGCACACGGGTGTCTTATTGACACAGTCTTCGGCACTGTGATTTGTGCTTCTGGCTGAGACGGACTCGTGCCCGAAGCTTCCTCATAGGATGACGTTACATCCTGGACAATTCCACCTTGAATTGGTGATCAATCGGCCACTAACGGGCCCACTATGGCGAGAAGCCGAACCCATGCCGGGTAATCGGGGTCTTCTGCTGACAGAACCCTTGGCCCCCTTGTTTCGGATGGCCGAGGACATTCTTCCTCCTTAGGAGAGTCATTGGGTAGACCGTCGTCCTTGGTCGGGAGACGGATGTGGGGTAGCGGCACGACGAGGTCGATGCCGGATCATTGGGCAGGCTTGATCGCGCTGCCGGTTGGTTGCGGGTTCACTTCGGCTCTCCTGAGGTAAAGTCCCCTACGTTCCCTTCGAGGTGGTTCGGGGCTTTGTCAGCTTGAGGGGTCCCCTTGATAAGTTGATCTTTATCGGCTTCTGCGCTTCAGTGGGCCGTATCATTCATCCTTGCGGCTTGGTTGCCAAAGGATCATATTTTGAGTGCCAGCAGCTGACCATCTTTCTTTTCAGTAACTGTCGGCACTATCCCTGCCGTTGTTGGGTTGGAGGCGGCAACCGGAGCTGCTGCTGGAGAGAGAGAGGGGGAAGTCCCCTTGACCTCTGTTGAGGGCGATTTGCCTTCACCGACACCCCATCGAGAAGCAGAAGGTAATTTGCAGTTCGCCCGTAGAGCTCAGTGGCATGTTGTAATTTTAGTCAAGTCCTGATTGTTTATTGTCCTTTGACTCCAGTCGACATTCGACCCACACTGCTCCCTGAGGTTGATATCTCGGCGGAGGTTGTCATCGGAGAGCAAGGGCTTCCAAGGGACCAGCCCCTAGATATTCTGCCAACGGATGCTCCCGAGACAGAGATCGCTGAGGGGGCTCTGGATAGAGGGCCCTCCCTTGGCAGCCTAGTTCCCGCTCAGGCACTTGAGGTTCGAGGACAGGTAGAAGGGTCATCCTCTTCTGAACAGGTCGATTATGGCGGCGGCTCTGCCGATGATGAGGGATTCCCCATGGTCGACACCGAGGCTGAGGACGCCGGGGCTTCATCAACTTATGAGAGCGACCTGCCGACGTTTAGCCCTCCGAGGCTATTGGGAGCCGAGCACGGGCCATCATACCCGGCTATAGGAGAGGGGCCTGAATCTTCAGAGGCCACTTTGGGAGGCCTAAATATAGTGCCGGTTGAGGTAGGAAGTATTCTGATTCCCACTTGCAGCACTTCTTTTAATTTTCAAGCCAGCTGGCTGATGTATATATATGGAATGCAGGCTGAGGTGGTACCGCCGGCTATAATGATCCGCGTACCCCTTCCAGATGTGGATATGGGTCAGTCGGCCTTCCCACCAATTGTGAGGCCTATTGCCCTGCGGCTTCCACGGACCTATGCTGCTGCAGCGGCCTCGGAGGAGCCAGGTGTGACTGCCGAGGTCAGCGGCCCGCCCGAGGTTGCAGGGACTCAGGCCCTGGTTGCTGGTGACGAGTCATTGCTGAAGCCGAGTGATCCCCCGGAAATAGAGGCAGGGGAAATCATTGCGTGCGAGGCCGATATCATTAAAGCTCTGTCGATCATAGAGGGCTCTCCTGCCTCAGCGGCCGGTGAGACTGTTCAGAAAGAACAAGCGCCCTCCGTCGCCGCCACGGTTGCTGTAGCCTCACCGCAACGGGCGGGCAAGGAAGTTGCCATCATGGAGGTTCCTTTAGTTGATGTAGCAGCAATAGTCGGGCCGGATGTGGGCGTCGTACAGACTATGCCGTCGACGTCCCTCAGGGTAGCCGATGATATCTGGGCCGAGGTGGATAGCAGGGTAGACTTTCAGCTCCCCGAGACTTCGCCACTGGGCCTACAATTTTCTGGAGACATGGTGTGGCAGTCTCTGGATAATCTCCAACGGGCCATGCTAGCTTCTCCGGACCTGACTTATCTGCAGCTGAGAAGCTTGATAGATCATCTCTCCCGATCGCTTTTGGCATTCGGCTGCCCAATGGATGATTGGACCCCGCGGGTTGTGATGTTGTTAAAACATGCCAACAGGCGGGAGTTCCTCAGTCGAGAGGTTTCTGATCAGCTGACTGCCGCAAAGTTGGAGAAGGCAGATTGCCGCACCACCATTAGCTCATTGAGGACGACCGTGGGACAGCTGAGAAATGTTGCCAGCAATATCTCAGAACGTCGGATGCTCCTTGCGGCACGGTTGGACGAGTTGCGCTCGGAACTTGCTAAGGTCGAAGCCGAGCTGCAGGAAGGCGAGCGCCTAGAGATCCAGACAACGGAAGAGGCCGACCTGGCTGAAGGACGACTTGCCTCACTAGACGAGAGGTTATCCCAGCTGACAGCCACCGAGACCCGTTTGCAAGAGTTGACACGATATCCTTCGCTGGGCCTTTTAGACTTGGCAGATATCTTCCGGCGCCCTTTGCCGTGACCTTGCTTTTTTTTTTTTGTAATGCTCCTTTTGTCTTCGGAGCTCATGTACCTCTGGGGGATGCCCCGGGTAAAAAAAAAATGTGTTCCATCCATTCTCATTAAATGGAAATATTTCTTTTTTTTGTTGCCGTCAATCGTGACTTCTTTTCTTTTCTTTATTCTGGATGGTCACCCGAACCTAAGGCTACTTGCTGATAGCGCAGGAGAGGGCTCACGCCTTCAAGGAAGGGGTGAGGTGTTCGCTCCACCGCGATGTAGCCGTTCCCGGAACGGGGTCTTTTGCTAATGTGGGACATAGGCAGCGTAGGCGGATGCCCCTAGCGAACCTTGCTGATGATGATGAGAGGTGTGTTATGACCCTCGACACGGGTCAAATGTCGATGCCACGATGTTTTGTTGGTCAGCGAGGGCGGAGGGCCCAGGTTAGAGAGTAGTCGACCGATCTTGTCGATGGTGACAAGGGTCGAAAAAGGGGTAGACGGTCTTGCCGATGATGACAAGTACCGGGTAGGTAGCGACCGATCTTGCCGATGGTGACAAGGGTCGAAAGGGGATAGACGGTCTTGCCGATGATGACAAGTACCGGGTAGGTAGCGACCGATCTTGCCGATGATGACAAGGGTCGAAAGGGTAGACGGTCTTGCCGATGGTGACAAGTACCGGATAGGTAGTGACCGATCTTCCCGATTGTGACAAGGGTCGAAAGGGTAGACGGTATTGCCGATGGTGACAAAAACCGGATAGGTAGTGACCGATCTTGCCGATGGTGACAAGGGTCGAAAGGGTAGACGGTATTGCCGATGGTGACAAAAACCGGATAGGTAGCGACCGATCTTGCCGATGGTGACAAGGGTCGAAAGGTAGACGGTATTGCCGATGATGACAAAAACCGGATAAGGGTAGCGACCGATCTTGCCGATGGTGACAAGGGTCGAAAGGGTAGATGGTATTGCCGATGGTGACAAAAACCGGATAGGTAGTGACCGATCTTGCCGATGGTGACAAGGGTCGAAAGGGTAGACGGTATTGCCGATGGTGACAAAAACCGGATAGGTAGTGACCGATCTTGCCGATGGTGACAAGGGTCGAAAGGGTAGACGGTATTGCCGATGGTGACAAAAACCGGACAGGTAGTGACCGATCTTGCCGATGGTGACAAGGGTCGAAAGGGTAGACGGTATTGCCGATGGTAAAAACCGGATAGGTAGCGACCGATCTTGCCGATGGCGACAAGGGTCGAAAGGGTAGATGGTATTGCCGATGGTGACAAAAACCGGATAGGTAGTGACCGATCTTGCCGATGGTGACAAGGGTCGAAAGGGTAGACGGTATTACCGATGGTGACAAAAACCGGATAGGTAGTGACCGATCTTGCCGATGGTGACAAGGGTCGAAAGGGTAGATGGTATTGCCGATGGTGACAAAAACCGGGTAGGTGGCGACCGATCTTGCCGATGGTGACAAGGGTCGAAAGGGGTAGCGACCGATCTTGCCGATGGTGACAAGGGTCGAAAAGGGGTAGACACTGGACGTGTATAAGTGGGATATCGGATGAAGACTCCTCCCCGACCTCGGAAATGGTCTTTGGACGACGGAGGGTTCATCACTATTCATCATTCATTTTTATTTCATTTTTTTTATTCACATTACTGACCTAAGCGCCCTTTCGGGTTTTCGCCGAAGCCAGCCCCCTCTTGCTTTTGCCCGCGCGCCCTTTCGGGTTTTCACGCGTCGGGGTACCCGATTTTGCCTGTGACGCCCTTTCGGGTTTTCGCCACTGCTGGGTTATAGCCATTTTTGCACTTGACCTGATATAGGAGCAAGTCTGGCGGGGTAACTCTATTTTTAACCCCATTTTCTTTTCCTTCTTTTTTTTGTTTTTGAATTCGAGACTCAGAAGAACTGGACCGCGGGAACGTTGACCGTCCTTGTCAATGAGGACAAGGGTTGGTCTTGGGTTTATTTCGTCGATACTGGTTAAATGTCGAGGCAAGGAAGTGGTTTATTAACAAGGATGTAGGATCCAAGTTTAAGAGTAGAGGTTGACCGATCTCGCAGATGATGGCGAGAGTCGAAAGTGGTTTATTTGTCGGCATATGTTGCTGTCGAAACAAGGATGGGGTTGTCAACAGGGACGTAAGGTCCAATGTTGGGGGTAGAGATCGACCGATCTCGCTAATGATGACGAGGGTCGAAAAGGGTTTGTTCATCGACATGGGTCACATGCCGAAGCAAAGATGAGGTTATTAACAAGGACGTAAGGTCCAAGTTATGGACAGAGATCGACCGATCTCGTCGATGATGACGAGGGTCAAAAAGGGTTTGTTAAAGTATTCCCGGTGGGACTTTGATGATTGTCCCTTTCGGAGCTTTATTGGGTGGAGAATAGGAGAGGCATTTGGGAAATTACCACTTTACCGACTCAAGCGCCCTTTCGGGTTTTCGCCGAAGCCAGCCCCCTCTTACTTTTGCCCACGCGCCCTTTCGGGTTTTCACGTGGCGGGGTACCCGATTTTGCCTGCGACGCCGTTTCGGGTTTTGGCCACAGCCAGGTTATAGCCATTTTTGCACTTGTCCCGATGTGGGGGCAAGTCTGGCGGGGTATCTCTATTTTTAACCCCTTCTTTTCTCTCTTTTCTTTTTTTTTATTTGGAATGCGATCCGAGAGAGGGTAGCTTGATCTGGGCGAGATGCCACTAACTAAGGAGGGGTAGATTGATTAGGGTGGAAAGCCGCTAGCCAAGGAGAAATAGTTCGATTAGGGCGGAATGCCGCTAACCAAGGAAAGTGTAGCTTGGTTAGGGCGGAGTGCCACTAGACCAAGAAGAGTAGCTCGATTAAGGCGGAGTGCCACTAACCAAGGAAAAGTAGCTCGATTAGGGCGGAATGCCGCTAACCAAGGAAAAGGTAGCTCGATTAGGGCGGAATGCCGCTAACCAAGGAAAGGGTAGCTCGATTAGGGTGGAATGCCGCTAACCAAGGAAAAGGTAGCTCAATTAGGGTGGAATGCCGCTAACCAAGGAAAAGGTAGCTCGATTAGGGTGGAATGCCGCTAACCAAGGAGAAATAGTTCGATTAGGGCGGAATGCCGCTAACCAAGGAAAGTGTAGCTTGGTTAGGGCGGAGTGCCACTAATCGAGGATAAGGTAGCTTGGTTAGGGCGGAATGCCGCTAACCAACGGGAAGTAGCTCGATTAAGGCGGAGTGCCACTAATCGAGGATAAGGTAGCTTGGTTAGGGCGGAATGCTGCTAACCAAGGAAAAGGTAGCTTGGTTAGGACGGAATGCTGCTAACCAAGGAAAAGGTAGCTTGGTTAGGACGGAGTGCCGCTAACCAAGGAGAAGTGTAGCTCGATTAAGGCGGAGTGCCACTAATCGAGGATAAGGTAGTTTGGTTAGGGCGAAATGCCGCTAACCAAGGAAAAGGTAGCTCGATTAGGGTGGAATGCCGCTAACCAAGGAAAAGTAGCTCGATTAGGGCGGAGTGCCGCTAAACCAAGGAAAAGGTAGCTCGATTAGGGCAAAATGCCGCTAACCAAGGAAAAGGTAGCTCGATTAGGGTGGAATGCCGCTAACCAAGGAAAAGTAGCTCGATTAGGGCGGAGTGCCGCTAAACCAAGGAAAAGGTAGCTCGATTAGGGTGGAATGCCGCTAACCAAGGAAAAGTAGCTCGATTAGGGCAGAGTGCCACTAATCAAGGAAAAGGTAGCTTGATTAGGGCGGAATGCCACGAATCAAGGAAAAGGTAGCTCGATTAGGGAGGAATGCCGCCAACCAAGGAAAAGGGTAGCTTGATTAGGGCGGAATGCCACTAACCAAGGAAAAGTAGCTCGATTAGGGCGGAATGCCACTAACCAAGGAAAGGGTAGCTCGGTTAGGGCGGAGTGCCACTAACCAAGGAAAGGGTAGCTTGATTAGGATGGAATGCCGCTAACCAAGGAGAAGTGTATGTTCCGACCGATCACTCGGGGTGTGTCGACTGCGCCGCATGATACAGCTTAATGTGTTTTCCGTTGAGGGGAGAGAATTGGACGGCTCCTTTATGGTCTACATGGACGTAGGCACCCCCTTCATATACTCGGCGGACGATATATGGTCCGACCCAGTTTTTGACCAGCTTCCCTTTGGGGTTAGAGGCCATCACTTCTCTTCTTTTGACCATCACCAGGTCTCCTTTCTTGAACTCTCGACCCTTGACTAACTTGTCAAAAGCACGGGCCATGCGAGCTTGATAGAGTTGGATGTTTTGTTGCGCCTGGAGGCGTTTTCCTTCGAGCTCAGCGAGCTCTTCCAATCTTCTTTCTGCGTTGGTCTGCTCACCACTGAGTAATCCGTGCTGGATGGCAACTCGCAATGAAGGAACTTCGAGTTCAATCGGCACTACAGCTTCCGACCCATAGACAAGGGAGAAGGGTGAACAGCCGGTTGGGGTCTTGTAGACAGTACGATAAGCCCAAAGCGCTTCGTACATTCTATCTTCCCAATCCTTTTTGTTAGACTTGACAGTCTTCGCCAATAGTGTGCACATGGTCTTGTTAAAGGCCTCTGCTAGTCCATTGGCTTGAGGGTTGTAGGGGGACGATGTCCTCCAGTCAATTTTGTATTTGTCAGCTAGCCGATAAACCTTCTGATTTCTGAAGTGGCTGCCGTTATCAGAGATGATTCGGCTGGGGATTCCGAACCAGAATATTACATTTTGCCGGAAGAATCTTGCAACTAGTTCTCCGGTCACATCTCTTAGTGCTACTGCCTCCGCCCATCTGGAGAAGTAATCTGTAGCCGCTAAGATGTATCTACATCCTGACGAAGATGCCGGCAGTGGTCCTACCACGTCCGTGCCCCATTGAGCGAACGACCAACTTGGTAGAGTGGGATGTAGTGGCACTGGGGTCTCCTCGCCACATTAGCATGTTTTTGACATTTCTGACAAGCTTTGGCAAACTTGCAGCAATCATTAAATATAGCGGGCCAGTAATAACCCAATTTTTTTATCTCTATTTTCATTTTCGGACCGGCCTGGTGTGCCCCGGCTGACCCTGCATGAACTTCTTGCATAACTTGCCCCGCTTCTGCTGAAGACAAACAACGTAGTAGGACTTTTCTTCGGGCATCTGCCATAATCCGGAACAAGGTCCCGCTTCTCATCTCATAAGAATCCTTGATCCTCAGGAGCTTCATTCTTTATTCCTTTTCTTTTGGAAGTTGCTGGTGTTGAAACCAGCGTAGGAGATGCTCTCGCCAGTCGGGCTGCTGAACCCCTTCGATGACTGTTACCTCCATCTCATGTTCGTCGACAAGGACCTCTGTTACGCTGGGGACTTGTCGGCGGTTGATCACTGATATATTTAGGCTTGTGTCTGGCGGGACCGCCAATGAACTGGCCAACTTAGCGAGGGCGTCTGCCTGAGCATTCCGGCCTCGATTGATGTGCTTAATGCTGATGAAGTAAAATTTCGACATCAGGCGAGTTGCCAACTGGTGATAGGGGAGGAGCTCTTGCTTTCGCACCTCGAACTCTCCTTCCAGCTGTTTTATAACTAGCATGGAGTCTCCGAATGCTTCCAGCATCTGAATTCCCATGGACAGAGTAATCTGCAACCCGATTATCAGGGCTTCATATTCTGCTTCATTGTTTGTGCATTGTTTGTTTATGGAGCAGGAAGTATGCACCACTTCTCCTTCTGGGGACTTCAAGACTATGCCTGCCCTTGCTCTGACCCTGGATGACCCGGTAGCAGAGGTGTCAATTCTGGAAGCGCCATCAAAGTATAGCTGCCATGCGGAAGGCTGTACTTGGGCGGCTTCTAGGGTCTCATCCTCGGGAAGTTCCGGTTCCCACGGGCTTTCCCCGGGTATCGGATGTTCAGCAAAGAAATCTGCAATAGCTTGACCTTTGATGGCCTTACGCGGTACGTAGGAGACATCAAACTCCATAAGGATTACCGCCCATTTGCCTAGGCGGCCTTTGAGTGCCGGCTGGGACATGATATATTTCAGGGGATCCTCCTTGGACACCAAGCTGATTTCATGCGACAACATATAATGCTGGAGCTTTTTGACTGCGAAGACTAGTGCCAGGCAGATCTTCTCAATATAAGTGTATTTTTCTTCAGTTCTGACCAGTCTCCGACTGAGGTAATAGAGGGCTTGTTCTTTCCCTTCTTCATTATTCTGGGCTAGCATTGCCCCCAGAGAATTGTGTGTAGCTGCTATATATAGTATCAACGGCCGCCCCTTCACCAGTGCGCCCAATACTGGAGGAGTCTTCTGATAGTCTTTTAGCTTGTCAAAGGCTGTCTGGCAATCTTCGTCCCAATAAAAGGGAACATCTTTCATCATTAACTTGTGAAAAGGCTGGCATCGCCCTGACAAATTGGAAATGAACCGCCGGATGTAAGCCAAGCGGCCTTGTAGTGACCTCAGCTCGGAGATGTTCCTTGGTGGAGGTAACTCCTGGATCGCCTTGATCTTTACGGGGTCTATCTCGATCCCCCGATATCGGACGATGAAGCCCAAGAATTTTCCGCTCGACACTCCGAACGCACATTTCATAGGATTCATTTTTAGCTCATGTTGCCTCAGCCTCTGAAAAACAATCCGGAGGGCTTGCAGGTGATCTTCTTTTTTTCTGGTTTTGACCACCAGGTCATCTATGTAGCACTCGACCTTATGGTAGAGCAATTCATCAAAATTTTTGGTCATTGCGCGCTGATAGGTTGCGCCAGCATTCTTTAGTCCGAATGGCATTCTCTTGTAGTGATAAATGCCTTTAGGAGTTCGGAAAGCAGTATGGATCCGGTCATGCTCTGCAATCCAGATATGGTTGTAGCCGGACGACCCATCCATGAATGACAGGGCTTCATGGCGGGTTGTAGCATCGATCATGACCTCGGTTATTGGCACCGGGAAGTCATCTTTAGGGCAGGCTTTGTTTAGATCTCGGAGGTCGACACAAATCCGAATCTGTCCATTCTTCTTTTTCACGGGAACGATGTTCGCCAACCATGTGGTGTACTGGTTTTCTTCAACAAATCCCACATCAATGAGCTTGTCAACTTCAGCACAGATTCGGGTGATGAGTTCTGGCCTCATACGCCGCGGTGGTTGCTTCACCGGCTCAGTTTCAGGGTTGATTGCCAGCTCATGTTGTGAGACGGCGGGGCTTAGACCCGGCATCTCTTTATAAGTCCAGGCGAAGCAGTCCCGGTATTCTAGCAATAGTTGAATATATAGCTCCCGTTCTTCTGGAGACAGTTGGGCACTGAGGAAGGCAGGCCTAGGGTCCTTCTCATTTGCCAGGTTGACTTCTATCAGTTCATCGACTGTGGCTTGGCCTCCGTCTTCTATCTCCGGAGGTGCCGGTTGGAGGTCGACGAAGTCTGGAATACCATCTTGAGGGTCGAGTACTTCGACTTCCTCGTCAGACACCGCCAGAGCTTCCTGAGGTTTCTTGATCTCTTTTGCTAGTGGCTGTGTGGATGGATCTACGGACACATCCGTTGTCGTTGCAGCTCCCGAGGGTGAGAGAACAGCTTTAGTGCTTGTAGATGAGGTTGCAGCCATGACAGGCCAGTAGTTGTTTGCTGCCGGACTCGGGCAGCATATTGGACTTGTAGCAGAAGTTGAGGGAGTCTCACCTTCTGGGACAGTTGTATCTTCCACAGAAGTGGCCCTTCCTTTCATGGTAGCTGGCTCCCCTTGATTGGAGTTGACCAAAGCCTCCCTGATTGGCAGAAAGGGTGTTGAAGTTGTCAGTAGTAGGACCCCTGTAGAGGGAGAGACTCCTACTTCTTGAATGTCTTCGGCTTCGTTGTTGCTGGCCATATCAAATTCGACTTGAAAGGCTACTTCTTCAGGATGGACTTGCTCCCAGCATCGGCAGGAGATCAAGGTCTCCATTTGTTGATTCCCGGATAGGGCTAATTCAGCATGTTCGGCTTCCGCCGGATATTCATCAAAGGTTGCCCCCAGAGGGCTGTCTTCAGTTGGATAGAAGGTGGAGATGGTATCCACCTCGTACCGCCCACTGTAATAGTAGTCTTCCAGGGTGAAGCCCAGGCCCGGATGTTGAGAGACACGTCTCATTTCTTTGTCCAGATTTACAGGATACCACATCTTCTGGAAAGCTTCCTTGCGTTTTTGAGACTGATCGGGAGGGATGTGTTGCTTTTGAAACATCCTGGCCGTCCGATCAGTGGTGAATGTCAGGCCCTGCACAGGAACCCGTGGGTTGGCTAGATCTTCAGGGAGGCTGCAGTCTGTGTCTTCCTGAGTGGGATGCTCCTCAGCTGTATAGAATAAGCTGCTGGGCCCATCTTCCTGTGGCACCTCCCAGGCTTTGAAAGGTTCGACAGTGGGACCATCGAGGCCGGAGACTGGCTTGGTGAGGCCGGCCGGGACTCCGATGCAGTCGTGCTGTCGATCAACATGCACTTCCTTAGCTTTGGGGTATAATGCTGGGGGTGTCACCCTGCCGACATTTCCAGAGGCCGTGATGTGGGAAACCACCTTCGGCTTGATATATCCGCGCGGCGGTGGTGGGTACCAACCGTCACCGGATCTGTTCTTCGACGCCCCTGCAGGGGCTTGAGCTTCAGAAACCTTCCGGGGAGACCCCGTATATAGATTGGCGTCCGCCAAGTGACATTCAAACACCTCGAACGGGTGGATGTCAGCAAATATCCTTTCCTCCTTCCCCTGGAGGCTGTGTTTGATGCATTGGTGGAGCGTGGAGGGCACCACCAAGTTTTCATGCAGCCATGGGCGGCCGAGCAGTGCTTTGTAGGAGGTGCGAGAGTCAATGACGTGAAACTGCACCGTTGTAGTGAAATCTGCCAGAGTCAGTGTGAATTCTGCCACCCCCATAGATACTTCACATTTTTGGTTGAAGCCAGCGATACGCATATCCCCGACTTTTTCGAGATGCACATTGAAGTGGTACCTCTCGTATATTCTATATGGCAGGATGTTGACTGCTGCGCCGGGATCGACCAGAATCCGGTTCAGTTCTCTTCCGTTCAGGTGCCCCTTCATATATAGCAGCCTGTTGTGACTGGCAGTAGGCAGTAGCATGTCTTCTGGAGAGAAGGTCATACTGGCTTCTGGTATAGCCTCAGCTATGCCGGTTTCAAACTGAGCAGGCGTCTGCAGAGCAGTGATGATTGCCTATCGAGTTTCTTCACTCAAAGAGAGAATTTCCCAGATCGTAAAACGAGCAGGGAGCTTCTTGAGCAGCTTCATTATTCGGCTTCCAGCCCGGACATTGGAGAGCTTCATCTCCTCAACCCACCTCTGCTTAGGGAGGTTTTGATTTGTGGGTCCAGATGGACCTGCTTCATCTTCCTCGGAATCGGCGCCTTCTAGGCTGGCACCGACTGTCGGGTCTTCTTTATTGGTTGCTACAGGGCAAGCCCCATCTGCATTTGCATCCTCAGTAGATTGCACTGGCCGAGGGTGATTGACCCCGGGTGTAGGGTTAGCGTCTTGACAAGGCTGCTTCTCCTTTGACATCTTCACGAATTCAAGGAATGGAGGGATTGTCTTGCCCCCAGTCTTGCTGTATAGACCAGACGGAGGAGGGATTTGGACTCCCTTAACTTCCGGCGAGGGTGTCTTGTAGGGTTGCTCCCCTCTGAACATAATGTTGTGATTGGGTGGTGGCTGGCGCCCCCATTTCCGGCCTGACCGAGTGGCATGCGCAGCAGTTGCGGCCTCGGCCTTGCCTCCCCCAGCATGGGATGTGTAGCAAATTTCTTCTTCTTCCTCTTCTCCTGGTAGGTTGAAGAGTGCTGACAGGGTATTGCAGGAGACGACCTGTGTTTTATGGGCCCCAGGGGCCTTTCTCTTCTTTTTCTTTTACTTTTTCTTCTTTTTGATTTCTGCAGGTGCTTGCCCCCAGAACAAGTTGCTCTCTTGAGGTGGTGCTGCTTCAGCTTCCTCCCCTTGCTTGAGTGAGAGTCGCTCCAGCTCTTGCCATGGGACGTGGTCCCGTACCAGCAGAGGTTTCAGTTCGGGCTGTACATATTCCTCTAGCCCTTCAATTAAGTGTTGCAGTCGAAGGACCCCAGGATTGGTTTCCTTGATTACTGGCAGCGGAGTCTGTCTCCTCCTGTTGGGTGTATATATTCTGACAGCTGCAGGTGGAGTGACCCATACGGGCGCTACCACTGGCGGAGCAGGCCGGGGTGTAATGTCACGGATATGTGCCCCCTCTTTTGGGAGGGGTGCCCTCTTCTTCTTGTGCTTCACAGGGATTTGCTGCCACCCCTGATGTTCCTTCACGGGCTCCAGGAAATGGATTTCGTAGGTGCTCCGTGTGCTTGCTTCAGAGATCTCGTCAGGTAATGCCTGGTAGAGGGAGACCATGTTGACTGCTGCTCTTCGGGGAGGAGCTTCATGTGGCTGAGGAGGGTCTACTTTGTACTCTCCCAGCTCTATTTCATTCTTCTTCACCATTCCTTCAATGATGTCTTTGAAAACATAACAGTCTTCGATTGAATGTCCCAGCATTTGGTGATAGGGACAGAATCTTGGACTGTCTCTTCTTTTGAGGTCTTCTGGTCTTCTCGGCTCAGGCAGAGTGACCATACTGTATTCCGTTACCCAGTCAAACAGGATCCGGGTTTTATCCTTAGGAAAGGAATAAGCCTTCTTCATTTTGTCCCTCAACGAAGGACCTTCTTTGTCATCTGGAGCTTTCGCAGGTTGCGGGGGAGCCGCTTTCTTGCATTTCTCCTTCTGTTGTTCGAACGCCTTGATATCAAGCGCATTCGCTTCTTTAGGTGTGGGGCGCCGTTCCGCAGCCTTGCCTTTCTGGGCTGTGCTGGCAGCTGATGTCGGAATAGGTTTAGCTAGGAAAGCCTCTACCTCGGCCACCACATTATTCAGCCGGTCGAACGACCGTATTTCCATTCCGATCATTTTTTCCAGGACCTCCCTCCTGAGATTCTGTTTACATATCTGCACAGCGTCCTCCTGATGCGGGGGGCGCTTGCACCTCATTCCGAGGTTCCTCCACCTCTTGATGTAGTCAAGGGCGGTCTCATCTGCCCTTTGTTTTGTCGAATAGAGTTCGGCCACTGTGACCTCCCTCTCTGTGACATGGAATCTTTATCTGAACTTCCTCTGCATATCTGACCAGTCATTGATTGACCCGGCCGAGAGGCTGGAGTACCATTCAAATGCGAGCCCCGTCAGCGAGGACCCGAAGAATTTCAGCAAATATGACTCGTCGGTGGACAGATCACTGATAACGCGAAAGTTTGTCGTTTAAAACACGCGTATAACAATCTTAAAACCGAACTCGCACAAAATGATCAAAGGAGAACGTAGTACTATGGCAAGCACGGGTCGAATCCACAGGGAAGAAGATACTTTTAGAGTTAAAAACCTTGTAACCTTTTAGAAAATGTTTGTGATTTTTTGTAGCTTGAAGAGAATGATTAAACAAAGAATGATTCCAACAATTAAATCAAAATGCCTATGATTATGAGTCTATGCCATGGGAAATAATTGCATAACATTGAGAAGAAGAGGTAGAAAAAGTAGGAAGAGAGGGAAGATGAACAAACTCTAGATCAAATGAACACTTCTTTCATTAACATAAAGAAACGATTACATGAAGTGCAAGACGAGCTTACAATAAAGATGTGACGAGATTACAATGAAGTAAAATGAAACTAAAGCAATAGCAACAAGAGGAGCCTGAGATGTGAAGATGGTAGCCGCAATGGTGATGACGGCGCCGTCCTCTCTTGGCCTTGGATCACGAACCACCTTGTGGAAGATGTCGTCTACACCGGGAGGAAGTCGCCTTTGTCGTTGAAGCTGCCTTTGGAGGGTGAATAACTTTGAACCCAAGAGGAATTAGGGGATGCCCAAGAAGAAGAAGTTGAAGAGGGGGAAGAGAGGAAAAAACTTTAATGAAGAACTCAGAGAGAAAAGAAGAGAAGAAGAGCTTCAAAATGGAGACATAACCGAAGCCAGCACCTCGGATGAACAGTAAAAACACAGGACAGCAAGTTGTAAAACTAGAAATATCTTCAAAACCAGAAGGAATTAGAAGATGAGCAAGAAGAAGAAGTTGTAGAGAACTTAAAAACAAAGAACTTTCATGAAGAAAGCTAGAGCAGAAAAGGACTAGAAGAGGGAGAAATAAGGGGAAGAACAGAGAAAAATACTGGGTCACAGATGAACAGGACAGCACAGTGAAAAACACGAAATAGCTTGAAAACCAGAAGGAATTAGAAGTTGAGTAAGAAGAAGAAATTGTAGAGGACGTAAAAATGAAGAACTTTTATGAAGAACACAAAATGAGAAAACGAACTTACATGAGAGAAATCGGAGGCCTAAGGTTGAGAGAGAAAGAGGGAGAGTGAAAGATTGCCAAAAAAAAGACTCCTCTTCTCCTCCTTACCATGGGCTATTTATAGGGAAAGTTTGGTAGATAGAGGGTGGAGATTATATCAAAAGGAGATGGATGGCTAAGATTCAAATGGAATATGATGCATGGGGAAGAGTAAAAGTAGGTGGGCACCCCCTTTCTTGGACTTTAGGCACCCCATTTCCCAAGGCTCATCATGTCTCTCCTTTAATTCAAATTTTGGATGTCCTTTTCCTCCTTTCCAAACTTAAAGTTTGGATTCCTCCTTTTCAAACTTTGAATTCGAAATTTTGAACTTTCCTTTCCCTCCAATCAAAATAATTTGAATTCTTTATTTGACTTGGTCAAAATGGTGATGACCCTTTTGCCCCCGGCTTCTTTTGTAATTACCTTCGGTGTCCTACACACATATAATTACACTTTAGTCCATAAAAATTACCACAATGTGCATATCAATCTCAAATGCTCATGATTATGCAATGGCGAATTAATTCTCATGGCCCTCAACTTTAATTTATTATTAAATAAGACAATTGAATTAATCAATTTACGTGAAAGCTCCAATTTAAATGCGGAGTTGAGGTTAACTATGAAATATGCATAATTGCCTAATTATATGCACATAAAATAGTGTACATGCAATGAATTGTCATAAGAAATGGACACTTATCACACCCCCCAACTTACTCATTGCTAGTCCCTTAGCAATGTGTAAGATTCATGCTCTCATATCCAGTTATCCCTTCATAGAATCAACCAAAGATTAGGAATCTAGAATCATTAATGCACACTAGCCTTATGTAGGAATTTAATAGTACATGATTAAGAATTCAAATTAAAGCTCAATAGCACTTGTGCATGTGTAACTACCAAATCCACAGCTTAGACAATTGCATCCCCCATTCGCTATTCCAAGTAAATGTCTTTCAACCCTGCACCTCTTAGATCAGAGCATTAAGTATATTAACTTTTTGTCTGCCTTATTATTTTATCCCTTTGGGATCTTTTATACCACACATGATGCTGCACTACCCTTCACTGCTCAACGTGAATCTCGACTCTTGCCTTAGGAGAAGCAGGCCCAGTTTCGCAGATCCAGGTTCCCTTTTCCGTTTTACGCGAACCTCAACACGTCTTAGGTGAAGTAGGCCCGGTTACTAAGATTAGGGGCATTTTTCATGATATTTTTTTTTTCTTTCTTCTTCTCTTTTTTTTTTTCAGTGCCATTGCACTTTATTTGATAGATAATTTTGCAGAAAGCTTTGTATAAAGATCTCTTTTCTTAAGAAGTGCAGAATATCAGACAATATACCTAAAATAGCAGAGGGCTTGTCTTGCTTGTTTCATTAGTGTGTAATGTAAAAAAATTTTTTTTTTTTTTTTTTAGTGCACATGAACTTTAAAGGGATTCTTATATCAGTTTTCCATGGCTAGATTGACTAAATTTTCCATCATCCTTCTCCCTAGTCTTTTCTATTCCAGAATTACTTTTAATTTAAGTATGAATCATGAAACTCAAAATGGAGTTTACATCTTTATGCAAGACAGAACTCCTATCAGGTTGTACTATATGCATCATGAAAATTTCTCTCCCCCCAACTTGAATGACATTGTCCTCAATGGCATGTAGAATTGAAAGCAAAAGAATAATGTATCAATAAATACTTCTGAGAGGGAAAGAGACAACCGGATATGCGGGACGAAACCTCCATCAATGTCATAGGCGGTGATGACTTCCTCTCCTTGGCCTTAACCTGACTACTAAAACACACTCAAACAAAAACGTCAAAACAACAAAAACTGTGGGTTGCCTCCCAGAAGCGCTAAGTTTTTCGTCTTCAGCCAGACGCATGAGAGCTCACAAAGATTTTATTCCAGACCACTTAGAACAATAGATTCTTTTTTCAACTGATCATTTTCCAAATAAGGTTTCAATCTTTGACCATTGACAGTGAAAATGTGACCATTTTGAGGATTTAAAATTTTGACAGCACCATGGTCAAAAGCTTTGATTACAATGAATGGACCATCCCACCTAGATTTCAATTTTCCAGGAAACAACCGTAGCCTTGAATTAAAAAGCCAAACTTTTTGGTCAGGTTGAAAAGATTTTCTCAAAATGTGCTTGTCATGAAAGGCTTTGGTCTTAGCTTTGTAGATCTTGGAATTTTCATAGGCTTCATTGCGTAGCTCCTCCAACTCATTGAGTTGGAGAGCTCTATGGGAACCAGCTTGGGCCAAGTCCAAATTCACTTATTTTATTGCCTAGTACGCCCTATGTTCTAGCTCGACTGGTAGGTGACAGGCTTTTCCAAAAATCAGCCTATAGGGGGACATTCCTATGGGAGTTTTGTAGGCAATCCTATAGGCCCAAAGAGCATCATCCAATCTTTCAGACCAATCCTTCCTATCGGGCCGAACAGATTTTTGCAGGATGTTTTTGATTTCTCGATTGGATATTTTCACTTGGCCACTTGTTTGGGGGTGGTAGGGGGTGGCGATTTTGTGAGTGATCCCATATTTCTTAAGTAAAGCTCGGAATTGGGAGTGAGTAAAATGTGAACCCCCGTCACTGATGATAGCCCTGGGACACCCAAATCTAGAGAAGATATTCTTACGAATAAATTTCATCACAACTTTATGATCATTAGTCCGAGTGGCTATTGCTTCTATCCATTTAGACACATAATCTACGGCCACAAGAATGTATTCGTTTCCAAATGATGCTGGAAATGGTCCCATGAAATCAATCCCCCAAACATCAAAAATTTCAACAATCAAGATGGGATTGAGTGGCATCATGTCTCTCTTAGAATTATTCCCCACAGCTTGACACCTTAGACAGGTCTTGCTAAATTCATAGGCATTCTTGAAAAGTGTGGGCCAGAAGAACCCACTTTGCAAGACCTTAGCAGCAGTTTTCTTACCTGAGAAATGTCCCCCACAAGCGAGATTATGACAGAAGTTCAAAACAGATTGTTGCTCCTCCTCGGGGACACATCTTCTTATTATTTGATCTGGACCCATATGAAATAACTCTGGGTCGTCCCAAAAATAGTGCCTTACTTTAGAAAAGAATCGATCCTTTGCCTGTCTAGACCACCCTTCGGGAATCTGCCCTACTGCCAGGTAATTGACTATATGAGCGAACCAAGGGGTTGTTGTGTGAGAGATGGAAAGAATTTGTTCATCAGGGAAGGAATCAGACATAGGAGCACTTTCAGGAATTACAATCCTGGACAAGTGATCAGCTACAACATTTTCCAACACCTTCTTGTCTCTTATTTCCAAATCAAACTCTTGTAGTAATAAAATCCATCGTAAGAGACGGGGTTTGGCTTCCTTCTTAGACATCAAAAATTTTAATGCTGAGTGATCGGAATAAACAATGACTTTCGCCCCTAACAGATATGATCGAAACTTTTCAAGGGCAAACACAACAGCTAGCAATTCCTTTTCCGTGGTGGTGTAGTTCATTTGGGCATCAGCGAGGGTGCGGCTCGCATAATATATCACCACAGGCTTCTTCTCAATTCTTTGACCTAGGACAGCTCCTACAGCATAGTCTGAGGCATCACACATGATCTCAAAAGGGAGCGACCAATCAGGAGATTGGAGAATGGGAGCTTGTATGAGAGTCACTTTCAAAGAATTGAACGCCTCTAGACATGACTCATTAAGATGAAAGGGAGTATCCTTGGCAAGCAATTGTGTAAGTGGTCGAGCAATGGTGGAGAAGTTTTGAATGAATCTGCGGTAGAATCCTGCATGGCCAAGAAAGGAACGGATCTGTTTGACCGAAGAAGGGGGAGGAAGATTAGAAATCACATCAACCTTGGCCTGGTCAACCTTTATTCCCTTCTCTGAAACTACATGGCCTAAAACGATCCCTTCTCTTACCATGAAATGGCTCTTCTCCCAGCTCAACACTAGATTCGACTCAATGCATTTTTTCAATACCCGAGTCAAATTTCTCAAACAATCATCAAATGAATCACCAAACACTGAAAAGTCATCCATAAAAACTTCCAAGCATTCCCCCACCATTTCAGAGAAAATGGACATCATACATCGTTGGAATGTGGCAGGGGCATTACAGAGCCCAAAAGGCATTCTTCTGAAAGCAAATGTGCCATAGGGGCATGTGAAGGTTGTTTTCTCTTGATCTTCCGGGAAAATTGCAACTTGGTTATACCCGGAATAGCCATCTAGAAAGCAATAATACTTCTGCCCAGCCAGTTTCTCCAAGATTTGATCAATGAATGGGAGTGGAAAATGATCTTTTTTCGTGACTGAATTTAGTTTTCTATAATCATTGCATATTCTCCACCCAGTTGGTAATCGTGTGGGAACTTCTTCTCCTTTCTCATTTGTTATAACTGTCAACCCTGACTTTTTGGGAACAACTTGAGTTGGGCTGACCCACTTGCTATCAGAAATGGGATATATGATCCCGGCATCCAACCATTTGACAACTTCTTTCTTAACTACCTCCTTCATACTTGGATTCAGCCGACGCTGCATCTCTCTACTCGGCTTGGCATTATCCTCCAAGTAAATGTAATGCATACACACATCCGGACTGATACCCTTCAAATCGGCCACTGACCAACCTATCGCCCTCTTGTGCTCCTGAAGGACATCTAGGAGTTGGGATTCCTGAGCAGCGATGAGGTTGGAAGCAATGATTACGGGCAGAGTTTGGTTAGGACCTAGATAAGCATACTTCAAAGGATCCGGCAGAGGCTTCAATTCTAGACTGGGTGGTTGATCTAAAGATGGAAGAATGGGTTCAGCTTGAAGTGGAGGGAGTGGCTCTACTCTAGAGTAGGGTGCACTAGAAAGTGGAGAATCCTGGAGCATGCTACCCTCTTCTAGACATTCCTCATAAACGTCCAGACTTTCTTCAATTAGTTCAGAAACATCAATGACACTACATTCTTCCTCATGGTTCGGATATTGAGATGCTTTGAACACATTTAAAGAAACCTTCTCTCCTCCAAAAGAAATATCCATCATCCCCGTGGCGCAATTTATATTAGCCTTGGCCGTAGCAAGAAAAGGACGTCCCAAAATGATAGGTGTGTGCTTTAATTCTTGGGATGAGGCCATATCCAGAATAAGAAAGTCCACCGGGAAATAACATTCATGCACCTTCACAATCACATCTTCCAATAGTCCCCTTGGAGTCTTTACAGATCGATCTGCCAGTTGGAGGATTATAGATGTGGGTTTCAACTCCCCTAGATCAAACTGCTCATATATAAAGGTGGGTAACAAGTTCACACTTGCTCCAAGGTCCAGCAATGCTCTATCAAATGTAATTCCACCTATGTCACAAGAAATCAGTGGAGCTCCAGGGTCCTTCAACTTTTTAGGCAAATGATTCATGACAACTGCGCTGACATCTTCAGACAAGCGGACCTTTTGTGTTACTGCCTTTGGTTCCCTTTTTGGTGTACATAGCTCTTTCAAAAATTTTGCATACGCTGGCACATGTTTGATCGCATCCAATAGTGGAATATTGATGTTCACTTGTTTAAACAATTCCACTAGTTCATCTTGTTGGACCGGTTTTCTCTATTGAGATTTAGGCTTCAATGCATCGGGGAATGGGACTTTAGGAACATATTCTCGAGGTCCTTCATCAACCTTTGATTTCCCTTTGTCCAGCTTATTTTCTCCCCCCTCTTGCCTCTTCTTTTCTTGCAAAATTGTTGACTCCTCATCTTCACTATCACTATCCTCGTGGGCATCTTGGCCCGAACTACTACCCACATCCTTAGCTTGATAAGGGTCATTAAGAATTTTTCCGCTCCTAAGGCTAGAGATGGCTTTGGCATTCTCGAACTGAGGACCTATATGAGGGGGCAGCTGAGGTTGGTTCGGCTGGTTAGGTTGAGGAAGAATAGGAGCTCTTAGAGGGAAGCCTGGAGGTTGTTGATTGCGGGGGTTGGCCACCGGTTGGCTAGGGAGCTGACCTACCTCTCTTCTCATGTTATTGGCAGCAAGTTGCCCTATCTGGTTCTCCAACTTGGAAATGGATTGTGCTTGGGTAAGGATGAGTTGTTGGAGTTGTTCAAACTTTTCATCAAAAGTGGGCTGAGTAGGAGGTGGTTGATAATGTGGTTGATGTGAACGGTGTGCAGAAAATTGCTGAAATTGGCCCTGAGCAAATTGAGCTTGAGGATATGGGGCCTGAGCTTGATGGGAAGGTGATTGTTGATGGAAAGGAGGCTGATAAGAGAGATTTTAGTTTAACTGACTTGGCATGGAAAATGATTGTTTCGAATTTGGATGGTGTGAGGGATGAGATTGGGTGGATGGGCCTTGGTTAGACTTCCAAGAAAAATTTGGATGATTTCTCCAGCCCGGATTGTAAGTGTTTGGATAAGGATCATATGTGGGCTTGGAGACACCTTGAGCAGCAAAGATTTGTTCTTGGATAAATGGGGGGAGTTGGGCTGCTGTGGGACACCCAATCACGGAATGGCTAGGGCTCGAACACAAAGCACAGATTTCTTCTTGACTTGGGGTTGAGATTTGTTGAGGTTGAGGGGCAGAAGGGAAAGAGGGTTCCTGTCTAGACATGGACAACAACTGGTCTAGCTTTTGGGCAACCATATCAACCTTCTCTATCTTTTGCGCCAACAAATCCATTTTATTCAACTTTTGGGTTATGGCATTAATATCTATCTTGTTCTCACACTCACCTTGGCTCTTAACTTCATAAAGTCCACCCCTCTTAGAAGGCCCAATCATTCTTTCATATGATGAAAGCGAGGTATGGCTTATGGAATTTTCACTAAGCATTTCGAATAAATCATAAGCCTCATCCTCGCTCTTACTCATGAATGCTCCCCCACATGATGCATCCACCATCTGTCTATAATTCTCCGCCAAACCCTCATAGAATGCCTGTACAATTTGCCATCTTGATAACCCATGGTGGGGGCATTTCCTCAATAAATCTTTTAGTCTATCCCATGCTTCATGAATATGTTCCCCTGGGTTTTGTGTGAATCCAGTAATTGCTCTTCTCATGGTATTGGTTCGCCCTATGGGATAGAACTTCTTCAAAAATTCTTTTTGCATTTCCGCCCATGTATCAATGATTCTACCCAAGGCTCCTAACCAATATTTGGCTTTATCCTTGAGAGAGAATGGGAAGAGAGTTAGCCTAAGAGCATCATCAGAGAAATTTTGGATTTTAACAGTTGAGAAGATCTGAAGGAACTCATCAAGATGTTTGTAAGGGTCTTCATTAGGATTTCCATAGAAAGACGGTAACATTTGGATGGTACTAGACTTGATTTCATAATGAACCGCCTGGTTCTGAGGTGCTTGGACATAGAAGGATGGTTGGTATTGATTGGGCAAGAAATAATCCTTCATTTGCTTTGGAGGATTGGGATTTTCGGCCATTAGATTTTGGTGGTGAGGTCCTTGATTTTCGGCCATGAGATCTTGTTGGAGATCGTTCCCTGGATACAAGACTCTCTCAATTTCTTGAATGGGTCCTAGTAGGTTTGGATGTTGAGATCTTCTACCTTGCATTAACTAGGACGAAGAGAGAAATGAAAGATTTTTTTTTATTTTTGTTTGTTTATTATTATTTTTTGACACAAAATAGGATGAGGAAAGAGAAGAGGAAAAAAAAATTTGATTTTTTTTATTTTAAATTTTTTATGCAATCACAAACAAGTTATCATACAAATTTCCTAATGACCTAGATGTGACCTAGACCTATAAATTAGGTTTCACAAAATGATTAAAATGAAACTTAAGTTCACCCTCAATGTTTCCACCGGCCAGGTAAGGGGTGGGGAAGTGGGAGGTTCCCCCTACTTTCGTAGGGACCTAATTATGCCAAACCACTATCCCGCTTAAGGCGTTTGCCGTCCGACCGTCTTGCCTTAGGCACCGGTTTTCACAAGAGGGTAAGCCCAAATAACACAAGAACCACAGTGTGAACCTAGGGCCAATGTCTACTGAATTTTATTTAAGGTCTAGGTGATGCAAAGATGCAAGGGAATTATGGTTTGTGGGCTAAGGAAGGGTGATGAAATCCCCACCTTATCTTGTTTATGGGTGTTGCCCTTAGAATATTTTAGAAATGATATGCAACAAACCAAGTTCAAACAAGGGGTTCTATGCAAGCATGGAAATGCATGAGCATGCTTTTGAAAAAATTAGAGTACTCACCTTGCCTCCCGTAATCTTCAATAATGCAATTAACAATAATTAAACAACAAGGAAAAACAAAGTCTATCCTAAATGATGCATGACCTAAAACATGGAAGTGTGGGTTCTACTCTTGCAATGGACATTTTTATTGAAGTTCAAGTGATGCTTTTTTTTTTGTTTTTATTTAATGAACCTATCTAACTACAAGATATGAAATGTAGAGAAATGAAATTGAAATGAAAGAGGAAAAGTTTGGATACTTACTTGAAAAGCGTTCCCTCGTCCCCTTTTTTTTTTTGAAATGAATGACTAAATCACAAAGATGAAAGAAAGAAAGGCAAACTTACCTCTAATTTTTTTTTTTTGAGTTTTCAAGTTGCTTTTTCTCCCTTTTTTTTCACCTGCAAAAAAAAAAAAAAGAAAAGAGAACTTTATTAGTACACTATAAACACAAGGAAAACAAAGTTATTAAGTCAAAAATCATCATTCTTCCCCGGCAACGGCGCCAAAAATTGATAACGCGAAAGTTTGTCGTTTAAAACACGCGTATAACAATCTTAAAACCGAACTCGCACAAAATGATCAAAGGAGAACGTAGTACTATGGCAAGCACGGGTCGAATCCACAGGGAAGAAGATACTTTTTAGAGTTAAAAACCTTGTAACCTTTTAGAAAATGTTTGTGATTTTTTGTAGCTTGAAGAGAATGATTAAACAAAGAATGATTCCAACAATTAAATCAAAATGCCTATGATTATGAGTCTATGCCATGGGAAATAATTGCATAACATTGAGAAGAAGAGGTAGAAAAAGTAGGAAGAGAGGGAAGATGAACAAACTCTAGATCAAATGAACACTTCTTTCATTAACATAAAGAAACGATTACATGAAGTGCAAGACGAGCTTACAATAAAGATGTGACGAGATTACAATGAAGTAAAATGAAACTAAAGCAATAGCAACAAGAGGAGCCTGAGATGTGAAGATGGTAGCCGCAATGGTGATGACGGCGCCGTCCTCTCTTGGCCTTGGATCACGAACCACCTTGTGGAAGATGTCGTCTACACCGGGAGGAAGTCGCCTTTGTCGTTGAAGCTGCCTTTGGAGGGTGAATAACTTTGAACCCAAGAGGAATTAGGGGATGCCCAAGAAGAAGAAGTTGAAGAGGGGGAAGAGAGGAAAAAACTTTAATGAAGAACTCAGAGAGAAAAGAAGAGAAGAAGAGCTTCAAAATGGAGACATAACCGAAGCTAGCACCTCGGATGAACAGTAAAAACACAGGACAGCAAGTTGTAAAACTAGAAATATCTTCAAAACCAGAAGGAATTAGAAGATGAGCAAGAAGAAGAAGTTGTAGAGAACTTAAAAACAAAGAACTTTTATGAAGAAAGCTAGAGCAGAAAAGGACTAGAAGAGGGAGAAATAAGGGGAAGAACAGAGAAAAATACTGGGTCGCAGATGAACAGGACAGTACAGTGAAAAACATGAAATAGCTTGAAAACCAGAAGGAATTAGAAGTTGAGCAAGAAGAAGAAATTGTAGAGGACGTAAAAATGAAGAACTTTTATGAAGAACACAAAATGAGAAAACGAACTTACATGAGAGAAATCGGAGGCCTAAGGTTGAGAGAGAAAGAGGGAGAGTGAAAGATTGCCAAAAAAAAGACTCCCCTTCTCCTCCTTACCATGGGCTATTTATAGGGAAAGTTTGGTAGATAGAGGGTGGAGATTATATCAAAAGGAGATGGATGGCTAAGATTCAAATGGAATATGATGCATGGGGAAGAGTAAAAGTAGGTGGGCACCCCCTTTCTTGGACTTTAGGCACCCCATTTCCCAAGGCTCATCATGTCTCTCCTTTAATTCAAATTTTGGATGTCCTTTTCCTCCTTTCCAAACTTAAAGTTTGGATTCCTCCTTTTCAAACTTTGAATTCGAAATTTTGAACTTTCCTTTCCCTCCAATCAAAATAATTTGAATTCTTTATTTGACTTGGTCAAAATGGTGATGACCCTTTTGCCCCCGGCTTCTTTTGTAATTACCTTCGGTGTCCTACACACATATAATTACACTTTAGTCCATAAAAATTACCACAATGTGCATATCAATCTCAAATACTCATGATTATGCAATGGAGAATTAATTCTCATGGCCCTCAACTTTAATTTATTATTAAATAAGACAATTGAATTAATCAATTTACGTGAAAGCTCCAATTTAAATGCGGAGTTGAGGTTAACTATGAAATATGCATAATTGCCTAATTATATGCACATAAAATAGTGTACATGCAATGAATTGTCATAAGAAATGGACACTTATCAATCACCCATAACGGTCATATAATATGCAATATGTTCTTTTGGGGAACCTTTCCCGTTGAATTTGTCAAATTTGGGCGGCTTGTTGACTCCCGGGGGAAGTCGCTTAGCCGCATGGTGTTGCGGGTAGGGCACCCGATAGGCATCGAATGCGACGTAGTCGCCTTCGCTCTTCTCTGCAAGCTTCAGCTCGATCATCCTCTCCACCATCATCCGGTTCACGACCGTGGGGACGACTGGCTCCGGATAGAAGTGTGCTGGCTGCAGGTACGGGGTGACCAGGGTGGTCGCCTGTGGAGGATGCAGCAGCGGGGGTGTTGGGTGCACCTGAGGAAGCACCGGAGGTAGCAGCGGCTGAGGCTGTGGTGGCCGCTGTTGTGCCATCGTCACAGTTGGCTCTGACGGCTGGGGTAGTGTATAAAGTGGTGGAGGGTCATCTCGACGAGCCGCTCCCCGGGATGATTCACCTTGGACTTCGGGTGGTTTGGAGGCCGATGAGTGTTCAGTTTTCTCCATCATCTGTTTCTTCAGGGAATCTATTTCCCATTGATATCTTTGCAGCAGCATCAAGACTGATGGATCTATAGTGGTGGGGACACCTTCTGTTGTTTCCCCGGACGTACCCTCGGGCAGGATGTCGAGAAGTACGTCATCTTCCTCTTCCGTCGTTACCACATTAGCGGTCAAGACGGGGGCTTTGTCATCCCAGTGGAGGTATAACTGGGGCTGTTTCTCTTTCATCATTGTCAGAAGCCCTCTTGCTGCTTCTGTCCTGCGGGTAGCTGGTCCCGGCCGTACGGCCAACTGAGCCAGTTCTTGGGAGTCTTCAGGAAGCTTCCCATATCGGCTGGACACGCCAGCCATGTTGCAAGTGAAAACCTGCATCTTCCTTCTTCGTCGATGGACCCTCCGCCTTGCCTGTTGCGGAAAGGTCAGCCTCTCGAACATAGAAATTCTTCCTCTTTCTTCCCGCTCGGGGAAGGCTTCACCGGCTTCGATCTCAAAGCCGTCATTGTGTCCATTGTCGTCGACCGACGACATCCTCATTATATCTTCCATTTCTTCTTCATCTGCCGTTGATGGACAGCAATTTTCTTCAGTGGCGACTGTCTGCATCAGCCGCTGCTGTCCGAGTGAGGTGTTACCCAATCCTCGGAAATAGCTTCTGACCAGGCAGTCCATTTCTTCTCGACCCCGTTCTTGATGTAGCGCGGGGGAGAGTGGTCGTCCTCCAGCAGGAGGAATGTAGGCCAGTTCAGCTCTGTCGGCTGGCTGTTGGAACCTTTGCCCCGTGGCAGGGACGTTGGCTTGACGGGCCGCAGCCCGGAAACTTCTGTGACGCGGAGGATCCGCAACCACCTGTTCTTCATTCATCGGGGACAAACCCCTTTCTCTTCTCGCTCCTGCTTCGTCATTCATAGGACGGCGGCGGGCGGGTGTTGGATGGTAGGCAGGTTGGGTCCGCTTGGGAACCCACACCTGCTTGAGTTTCCTCGGCCTGAGTGCCGGGTTTCCTTGGCCATGGTGGCCGGCTTCTTCTCTTTCTGCCCTCCTTCCAGCGAGAGCTTGATAGTTGTTGTAGACAGGGACGTTCGGGATGACGCGGTCTGGGGTCACCCGTGCTGTGCGCCCGTTGAGGAAGACACGCATGCCTCCCACCAGCATCGATTTTCCGGACTGAGAGACAGTTCCGGTGATCACAGCAGTGCTCTTGCGTGCCTGGCGACGCTGACGTCCTCCAGGGGGTTTGTTGATGTTAGTGGGATGCATCCCACGTACAATGTGGTGCACCAGGCAGCTAGCAGCCGGAGCCGGGTTCTTGAGCGAATCACCGCAGCAGGGGGCCTTCAGAGGCTCCATTTCCTTCACGGCTTCCTTGACGGGCTCCGTGACTTCGACTTTCAGCATGTCGACAAAGGCCAACCCCAAGAAGTTGGGGAAGCCCACAGCAGGAGGAAAGCTACCAAATTCCATGGGCACCGCCAGGTACCCTTGCGCGTGTCTGGCGACGATCGCCGGACTGAAGCCGACGCCGGTTATCCCATGAGTCGTCATTGTTTGCACTGAAATATCAAACAAGGCGATAATCAGTAGCCTTTGAGAGGGCTTCGAAGCCCGAATATCTCGACAAAGAGATGAAAGGTGACACTGGTCCCACCGGGCGTGCCAGACTTGTTTCGCACATCTACTTCCTCTTTTCTTTTCTTTCGTTCTGCCTTTTCATTCGCGTATCGATCAACCATTTGGCTAACTGGTAGTCAACTGACTGATTGACGACGCGGGCGTGCCAGTCACATGAGTGACGATTTTATTGTGCGCTCACTCTGGCCCATGTCGGGCGAATGTGAGGTTCGGTCGGGACCAGCAGTCCGCCATACCATAAAGGTTATGGCGTTAATTACATCCCCCACGAGGAGGGAACACCTTTGATTAATTGTCGAGATATCGGGCTGTCGAAGCCGGAAAAAGGAACTGCATGATGATTATTAGTTGAGGGACTTGCATCCTTCTGTGATTGACACAAGAGATCATCCCATAAGTGGGAAAGGGGTTAGAATGATGCGACGACATGATTCGGAACGAAACCGGTGCAGTGCGTGCGAAGACAGGGATCAAAACGCTTGAAACGGCGCCCTGAAACGTAGGTAAAAGGTTTAAAACGGCGCCAGAACCGTAGGTAAAAGGGGCAGGCCGTTAAAACGGCGTGGGAAGCCGGGGCGCGCCGGGAAGACCGCACCGGGAAGGTCGCGCCGGAAAGGTCGCGCCGAGAAGGCCGCGTCGGGAAGACCGCGCCGGGAAGGGCGCGCCGCTTTAAGGCGCGATCGCGCATGAACGCACCGAATTAACCCGACTTCATGGAAACAGGAGCCTCGTTGGTTTATTCATAGATTTATTAAGAGGTTTTTGGATGGTTTCGAGAATTTGTTAAGTTGATTACTCATAGAATCGATGCCGAGTCATTTAAGGGTTGATTCACGGGCTCGCGCGAGGTCCGGACTCGAGCGCGGCGATTGTTCCGAGTTTAAACTCGTTCGAGCCGAAATTTCGGCAGCATCTCCCCATCCCAAAGGATTGTCGGGGAGACGCAGGGAGTACTCACGTGGCGGAGTAAACCCCTAAAAGCCGGGTGGCGCAACGGCGGCCGGCAGACCCGAACGGATAGGAAGACCCCGAGGGCTAGCCTGCTAGGGGCACCGAGTCCGTGGGTAACGGTGAGTGAGTGAGGCGACTCGATGTGGGAGCGAAAACCCCGAGGGCTAGCCTACGAGGGGCACGCGACCCGAGCCACCACAACACTCGAATCGGGACGACCATATAGGGAAGGAATCCCCGAGGGCTAGCCTACGAGGGGAACACCGCCCATGGTCACTGTCGAGTCCGTTAAGGACTGCAGATTCTGAACTGTAGGGCTTAGCCCCATTATTGTACATCCAGCGGTCCACAGGGAGATTCGTCATCGAGAGATGATCCCTCCGTCGACCGAATGATTGGTGAAAATAAGGTTTTGGGGAATGTTCCCCCTCCCCGGATGCTGGAGTGATACTACATAGCATACTCCCATCAAAGTACAAATGCCATAACATGAAGGAATATGAAAACTTGCTTGACGGTGCCAGACAGACAAGCTAATTGCCTAGAAGTATATTGAGATGATGGAGCTCCACAGATCGAGCAAGTCAATCACCAGCAGAATATGTAGCCAGCGCATAGCCCAGAGCACAGATATACATATACGTGTATATGATATTCGGGAACAAACCCACATGGGGCTCACCGTCGAACGACTGGAAGCCATCCAAGGATTCTTCCCATCCCCCTGGTCTATGAAACAGAGCGTAAAGGGGACGGTGAAGAACCTTATTCCCTAGGCGGAAACCAGACAGAGGTATGCACACGAGTACATCTCTGCTCGCAAAGCCCATGGAATATTCAATGCTGAACCCAGCCATTGCATCAAACTCGAAAGAAAGAGAACCCCGGGGAGGGGGATGAATGATTCATGTAGCCCGAGGGCGTAACCAACGTCGGAGAAATCGGTTATACGAGAGCATATACATATGTTGGAGAAATCATTAAATGCACGCTCGAAGGAGGGTTGGAGAACGGGAGGAAGGGATACAACATCAATCAGAGCGACTCTTTATTCATCCCATGGAAGACACAGTTATGTATATGCAGAGCACATAGATTCTGGCGCCGTCGTTGTCGACCGGCCGCCGTTTCCATTAATCGAAGAAACGATTACAGGCAGAGTAAAAAGAATGCAGAAGGGAAGATGAGGAAAAAGGGGGAGGAAAGGCTCGTATCATCGCCCCTCCCCCTTTTCTCCATTTACATTGCAGCCCTGGGGCGAATATAGCAAAACAGAAGCGGGGAGATTCGACGATAAACACGACGACGACCCACCTAGAAGGCAGGGAAGCGGTCGATCGTCCTCTCCGACACCGGGGAGCTCAAGTGGAAGAGGGTGGCGGCCGCCGAGGGACCTCAGCCGGGAACTCCTTCAGAAGAGCAACGCCCCCTGGACCTCCCCCCTTTCTTTCTAATTCCCTTTTCTTTCCTTTTGATTCCGCTTCCCTTTTGATCGGGTCGCCCCTCTCTCTTTCTATTCTGTTCTTCTTTTCTCTATATCCCTCTATCTATTTCTCTTCTCTTTTTTTATCTATATATCTATGTATCTATATCGATCTCTTCTGTCGACAGGCTATATATAGCCTCGGGGTTAAAACGGCGCGCCAGGAAGCGCGTCGGGTTGACGGCGCCGAGTGAGGCCCCATCTGGCTTTTACGCGCCGGGTAGACGGCGCCGGGGAAGGCCCCCATTTGGTCTTTGCGCGCCGGGTAGACGGTGCCGGGGAAGGCCCCCATTTGGTCTTTGCGCGCCGGGTAGACGGCGCCGGGGAAGGCCCCCATTTGATCTTTGCGTGCCGGTCTGACGGCGCCGGGGAAGGCCCCCATTTGATCTTTGCGCGTCGGTCTGACGGCGCCAGGGAAAGACTCCCTTTTGTTCTGGGCGCGCCGGTTTGACGGCGCCGTTTTAACCTGTTCACTTGGCGTGTAGTCCGGTGGACCCGGAGATGATTCCGGAAGCTTCCGTCCACTGTTCCTCTCACCCTGGCCATCAAAGGGCCCTGACGGGGTGTTCACGAAGCTCCTGATAGGATGAATGGCCTTAAACAAGACTTCGTGTGTGTCCGGTCCGAGCACACGGGTGTCCTACTGACATAGTCTTCGGCACCGTGATTTGTGCTTCTGGCTGAGACGAACTCGGGCTCGAAGCTTCCTTGCAGGATGATGTTACATCCCGGACAATTCCACCTTGAATTGGTGATCAATCGGCCACTAACGGGCCCACTATGGCAAGAAGCCGAATCCGTGCCGGATAATCGGGGTCTTCTGCTGACAGGACCTTCGGCCCCTTGTTACGGATGGCCGAGGACATTCTTCTTCCTTAGGAGAGTCATTGGGTAGACCGTCGTCCTTGGTTGGGCGACGGATGTGGGGTAGCGGCACGACGAGGTCGATGCCGGATCGTTGGGCAGGCTTGATCGCGCTGCCGGTTGGTTGCGGGTTCACTTCGGCTCTCCTGAGGTAAAGTCCCCGACGTTCCCTTCAAGGTGGCTCGGGACTTTGTCAGCTTGAGGGGTCTTCTTGATAAGTTGACCTTTATCGGCTTCTGTGCTTCAGTGGGCCGTATTACTCATCCTTGCGGCTTGGTTGCCAAGGGATCATATTTTGAGTGCCAACAGCCTCTCGACCTACCCCAGGAATTCACTCGAGGGTAGCAGCGCCCCTGCCTGCACCGCCCCCGGCAAACCCGGTTTGCCACGACACGGCCCCTCGGCTGGTCATGAGGCGGCTCACTCACAACAAGAAGAGCTCTGCCCCGTTGCGGATGTACAAGAAGACTAGCCCGGCGGTTGAAAGACTCCAGGCTATTATTGACGGGCTTGAAGATTATGAGCAGCCCAAAATCCAGCCCGTCGAACTAAAACAATATGTTCCCTGGGAGGAGTTCGAGTCACTCGAGCTGGCTCCAGGAACAGAAGCTGATGCAGATAAAGAGCCTCCCCTGTGGGGTGAACCTCTTCGAGAGTAGCCATCCGCTGCGGCGGGCAAGAAGAAGAAGAAGAGAAGACCCAGGGGCAAGAAGAAAAAGGAGGTCGTCTTCGCCTGCAACACCCTCTCGGCGTTGTTCGACACCGCTCTCTCCCTGGAAGAGAAAGAAGAAGAGCCACCCCATGAACCGGCAGAGGTGAGTCAAGCTGAAGCATCCACCTCCCAGCACGCCACCAGGTCAGGGAGGAAGCGGGGGCGTCCTCCTCAGGGCAGCCTCAACATCATGCTCAAGGGGGAACAACCATACCAGATACCCGACCCTGAGGTCCGAGGCACCGAGATCCCTCCCCCATCAGGTCTCTACCCCGGGGGTACCAAGGGTCAAGGCGCCCCGTCATTCGCCGAGTTCCTGTCAGCTCGAGCAGGAAGGCGGGTGCACCCTCAGGGGTCCACTGCGACCAGTAAAGCAAGCATTCCTCAAGCTCTACCAGCTGCAGCTCCTGCCCAGCCAGAAGGAGAATTCAACGGCATCCCAAACCTTGCCGAATTCATGCGAGAAACAGAGGAAGCCCAACAGGCCCCGCCGGCTCAACAGGCCGCAGCAGAGCCCACAAAACAGGCATCCCCTGATCTGGCACCCCAACCTCAGGATGAGGGCAGGCGCAGCAAGCCTGAAGAGATGAAATTGCTCAAGGTGCGGGCGGCCGAGCGAATAGTCAGACACCTCAAGAAAATCCCGACCCGGTTCACGGTGTGGGAGATGCTGTCCTTGAATGAAGAAACACGGCAAGCCATCATCGCCGCACTCCAGACGCCAGCACACCTTGAAGCCTGTTTGGCAGAAATACCACCTGAAGTAGCAGTGGCTTTCACAGAAGATGACATGCTCCTACCGACTTGCAGCCATAACAGGCCCCTCTACATGAAAGGGCAACTGAACGGCCAGCCTATCAACAGGGTCTTGATCGACCCAGAGGCAACAGTGAATATACTCCCGTACTGGGTATACCAGAAGCACTACTTTGACGTACACCTGGTCGAAGTTAAAAATGTCAAGATCGCCGGCTTTAACCAGAAATGTGAGGTTCCCATGGGGGTCGCAGAGTTCAACTTGACCTTTGACGACTTCACCTCCAAAGTCCAATTCCACGTCATCAACTCCAACACTTCCTACAAGGCGTTGCTCGGCCGGCCTTGGCTTCACCAGAATAGGGTGGTGCCCTCCACCTTGCATCAATGCATCAAGTACCCCTGCGAGGGAAAGGAAGTCAGAATCTTCGCCGACCTCCACCCGTTCGAGGTGTTCGAGTGTCACATGTCAGATGCTAATCTATACTTAGAGAAGGCGAAGCAAGCTCCTCAAGTCATCCAAGATAAGGGAAAGAAGAAAATGGAATCGGGAGGCTGGTTTCCTCCGCCGCCCCCGGGTTATGTGGCTCCTCCACATGTACCGTTTATTGCACAAGAGGAAGGGGTGTTTAGGGCAGCCCCTCTCCCTATCTACCCCACACCGGGGGCACCCTGTCTCGAAGACCTGCTAGAAGATGTCAGGGTCCCGCCAGGGATCGTCAAGCCGATAGCGGAAATTGAATGCCAAGCGGCTGAACAACTGAGAACCTTCGAGGTGCCTAACCCCGAGGGGCCGCCCACTATCTTCTATGTGGCCGGGGAGAAGCCAGTCAGGGAAGACGACGATTGCCGGTTCCCTGACGAGATGCATGACCCGCACGTCCCCATTACGGGACTTCCCCACATGACTGACCAGGCAGCCAGAATGGTCAGAAAGCAGAAGATTCCTCCCTACCAGCCCTCCAGCCGGAAGGAAATGTTTGAAAGAATGTGGAACCCACCAAACCTGGATCGACGGTTGCTGAAAATCACCAAGCACCCCGGCCTGGGCTTTTCACTAGAAGATTACTACGAGACTGATGTCATATCGGTCTCAACATGGCCAGGCGACGACCCCGCAGAAGCTACAGATTCGCGGGAAGCCTATCAAGATGCACATCCTGTGCCCCCAGCTCAGGAGGCACAAGACGAGGAGATCTTCCTTTGGAAACCTCCCCGCCGCCGTTGCATGGAGAAGACCCCCTCCTTCTCCGAAGTGTCGACCTCGAAAGGGCACACCGGCGAGACACCTTCGCCCCGGCCGGTCGGCGAAGAGAGGAGCAGCAGCATGGGCCACGCTCCGAATTCCCCTCGATACGACCCCGTCATGTACGCCTTGTACCACAGGCAGCAACGGGAGATCGAGATGCTGAAAAGACGGCTAGCCGAGTTAACCTCGCTAGTCGCCGACCTGATCCAGGGCTCCCTCCCCCCATGGGGTGGCCGGATGCCTCGGCCCCGGGGCACCAGTCCCAACACCCCGGCCTTGTCAAGGCGGGAAATGAGAGACATGGCAAGCTCGCTAACCGAGCGGCCAACCAGGCAAGGGCTAACACTCCAAGAGAAGCTGCAGAAGCCCTATTCCTTCCCGAGAGAGAAGACCCGGGGCATCTTCGACTGGGCCTGCCATTATGGCAAGGTCTCCCTCCCACGGTCCAAGAGGCCGCAAGACACCAGAAGGAGCGGGGACCCACTATTTTGCCCTTACCATCAGATGCTGGGTCACGCCATTGAAGAATGCTACGTCTTCAAAGACATTGCTCAAAGCCTCATTGACAGGGATGAGCTCAGAATGGGGGACTACGTGGTAGCCCCACCACGCCCCCATGTGGCGGACAGCCCCAGGGCGGGAGCCTACACTGTGTCCATCCAATACCGGGCGCCTGAAGATGCGGCTACCCCAGCCCCTGCGGGAGCAGTCTATGATGAATACACAGAAGAGCCCGGGATGGACCTATGCCCCTCCGAGCTAGCGGACCTCGCTTACCCGGCAGCTACGACCTAGGAGGAGTGCGAGGTGAATGCAGCCTCCATGCCCGGTCATGATGAACAAGAAGAGGGAGATGGCGTCCTTGAGCCCGAGGGTAATGAAGACCAAGACTTCGTCGATTTGTCGCCAGCCCCGCCGGAAATTGAAAATGGCGGCCAGGTCACGGTCGACGAATTGATTGAGGTCAACCTTGGTACAGAAGACGACCCCCGGCCGACTTTCCTTAGTGCTCTTATGCCCCTGCAGGAGCGAGAGCAGTACACAGAGTTGCTGAAAGAATTCCAGGATTGCTTTGCCTGGAATTACAAAGAAATGCCTGGGCTCAGCACCAAAGTGACTCAGCACATACTGTCCATCGATCCCAATGTGGAACCAGTGAAGCAACCTCCCCGGCGCATGAGGCCGGAGCTAACCAGCCAGATCTGCAAAGAGGTCGACAAGCTCATAAATGTCGGCTTCGTGGCGGAAAATCAATACACCACATGGCTGGCCAATATTGTACCGGTGAAAAAGAAGAATGGACAGATCAGGATTTGCGTGGACTTCCGCGACTTGAATAAAGCTTGCCCGAAAGATTACTTCCCGGTGCCTATCACCGAAGTGATGATTGATGCAACCACTGGCCACGAGGCCCTGTCCTTCATGGATGGGTCGTCCGACTATAACCAAATTTGGATAGCCGACCACGATCGGGTCCACACAGCTTTCCAGTCACCCAAAGGGATATTTCACTACAAGAGGATGCCCTTCGGCCTCAAGAATGCCGGTGCCACATACCAACGGGCGATGACCAAGATCTTCGACGAGCTGCTGTACGGCAAGGTCGAGTGCTACATTGATGATCTGGTCGTCAAGACGAAGAAAAGAGACGAGCACCTGAGTGACCTCAGGGTCGTCTTCCTCCGGCAGTATGGGCTGAAGATGAATCCCATGAAGTGCGCCTTTGGCGTGTCCAGCGGGAAATTCCTCGGCTTTATTGTCCGGCACAGAGGGATCGAGATCGACCCCCTGAAGATAAAGGCCATCCAGGAGCTGCCTCCTCCGAAAAGTCTGGGAGAGCTGAGGTCCCTGCAGGGGCGTTTAGCTTACATCCGCAGGTTCATCTCCAACCTGTCAGGGCGCTGCCAACCCTTCCACAGACTGATGATGAAGAATGCACCCTTCAGCTGGGGCCACGAATGCCAGCACGCATTCGACCAGCTAAAGGAGTACCTGAAGACCCCGCCTGTCCTGGGGGCACCCGTCAAAGGCAGACCGCTGATTCTATACATAGCGGCCACCGAATATTCACTAGGGGCAATGCTCGCCCAGAACAATGATGAGGGAAAAGAGCAGGCTCTCTACTACCTCAGTCGAAGATTGGTGGGTGCAGAGGCTAAGTACACCCCGATTGAGAAGATCTGCCTTGCCTTGGTCTTTGCAGTCAAGAAGATGAGGCACTATATGCTGTCCCATGAAGTCAGCTTAATATCCAGGGCCGACCCCATTAAGCACATCCTTTTCCAGCCCGTCCCAAAGGGGCGCCTTGGCAAGTGGGCCGTGCTGCTCATGGAGTTCGACATCACCTACGTGCCGCAGAAGGCCGTTAAGGGACAAGCCGTCGCGGATTTCTTCGCAGCACACCCCGTGCCCGAAGACTCCCCTTTGGCCACCGAGCTGCCCGAGGATGAAACACTGGAGGTAGACCAAATACAACAAGCCCTCTGGCAGCTATACTTCGACGGGGCCTCGAGAACAGAGGCGGCCTCGTCCGGGCGCGCCAAGGTACGAGCCGGAGCAGGCATCGTCCTCAAGTCACCAGACGGAGAAGTGATGCACACTTCCTGCTGCATTAGCAAACCCTGCACCAATAACGAAGCAGAATATGAGGCTCTGATCATCGGCCTCCAGGTCGCCCTTCAAATGGAGATCAAGATGCTCCAAGTGTTTAGTGACTCGCTGCTGGTCGTTAAGCAAGTCCAGGGACAGTTCGACGTCCGAAAGCCTGAGCTCCTCCCTTATCACACTAAGGCAAAGCGACTCATGGAGCGGTTCAACCTCCTCGAGATAGGCCATGTCGCCAGAGGGGAGAACGCGCAAGCCGACGCATTGGCAAAATTGGCAAGCTCACTGGCGGTGCCTCCAGATGGATCTCTCCATATCCAAGTAATAAACCAACGCCAGATGCCCAGAATGATAGAAGAAGAGCCGGAAGAAGAGGACCTACAGGTCGCTACAGCAGAAGCCGTCAGCCTGCCTGACTGGAGGGACCCCCTAATGCAGTGGTTCAGGCACCAGCAACTACCCGACCGAAGAGAAGAAAAGATCAAGCTAGTCAGAACCAAGGACTCCAATGAGCTCCGAAGCGGAATATTATTCCGGATTGTGGCCGATGCCAAACGGAAGCTACTCCTCCGATGCTTGTCCATTGAAGAAGCTTGGAGGGTTATGAAGGAGGTCCATGCCGGCATAGCTGGCGCACACCAGGCGGGGCCGAAGATGAAAATTGAAATCAAGAAACTTGGCTACTATTGGCCTGCAATGTTCAACGACTGTTGCGAGTACGCTAAGTCGTATCAGAGATGCCAGGAGCATGCCACTATACCCAGGAGGCCTCCCGTGCAGTTACACCCAACCGCGCCCAGCTGGCCGTTCGCCCAATGGGGAACAGACGTTGTGGGCCCCTTACCCGCATCTTCCACGGGCTGCAAATACATTCTGGCGGCGACCGACTACTTCTCCCGCTGGGCCGAGGCTGTGGCCTTACGGGAGGTCACCGGAGAAATCGTGGCCAGGTTTGTCCTCCGCAATATCATATTCCGGTTCGACGTGCCCGACCGAATCGTGTCAGACAATGGCAGCCACTTCCGCAACCGGAAGGTCTACCGACTAGCAGAAAAATATAAAATTGATTGGAGGACCTCAACTCCTTACAATCCACAAGCTAATGGGTTGGCCGAAGCTTTCAACAAGACACTCTGCACCCTCCTGGCCAAGACTGTCAACTCTAACAAGAAAGACTGGGAAGAAAAGATGTACGAGGCACTCTGGGCATACCGAACCGTATACAAGACCCCAACGGGCTGCTCGCCCTTCTCTCTCGTATACGGCTCGGAAGCAATCATCCCCGTCGAACTGGAGATACCGTCCCTCAGGGTCGCCATTCAGCATGGGCTCATCCCCGAAGGGCAGACCAGCACCGAGCGAAGGCTCGAAGAACTCTCTAATCTGGAAGGAAAGCGGCTTCAAGCCCAACAGAATATTCAGGTCTACCAGGCCCGAATTGCGCGCGCCTTTGACAAACTAGTCAAGGAGCGCGAATTCAAGAAAGGTGACCTTGTCATGGTCAAGAGAAGAGATCTCATGGCGGCTAACCCCAAAGGTAAGCTGAACGAGAACTGGCTCGGGCCCTACGTAGTCCAAAAAGTCTACGAAGGCGGAGCCTATGTAATTGTCAACCACCGCGGGGAGGTTCAATTCCCGCCTCTTAATGGAAGACACTTGAGGCTGTACCACGCTCCGGCGCCCCCATTCAGGTAATAATATTACTCTCCGCCCCATTTTGGGGCGGATTTGCGTGATCAATGTCCGAATGATTTGGCCGCCAGCTGGGTTTCCAAAAAGGGGAGAAAGGAATAGAAAGAAAAAAAAGAGAGAAAGAGATAGGGACAAAAAAAGAGAAAAAAATAGAAGGACAAAAAAAAGAAGAAGCCAAAAAAAAAGAGAGGAAAGGAATAGAAAAGAGAAAGAAGGAAGAAGCAAAAGAAGAAAAAAGGAGAGAAGAAGAACCAGGAAAGGGGAACGCCCCCCATTTCCAGTCACCGCCCCGCATCAGCGGGGGTACCAAAAATTAGTTTTTTTTAAAAAAAAGGGGAAAGAAACAAACTCTTCTCTCCGTCCTCCCCGGGCGGTGAGTACCCCTTTGGCTCGGACCTCCCGTCCGGGTCATTGACTAAACAAACTCTTCTCTCCGTCCTCCCTGGGCGGTAAGTACCCCTTTGGCTCGGACCTCCCGTCCGAGTCATTGACTAAACAAACTCTTCTCTCCGTCCTCCCCGGGCGGTGAGTACCCCTTTGGCTCGGACCTCCCGTCCGGGCCATTGACTAAACAAACTCTTCTCTCCGTCTCCCCCGGGCGGTGAGTACCCCTTTGACTCGGACCTCCCGTCCGGGTCATTGACTAAACAAACTCTTCTCTCCGTCCTCCCCGGGCGTTGAGTACCCCTTTGACTCGGACCTCCCGTCCGGGTCATTGACTAAACAAACTCTTCTCTCCGTCCTCCCCGGGCGGTGAGTACCCCTTGGCCCAGACCTCCTGTCCGGATTATCGACTAAACAGACTCCCCTCTCCGTCCCCTATGGACGACGAGAAGTCGGGTCTCTGACCGAGGCCCCCGCTTGAGGCCAGCACGCGCTTCCAATATGGCGGCAAAACCAGGGAGTTGCCCGTTCGGTATGGTGGAGTGGTCCCCTCGTCCTCCCCCTGGGAAGGCGAGCACTCTCCTGTACCCTGACATGGGTCCCTGTCCGGTCCTCCCAAAGCGAATCCCCGCAAAGACTCATACCCTGCCAGTGGGTCTCTACGTAAAAAGGGAAAAGATACGAGAGTGAGGGAAGAGGAAGAAGAAAACAATACGCACCGAAGAAAAAGAAGGGTGAGAAAGCTCCCTCTGGGACGAATGCATACACCAAGAACGCGTGAAATCATAAATGCTTTGCTCTATTCAAAAGAGAATCAAATTACATGTGCTACGGGGCATACCCCTGTGTTACATTCAAAAAAAACAGGAGAAACTAAGGGGGGCAACGCTCAGTCGATGTCCCTGAAGATGTCCTCGAGAGGGAGGATCCCGACGCAAGGAAAGTTCGTCATATCGCGCAGTCGGCCCCTCAATCCCTCAAGACGGGCGAGCTCCGCCTCAACGGACACCACTTCAACGTCGGCAATGGCAAGAGCTTCCCTCTCCTCTGCCACTGCCCTCTCAGCCTCGGCAAGGCCAAGTTTAGCCGCAGCGAGATAGCCCTCCAGCTCCTCGACCCGACTCTTGAAGGAACGAACGCTACCCTCGCCTTCCTCTATGGCCTTCCCGTGGCATTCTCTACTATGGCGTCGGGCCTTTAGGGTCTGCAGATATTCGTCTGCCTGAGCATCGAGAGCGGCGCGCTCATCAGGAGCCTGAGTCTCCAGGAATTCGCGGCGCTTGACATACTTCAGCAGCAGCAAAACCCGCCGCGACCATCCTCCCAGCGGGAAGCTAAGCACTTGCAACGCCCCGGTCAACTGCACCACTATAGTGTGCACCTCCCTATATGACAGAGAAGGGTCGGCGAGGAGCATGGTCCGTAGAGTGATCAGCATTTGGCGTACTGGCGCTTCTGATGACATATGGCTGACGGAGGGCGCTACCGGAGGGGTGAATTCCACGGTGCTGTCCACTTCTGCCCACAGGTCGGTGTCTACCGCCACTGAAGATGAAGGGAGAGCGAGGGTCAAGTCGCCCGGCCGACGTAGCTCGACGAGAAGCTCTTGGCCAACCACTGCCTGGGGAGCGCACAGGACTATTGCCGAAGCCTCCGGTGCCCCCATCGTTCGGAGCTCCCCTGCCTTCTCTGCCTCCATCTGGCCCGCCTCTGCCACTGCTCCAAGGGGCAGGAGTGCAGGCGCCGTTACCTCGGCTAGAGGAGGAGCTTCGAGTAAGGCCAGGCCCGAAGTCGACACCCCTAGGCTCCTCCCTCGTGGCTGGGATCCTTCCATATGCGCACGAAGCCCCGCAAATATCTGCTGCAAGAGCGGGTCCTCCATCTGAGTCGGGAGTTTCGGGAAGGGAGGAAGCGGAACCACCAGCTGGGGTAAGCGCCCCGCTTCCACGAGTGCAGTAAGGCTCTCTGCTCCCAAGCCCAAGATTGAAGCCGGCCCTCCACCGCTAACGGGCCAATGCTCGGTCTCCGTTTGGCCATGGCCTTCCGGATACGGCCAGGCGCCTTCCCCGGTATCGGCATCGCCTGACCATGGGAATGGGAATTAGCTATTCGCCATCTAGAATAAACCATGCAGAAAGGGAGACCGCGGAGCCCGCATACTCACCTCAGCCACTGGGATGATGCTACCCTCAGGCGCGATCTCCCCCTCCTCTAGAGGCTCGCCTGTCGTCCTACTAGTACCAGAGGGCTCCGCAGGCGCTTTCTCTCGAAGGGCGCCGAGTAAAAGGGCCAACTTACCCATGCCGACATCGACCCCCGTTGGACGGTCGATCAGCGCAGCCGGGGCAGCCTCCCCTGCGACCTCAAGTTCGGCCGGTTCTTGAAAATCCTAAAAACAAGAGAGAGGGGAGAAAGGGGGGAATAAGGTCGTCAGTCGATCACAAAAAAGGGAAGGGGAGCCGGCCCAAGCAAGCTCACCCTCACGGCGGTCTTCCCCACAAGGCTCGGGGAGCCGGCAAGTAAGGGAGCCCTGAAGACCGGCTCGGGCGCCTCTGATGTCCCGGACACGCCCTCGTCAGGAGCCGCTTCGTCAGAAGAGTAGTCGTAATCTACCTCTTCCCCTGACGGAGACTCGACCGTCGTCAGCTCGGCCTGGACCGGCAAGGGAGCTTCCACCTTGGAGTCCCTGTCCAGCACGTCCTCCCGCAGGCTAGGCGATGCTGGCACCCCGATCTTCTTCCTCCGCACATATATCTGTGTCGTTGCGAGGTGGAGGCGAGGCCCCGATGACTCAGCAGCCGCAGCGGCAATTCCTGTCACGCGAAGGAGAAGATAATCTATATTAAATCTGCTAGCCCCCCGGGACGAAGAAAGAAGTCACCAAACATACAAAGTTATTTGCCTTCTTCGGCTTCGACAGCGCGAGGGACTGGTCCGGGGATGGTCTCCGCAGCGGGCGGTATCTCTCCCGGAGCCGTGGCCTCGCCTCCATCCAGAGCCGGCGCAGATATCGGCACCTCTGTACCGGCTGAAAGAAGGAAATGCACATGTTATGCACAGATCAAGTGCTTACCCCCCCCGGAGAGTAAATAAACCCTAAGGGATGCCAACAGGCGACGGGTCTCACCGTCCAAGTGACCCGGTTTGGCCCGAGTAGCTTCGAACCCCTCGAACGACATGATCGGGGCCACCGGAGGGGCCACCGCCGGAGCCGGAGATCCCTCGGCCCGCCTCCGCTTGGCCGTTTGTCGCCCGGCCGCCTTAGCAGCAGCCAACGCTACTTTAACAGGCGACCTCGCACGGGATGTCCCCTTTTCTCGCGGTAGGGAAGTCACAGCGGGCACCAAAGCCGCTTTCGCCGCAGGCACAACCTCGCCTGCAGCAGAGAGGGGTGCAAGAGCCGGTCCCGCCACATCCGGAATAGGCGTAGGCACGGGCTCTCCCATAGAAGCTGAGACAAAAGAAGCACCCAGATGTCAGAACTCCACTCCAAAATAAAAGGGGGGGGATTCAAAGCACACACTAAGGAGCGGGGACACGGACCGGCGGGTTGGCCTGGCTCGGGACGGGCAGCTTCAAACTCCTCGAAAGATGGGACCGGTGGTGCCGAAGGAACAGCCGTCGGAGCCTTAGCCATTTCCGTCTTCCTCCGCTTTGTGTCCCGCTGCTTAGCCGCCTTGGCGCCATCCACTGCCTTCTTCACGGGAGATTTTGCCCGGGGCCTTTTCGCCGCCTTGGGCATAGGAGCCGCAGTCGGGGCTAGTGGTGCGGCTTCAAAATTTACAGGCTTCTGCACAAGCCGAAGGAGATTCCGGTACGTGGCCGTTTGCGTGCTGTCGGGGTGGTCTGTCAGAATGGAAAAGAGAAAGAACAGACACGCACTCATGATTAGCATCCAACTATCTGCAAAGGCCGCAATGATAAGAGACAAAGACTAAAGGAGAAAAAGAGATCAAGTACCATGAGGGCCAGTATACAGCCGCAGGGTGATCGGCCAGTAGCTCAGGGATGGCTCTTTGTCCCGACGCGCCGCCTCTCGAACGAGCCAGCACACATCCTCGACCTTCTGGCACCGGTCCGTAAGGTTGGCCAGATCTGCGTACTTCTTCGTGGAGAGGTGACAGAAGAGGCTGAAGTGGTCTATGCCCCACCCGTCGGCATAGTAGTACGGGATGTGCAGGCGCTTGCCTAGGATGGAGGCCCTTTGATCTTCAATCTTCAGCCCGTTCACCCGGAGAAGGACATATAGCCACGTGGTGTCCTTATAGTTCTCGGGCTTCCTCTCCTCCCGCCTCATGAATGTGCAGTATGGGCAGAGCGGATCTCTCTCCGGACGCCAGCTCTTGGCGGGAGTCCCCTCTTCCTCTATGGGGAACGGATAATTGATGAGGTCCAGGCGGTCACTCCCTACCCGGCACAGATCCCTCAACGTCTTCTGATAGCTGTCCTTCGCCACTGGAGGCAGCTCCACTTTCGGCGTCGGCCTCCTATCCCGGGCTTCCCGACGAGCTGCCATATAGGCCGCCACCTCCTTCTCCTGCCTGTTCTTGAGTCGAAGAAGATGATCTGGCTCAATATCAAGTACTGGCGCTGGTTGCCGGCTAAGGAACCTCCTTTCGGCGCCATCCCAACAATCGGTCTTGTGCAACCGATAGAAAGTCATCCGGGCATTCCACCACTTTATATAGTCTTCGGTCACTCGGGGCACGCGACCCGGGGCTGGCACCCTGAAGGAGGCAGAGTCCGCCCGGTGGAAGAAGTCCCACCAGCTTTTGGCGTGCTCGGCAACCGAACTTCCCCGGACGTTCCTCGAAGGCAAGCCGAATTGCGCATGATAAGCAGGGATATGCTGATCATACCCAAAGTTGCGGCCGAATCGGAAGGGGTGGTACGGCTCCAGCATCACATTATCTCCCTTCCGGAACACCAACACGCTGGGGCGAATAGACAGCGCCCAATCCCTCAGCTCGGGCTCCAGCAACGGGCGCACCACGTTTTCCTGGCTAATAGGGTGGACATACCTCTCCACCTGGTCATCCTTGCACTCTCTCTTATTATTCACAAGGGGGCTTGAATGCGCGGCCAGCGTCCAGAAATGAATGGTACCGGCTGCATCCCGGGGAACCGTAGTCAACCGGCCCCGAATATCATACATCCGCATGGAAGTGGAAGCCGGCTCTGCAGTCGTGAATTTCAACATCCTCGGTACCAGCCCCCAATCTTGAAGGACTCGCGGGGCAAACTCCGGAAACAGTGAAAAAACCCATGCGTTGAAGAAATGGAGCGGGCACACGTACCGGGCCTGCCTCGGGAACTGGTGCGTGCTGATGTCTCCCAGGGCCTTATAAATCAAACAGAGCACCGCCGGGCACAGAGAAAGTTTGATACCCCATGCCATCTGGCACGCCGGGTAGATGGCATCCGGCCGAATCACCGTCTCGTCCCCGTACGGCATGGCAAATGAACACAGCCAGTACGTAAGATAGGCGGCGCAGTGAGTCTGCGGGTCGACGCCCATCGGGTTGGGTCCACCCCGACGCCCCTTGGAGGGGATCTTCACATCATGCTTGGGCTTCGCACGCTTCTTGCGAGCAACGGCGGTGCCAACACAGGGAAAATCTTCATACTGCTTCAGCCCATCGTAGAAATATTCCAACCATACTGCCATACGCACCTGTTTTCTGTCCCCACGGGCGGGCTGCTTCCCCTTGTGCGACAGCTGGTACAGCTCCCGGTACGCCTTCATCAGGTACCGGTATGAATACCCCAGAGAATAATAGCCGTCCCCGTTAGTCTCGTCTTTGATCAGGTCCGGGAGGCATACTTCTTCATAAGGCTCCCCGTCAATGGGCAAGCCGCTCAGCTGGCTTAGGCTCCACAAATCAAGTGAAGTCTCTCCCTCCACCGTGTAGAAGGTATTGGTCTCCGCACTAAATACTTCTATCATGCCGCAACAGAGACCCTTGGAGATGGGGTAACCATACCGGGAGGCGTATACGCTGTGGTAGATGCCAACCCGGACCAGCAACGGGGTGTAGTTGAACAACACATATTCAGTGAACTCCACCGCCCCTCCTCGGAAGCTGTGGGCGTCTTGAAGCTTCAGCTCCCCGAACCAGCCCAGTGATAGTTCGTACTTGAACCTGATGGCCAAACAGTCCAATATGAACGGCTCCTCCCTATAACCCCATTTTAGGGGAGCCAAGAATAAACCAAATCGGGGCGACTCACCATGCACCTTCCCCGCAGACATGTCCCACCTTGCTGGCGTGAATTGAGGGGCTCGCACCAATTTATCTTCAACCGGCAGCACCCCTTCGATCCCCAGGACCGGCTTCCATTCCCGGGCTTCTCCCACCAGATACATCGAAATGCTCCTGGGGACGCTGTACAGCAGACTGTCTCGGGCATGCAGGATCACCCGCTCGGCCGCCTTTATGACGCGATAATCTCGCCCCTCTCGAGAGCGCAGATGCTTCAGAAATCGAACGAGGTGCCTATCCTTCGGGAAATCCTTCCTGTATTCCTCGGTGGCCCGATCGAATGTGAAGCCGCTTTCAACCCTGACGAGTCTGCGGACGTCCATGCTTTCATGGTCAGACCCCGATGACCCAGCCAAGGCGGCAATCTCCGCGTGCTCTCGGTCTAGGTCCTCCACATTGAGCCATGTGACTGCCGGCACCGGACCCCGCGGAATGAGGTCGGCACCGACGGCAGCAGCAGGGGCAGAAGAACCACTTGGGGCAGCCATTTATCTACAAAGATACATAAATAGAAGATCAGAATAAGCCACATGCAAAAGGGAGTGAAAGACTGTAAAGGGGCTTTACTACAAGTCAAGTGAACAAAATATTGCCAATTTCTGACGAAATTTCGGCAGAGTTTCCCCTAGGCCAGAGGCGTAAGGGAAAACACGGGTGCGCGTTCACAAGGAGTGACGGCCCCAACAAAGCATGGTGGGCCCCGAGAGGCAACACCAGAAGTCCGCCGGTCGAAAAGTCTTCTTCCCCTGTCTAAGGCCTCCCTGCCGGCACACTGCCCAGTGGCTCTTCCCCGGCACGGCCTCCTGCTCCTTCGCCGGCACACCTGTGCCTTGCTTCCCCGGCGTGCTCACGGGGCACCTTACCCGGTACGCTTCCCCGAAGGGCCTTCCCCGACACACCCTCTCGCCAAGTGCCTTCCCCGGCACACCTTGGGGTGGTCCCTCTCCGGCACACTCCAGGCAGGCTTCCCCGGCACGGCCCCCCCTCGCGGGTCTTCACCGGCACGCCCCGAGGGGAGCTTCCCCGGCACACCCCTCTGACCGCTCCCCGGCACGCCCACGCAGGCTTTCGCCGGTATGCCCACGGAACCCTCCCCGGCGCGCCCTAAAGGGTCTCCCCCGGCACACTTCTAGGTGCCTTGACCGGCACGCCCCCATGGAGCTCTCCCCGGTACACCCTTGACAGGCTTCCCCGGAGCGCTTGAGTGAGCCTTCACCGGCACGCTCACGACCTCCATCGCCGGCACGCCTGGAGCCCCCTTCGTCGACACACTCCGACGGCTTCTACCACGGCGGCACCAACGGCACCCGCCGCCACCATTCCACGCCGAGAAGAAGAAGAAAGAAGATGTAGCACCCGTGTACAAAAAATAAATAAATAAATAAATAAATAAATAAAGACATTAAATAAATAATATTTTCAAATACTAATAATAACAATAATGTTTATGATAAAAAAAATAATAATAATAACAATTATGATTAAGTTTATGATATATTAAACTTATGAAAGAAATAGGAACTCAGGGTTATCAAACGTAAAGGGAATCCACTTAACAAAATGACCTCCTAGTGTAGTGGTTAAGTGTCTTGCCTTTAACCCAAAGACTAGGGTTCTACACACCCCATCAACATTCTTTTGCCAAGTCTCAATTTAACCCAATTTAAGGGGGGCGACGTGGCCATCTTAGACACCAAGAAAAAGGGGAAAAATTCAAAATTTCCCAAGCCACTTATCCTCCATTATCCCCAACACATGTCACTATCTCATATCCCAGATCCTAAAATTTCAGATCTTGCCCCCCTAAGCCTGTCTAGTAGAGGGGATTAAATCTAGGCCTAGCTCTCCCATTGTGTTAGTTAGAGCTTTGAGCTACGAGCCTAGGCTGGGAGGTTATGTGCTGCGTACTAGGAGGAGAGGAGGTTGCTGGGGAAGCTTCTTCCTTCGCTAATTACCATCCAAACAGGTAGGTGTTCTCAATTTTAACTAAACTACTAGTTAATTAGTGTCTAAGCAGTGCATCTCCATGCGATTTATTGTTGCATAGCATATGATAGCCTAGTAAATAGCCTGTACCCACTTAAATCTAAAAAGATTAGTGAAAGGATTAACATATATTAGAAATAATTAGCAGGTATTAGATATAATTAATATGTGTTAGTAGGTGTTCTCAATTTTAACAAAACTAGTATCTAATCCATGATAATTAGTCTAGGCACATTTCCATGCGATGAATTCGTGTTTATACAACATGTGTTAGCCTCGTAGTTAGCATGCAATAGCTTCAATCTGGAACAATTAGCAAGTATTAGTCTCATATCCTAGATAATTAACATGTATTAGATTTATTAACTAATCTATTAACAGCACAGCATGTTAAATGTCAACTCTTCTATACATGTGTCGACACTTGCAGTATATCGACACAGGTGTTGCACAAGTGTTACGCAAGTGTTGACACCTACGCAACACTTACGCGACACCTACGCAACACCTGGGTAACACTTCCATACATATGTCATACATGTGTCGACACTTGTAGTAAAATGTGTTTCACAAGTGTTGCGCAAGTGTTGACACTTATGCGACACCTACGTAACACTTACGCGAGGTGTCAACACCTACGCGACACCTACGCGACACTTATACCAGAGTTTTGACAAACCAAAATTAAACCATGGATTAAAACCTTAAACACTTGATTAACAAGATGATTAAACCAAAACAAGACTTAATTAACAATAGACACAGAATTTAAGACATGATGTTAATTGAAAACTGTAGAAGAACTCATGTGTCGACACAGGTGTCGACATCGGTGTTGACACATGTGTCGACACATGCTGTTAACCTAACATGTTACATGAACATATAAGCCATGTGTCGACACAGGTGTCGACACCAGTGTCAACACATGTGTCGACACATGCTGTTAACTTAACATCTTACCCGGACACATAAGCCATGTGTCGACACAGGTGTCGACACTAGTGTCGACATATGTGTCGACACATGCTATTAACTTAACACATGCGTATACATTTAAGCCATGTGTCGACTCAGGTGTCGACTCCGGTGTCGACACCGGTGTCGACACACAATACATTCTAATGTTAACTGTACAACAGAGACCAAAAATGAACAGTAAGTGTCGACACTAGTGTCGACACATGATGTGAACTTAATGAAAAACAACATAAAACCCCTTAAATATATATATATACTCCCATTAATTGTATATACAAGCACCTTCATTATATATGTATATAAATTCATATATATACTTCCATTAACAAGCACCTTCATTATATATGTATATAAATTCATATATATACTTCCATTAATTGTATATACAAAACACCTTCATTATATATTGTTAGACAAGAATATATATATATATATATATATATATATATATATATATATATATATATATATATATCTAATGTCTACACCTCCATTCTCACCGAATATATATAGAGAACGAAATACAATATAAAATGGACTCCTTCATTCTTACAGAGTATAGATATAAAAAATATTTTCAGCACGTTAAAATCTATTTAAAGCTATTTTGTACATACAAAACTTACTTTTCTATTAAATAAAGTAGTAAATTAAGGCATAAAAATTACTTCCAACATGATAACATTTCTTACAGTATGGTAAAAATTATTCCAGCATGTTATAATTATTTTTGGCATGTTATAGTTATTTCAGTGTATTAGAACTATTTTTCAGCACGATAATTCTATTCTCCTATCAAATAATTAGTAAATAAATGTAGAAAAATAAATTTTAGCATGATAAAATTATGTTGTTATCAGAAAATTTCTGTAATCAGCATGGAAACCTTATCTTATCATCATATCAGTAAGCTAATTAATTTTAACATGTTAATAGTTAATTTTAGCATGTTAATAATTAATTTTCAGCATGTAAAAAAATTAAATCCAGCATGAAAAATTTATTTTTATCATCTTACCAGTAAAGTAACATATGAAACTCATTCTCAACATGTTAATATCATTTTTAGCAAGTTAGAACTATATTCAACATAAAAACTCTGATTATTATAATAAATCACCATTTTGGCTAACTCATATATGTATGTCGGACAGAAGGTATCCATAACTATAACCTCCATTATATTGGACAGAATTTTATAATCGTATATATATATATATATATACATATACATTTTGGATAAAAATATATATATAACTGATATCGACATTCGTGTCAACACCAGTAAGTTAGTCTCAAACTCCTATTGTCATTAGCATGTATTGAACGTTACGGGTTTTACTCCTAGTTCGTCCCTACATAACGATACGCCTTGGATTCTATTCTATAATCCACCTTATATACATCTTACCGAGTCAACCCTTGAAATTCCATATTGGCTATAAACGAGAGTGGATGTCGACAAACATGACCAATGCTGTGCATATAGGGCCCGGTCTGGTCCTGGGAGGAGCACCCGAAGGTACTTGTGCCCATGGGAGTTTATTGACCACGGTGTTTGGCATTGCACCGGAGTACTTACTTGCTAGACTTTAGGCATTCCACTCATTCTCGTGATATTACTTGATTGATTGACTTGAGACCCGTAGAAGGGTAAAAGTGTTTATTTGAATGCATTGATAAATAGCCAATTCCAGTTATACATGCTTGAAACTACTTTACTTACTATTGCTAGCTTGATTAACATGTTGCTATTCCAGTTATCACTTCTTAGTTATCACTGGCCTGATATCATTTACTATCACTTACTATTGAAATTGTGAAATCTATATATTCTCACTTTCTACTCTTGTCGATCTTATGATTCCTTGATATCTATCTGTCTGCATGCATAGGTTACCTACATTAAATGAACGTGTAATTCACTTAAAGCATGTTAGAACTTGAGATGTAAATCCTACTGAGCGATTCACTCATCTAGTTGTTTTCTAACCTTTTCAGGTAGTGCGAATATCAGCCAGAACTCGGAAGGGAATGAGTCTGAGTGACGAGTGTAGAAATGGAGTCATCATGTTGTCTTGTTAATTGTGGTGTAGTAATTATGTCATTTGTATCCAGTTATGTCAGATGTTAGTTGTATTAGTCTAATTTATTAGAACTGTAATAAGGGCTTGAAGCCTAGTAGTCGGACTCGAGAAATGTGTGTAATTGTCATTTGGTTAGTGGTAACAATTGTCATCTCGGATTATTTGTATTAATTTCAAGTTAAATCTTAGTTATTTGCGCACTCTATTAACTATCAAAATGAAGAATTCCATCGAATAGCTAGCTTGCTTTGGTTCTATATAAAACTGTCGCGCCACGGGTAAGCTTCCGCGCTCGAGACGTGACAGCTTTCTTGGTATCAGAGCCTAGGATTAAGAATTTTCCTAGGTAAAATTTGGAAATGTCTAAGGATAGAATTGGTTAGATCCTACCTCGTGAGACGGGTAGAGCCATGGGTTAAGTTATAATAATAAATGTCCCCCTTAACCTTAAAGCTCAATATCATTTATCTTAAAATTCTTTTGTAGGAAATGGCCACCGAGAGGGCACAATGGCGCGAGATGCAGCGCACCGTGCAAGGGCTTACTGAGGCGCTACAGCAGGTGGCACAAGGCGGTGCTCGCGGAGCTCACCGTGGAGCCGGTGACCTTCACCGGGATTTCCGTAACATGAACCCACCCAAGTTTGCGGGTTCGGTGGACCCCGATGATGCCGAACATTGGCTAAAGGAGACCGAGAGGATCTTCTATGTAATGCAATGCACGGATGAAGAAAAGGTCTTATTGGCTACATTCCAATTGGAACGGGATGCACGAAGCTGGTGGGAGTCCGTGGAAGCCACACTGCCCGACGGTTATGTCACGTGGACGGAATTCGTCGAGCACTTCAACGGCAAATATTTCTCAGACCGGGTGCAAGAGAAGAAGGCCGCGGAATTTGCCGCACTGAAGCAATGGACCCGGAGGGTGGCCGAATATGAGGCCCAGTTCTCGAGACTTTCCCGTTATGCACCACACTTGGTGTGTACGGAGAAGATGAAGGCGAGGAGATTTCTCAACGGGCTACGGCCCCAATATATTACTCAGCTTGCACCGATGGACGTCCAAGTCTACTCGAAAATGGTTCGTCGTGCTCAACTGCTGGAGGACGCCACCGAATTTTCTGAAAGGATTCGGGGCAAGGACAAGAAGGAGCATGTTACAAGTCCAGGAAGCGTCAAACCACCCTTTAACAAGAAGCAAACTTTTAATGGAGGCGAGTCTTCCAAGGAGAAGAGGTTCCAGAAAAATCACAAGCCATTCCTCGCTATCAGCAACAAGCCCTTCCCCGACGTTACGGCTTCTAAGGATATTTGTAAATTTTGTGATAAAGCGGGTCATAAAACTGAGGAGTGCTGGAGGAAACTAGGAGCGTGTCTCCGATGTGGTAGTCGGGAGCACCGAATCCCCGACTGTCCGTTGATGAAGGAGCAAGCCAACAAGGATGAGAAGCGTCCAGTTAAAAAGCAAAGCCATCTGCAAGCTCTTCAAGGGACGGAATATGTGGAAGGAGGAATCGTGGAAGGTACATTGACTGTTTGCTCTAAACCTGCTAGAGTTTTATTTGATACTGGAGCAACTCATTCATTCGTTTCCAAGAAGTTTACTGCTTCATTTTCCAAAGAACCTGAACTGATAGATTTAATTATATCTACACCTCTTGGAAACAAATCGGATATCATGCATCACTACCCAAGTTGTGAGGTGATGGTTCAAGATAATAATCTACCTGTCGACCTGATATGCCTTGACATGGAATGTTATGATGTCATATTGGGAGCCGACTGGTTATCCACCTACCAAGCAACGGTAGATTGTCGGCATGGCAAAATAGCTTTTGAGGATTATCCCGAGCTAGTTTTTAACAAATCTCGGAATAAAACCCTACTTATCTCAGCTCTCCGAGCTAGTAAATTGGTGAAGAAAGGATGTATGGCTTTTCTGGCTTTTGTAACTACCACAGAAGTTGAGAAGATGAAAATTGAAGACATCCGAGTGATTCAGGACTTCTCCGACGTATTTCCAGATGAATTGCCTGGTTTACCCCCGGAGAGGGAAGTGTCATTCATAATTGATATTGTTCCGGGTGCCGGTCCTGTTTCTAAAGCACCCTACAGGATGTCTCCTGCGGAACTGAAAGAGCTGAAGGAGCAGTTGATGGATTTACTGAAGAAAGGGTTTATTAGGTCGAGTACTTCCCCATGGGGAGCACCCGTGCTATTTGTTAAAAAGAAGGATGGCACATTGAGATTATGCATTGATTATCGGCAGTTAAACAATCTTACAATCAAAAATAAGTACCCACTGCCGAGAATTGATGAGTTGTTTGACCAATTATCAGGAGCAAAGTATTTCTCCAAAATAGATCTTCGGTCTGGTTATCACCAATTGAGGATCAAGGAGGAGGATATTTACAAAATAGCATTTCGAAGTAGGTACGGGCATTACGAATTTATTGTTATGCCTTTCGGACTAACAAATGCACCTGCAGCTTTCATGCAGTTAATGAATAGCATTTATCGGCCTTATTTAGACCAATTTATTGTGGTCTTTATCGATGATATATTGATCAATTCAAAAACCGAAGAAGATCATGAAGTGCATCTCAAGAAGGCATTACAGATATTACGAGACAACAAGCTATATGCCAAATTCAGCAAATGTCAGTTCTGGCTGGAAGAAGTGTCCTTCTTAGGCCATGTCATATCAAAGAATGGAATTTCTGTTGATCTTGCGAAGGTCGAAGCCGTACAAAATTGGGGACGACCAACGAATGCAACGGAGATTCGTAGCTTCTTGGGTCTAGCTGGCTACTACCGGCGTTTTATTAAGGACTTCTCCAAGATTGCTGTCCCTCTTACTAGATTGACTCGCAAGGAAGTGCCTTATGAATGGAGTGAAGACTGTGAGAAGAGTTTCCTAACTTTGAAGGATCTTTTGACTACTGCTCCGGTCTTATCTCTACCAATTGAAGGAGAGAAGTACGAGGTATATACTGATGCATCTGGTATCGGCCTCGGATGTGTATTGATGCAGAATGGAAGAGTCATTGCATACTCTTCCCGGCAATTAAAGAAGCATGAAGAAAACTACCCTGTGCATGATTTGGAACTGGCCGCAGTGGTATTGGCTTTAAAGGTCTGGAGGCACTATCTCTACGGAGAGCAATTCACTGTATACTCCGATCATAAAAGCCTTAAATATATATTCTCTCAGAGAGAGTTGAACATGCGACAAAGGCGTTGGCTCGAGTATCTCAAGGATTTCGACTTCACTATACAATATCATCCTGGTAAGGGTAATTCCGTAGCAGATGCCCTTAGTCGGAAGTCGAGAGCCCTAATAACCAACTGTATGGTTCAAGAATGGAAGCTGCTGGAAAAATTCTCTGAACTCAATATAAGCATGGATGAGAATGACAGGTGTATTACTCTATCTCTCATAAGTGTACATCCGGATTTGCTAGCTGAAATCAAGAGGTTGCAAGAAGAAGATCCTACCCTAGTGGAAATAAAAGAAAAGCTGGACGAGAAATCTGATTTCAAGTCGGCACTCGATGGCAGATTATTATACCATGAACGGACATGTGTACCAGACAATCCTGAGCTGAAGAAGAGGATTCTTGAAGAAGCTCACCGATCGAGGTATACAATCCACCCTGGAGCCACTAAGATGTACCAAGACATAAAAAGAACCTTTTGGTGGCCCAATATGAAAAGGGGGATATCAAACTTTGTGTCTAGATGCTTGACATGCCAACAGGTGAAGGCGGAACATCAGAAGCCCGCTGGAAGATTGCACTCACTGGATATTCCCAAGTGGAAATGGGAGGATATCGGCATGGATTTCATCATGGGTTTGCCCAAGTCGAGGGGTGGATATGATGGAATATGGGTAATCATCGATCACCTTACTAAATCGGCTCATTTCTTGCCTATCAAGAGTCGATGGTCGATTGATATTCTTGCCGCTTTGTATATTAAGGAAGTCACTAGACTTCATGGAATTCCTGTGTCTATAGTATCTGACCGAGACCCTCGCTTCACATCTCACTTCTGGAAGGGTCTACAATGCTCTCTGGGAACGAAGCTTAATTTCAGTACTGCTTTTCATCCTCAGACAGATGGTCAGACGGAAAGGACTAATCAGGTTGTTGAAGACATGTTGCGAGCATGCATTATAGATTTCGGCGGGAGTTGGCATGACCACTTACCACTAGCCGAATTTGCCTACAATAACAGCTACCAAGCCAGTATCCAAATGGCACCTTTCGAGGCACTCTATGGTAGAAGCTGTAGATCTCCGGTATGCTGGGAGGAGGTCGGTGAAAGACAACTCCTAGGTCCTAATATGGTAAGAGATTCTACTGAGAAGATTCTCCTTATCAGAGAGAGACTCAAGGTGGCTCAATGCAGGCAAAAATCTTATGCTGATAATAGAAGAAGGGACTTGGAATTTCAAGACGGTGATCATGTATTTCTCAAGGTATCTCCCAGTCGAGGTATCCAAAGATTTGGTGTTAAAGGTAAACTTACACCAAGATTCATCGGTCCATTTGAGGTATTGGAAAGAGTGGGTGAGGTAGCCTACCGCATCGCCTTACCTCCTCAACTCTCGGAAGTGCACAACGTATTTCATGTTTCTATGCTGAAGAAATAAGTGCATGATCCTTCTCACGTCATCGACCACGCCAGTTTGGTGATTCAAAAGGATCTGACCTATGAGCAAAAGCCGATGCGAATCCTCGATCGAGAAGCCCGAGTTCTAAGGAACAAGACGATCCCTATGGTTAAAGTTCAATGGAATCGATGCTCGGAGCAAGAAGCAACATGGGAAACCGAGGAATCTATGAAGAGAAGATACCCAGAACTGTTTTAGCTGGCAGGTATCTTATCCTTTACACAGTACTCTTATGTAGTTGAATTTACCCCTATACAGTTGAATTTGGGGACCAAATTACCCTATACAGTTGAATTTGGGGACCAAATTCTTTTAAGTAGGGGAGGGTGTAGCACCCGTGTACAAAATAAATAAATAAATAAATAAATAAATAAAGACATTAAATAAATAATATTTTCAAATACTAATAATAACAATAATGTTTATGATAAAAAAAATAATAATAATAACAATTATGATTAAGTTTATGATATATTAAACTTATGAAAGAAATAGGAACTCAGGGTTATCAAACGTAAAGGGAATCCACTTAACAAAATGACCTCCTAGTGTAGTGTTTAAGTGTCTTGCCTTTAACCCAAAGACTAGGGTTCTACACACCCCATCAACATTCTTTTGCCAAGTCTCAATTTAACCCAATTTAAGGGGGGCGACGTGGCCATCTTAGACACCAAGAAAAAGGGGAAAAATTCAAAATTTCCCAAGCCACTTATCCTCCATTATCCCCAACACATGTCACTATCTCATATCCCAGATCCTGAAATTTCGGATCTTGCCCCCCTAAGCCTGTCTAGTAGAGGGGATTAAATCTAGGCCTAGCTCTCCCATTGTGTTAGTTAGAGCTTTGAGCTACGAGCCTAGGCTGGGAGGTTATGTGCTGCGTACTAGGAGGAGAGGAGGTTGCTGGGGAAGCTTCTTCCTTCGCTAATTACCATCCAAACAGGTAGGTGTTCTCAATTTTAACTAAACTACTAGTTAATTAGTGTCTAAGCAGTGCATCTCCATGCGATTTATTGTTGCATAGCATATGTTAGCCTAGTAAATAGCCTGTACCCACTTAAATCTAAAAAGATTAGTGAAAGGATTAACATATATTAGAAATAATTAGCAGGTATTAGATATAATTAATATGTGTTAGTAGGTGTTCTCAATTTTAACTAAACTAGTATCTAATCCATGATAATTAGTCTAGGCACATCTCCATGCGATGAATTCGTGTTTATACAACATGTGTTAGCCTCGTAGTTAGCATGCAATAGCTTCAATCTGGAACAATTAGCAAGTATTAGTCTCATATCCTAGATAATTAACATGTATTAGATTTATTAACTAATCTATTAACAGCACAGCATGTTAAATGTCAACTCTTCTATACATGTGTCGACACTTGCAGTATATCGACACAGGTGTTGCACAAGTGTTGCGCAAGTGTTGACACCTACGCAACACTTACGCGACACCTACGCAACACCTGGGTAACACTTCCATACATATGTCATACATGTGTCGACACTTGTAGTAAAATGTGTTTCACAAGTGTTGCGCAAGTGTTGACACTTATGCGACACCTACGTAACACTTACGCGAGGTGTCAACACCTACGCGACACTTATACCAGAGTTTTGACAAACCAAAATTAAACCATGGATTAAAACCTTAAACACTTGATTAACAAGATGATTAAACCAAAACAAGACTTAATTAACAATAGACACAGAATTTAAGACATGATGTTAATTGAAAACTGTAGAAGAACTCATGTGTCGACACAGGTGTCGACACCGGTGTCGACACATGTGTCGATACATGCTGTTAACCTAACATGTTACATGAACATATAAGCCATGTGTCGACACAGGTGTCGACACCAGTGTCAACACATGTGTCGACACATGCTGTTAACTTAACATCTTACCCGGACACATAAGCCATGTGTCGACACAGGTGTCGACACCAGTGTCGACACATGTGTCGACACATGCTATTAACTTAACACATGCGTATACATTTAAGCCATGTGTCGACTCAGGTGTCGACTCCGGTGTCGACACACAATACATTCTAATGTTAACTGTACAACAGAGACCAAAAATGAACAGTAAGTGTCGACACTAGTGTCGACACATGATGTGAACTTAATGAAAAATAACATAAAACCCCTTAAATATATATATATACTCCCATTAATTGTATATACAAGCACCTTCATTATATATGTATATAAATTCATATATATACTTCCATTAACAAGCACCTTCATTATATATGTATATAAATTCATATATATACTTCCATTAATTGTATATACAAAACACGTTCATTATATATTGTTAGACAAGAATATATATATATATATATATATATATCTAATGTCTACACCTCCATTCTCACCGAATATATATAGAGAACGAAATACAATATAAAATGGACTCCTTCATTCTTACAGAGTATAGATATAAAAAATATTTTCAGCACGTTAAAATCTATTTAAAGCTATTTTGTACATACAAAACTTACTTTTCTATTAAATAAAGTAGTAAATTAAGGCATAAAAATTACTTTCAACATGATAACATTTCTTACAGTATGGTAAAAATTATTCCAGCATGTTATAATTATTTTTGACATGTTATAGTTATTTCAGTGTATTAGAACTATTTTTCAGCACGATAATTCTATTCTCCTATCAAATAATTAGTAAATAAATGTAGAAAAATAAATTTTAGCATGATAAAATTATGTTGTTATCAGAAAATTTCTGTAATCAGCATGGAAACCTTATCTTATCATCATATCAGTAAGCTAATTAATTTTAACATGTTAATAGTTAATTTTAGCATGTTAATAATTAATTTTCAGCATGTAAAAAAATTAAATCCAGCATGAAAAATTTATTTTTATCATCTTACCAGTAAAGTAACATATGAAACTCATTCTCAACATGTTAATATCATTTTTAGCAAGTTAGAACTATATTCAACATAAAAACTCTGATTATTATAATAAATCACCATTTTGGCTAACTCATATATGTATGTCGGACAGAAGGTATCCATAACTATAACCTCCATTATATTGGACAGAATTTTATAATCGTATATATATATATACATATACATTTTGGATAAAAATATATATATAACTGATATCGACATTCGTGTCAACACCAGTAAGTTAGTCTCAAACTCCTATTGTCATTAGCATGTATTGAACGTTACGGGTTTTACTCCTAGTTCGTCCCTACATAATGATACGCCTTGGATTCTATTCTATAATCCACCTTATATACATCTTACCGAGTCAACCCTTGAAATTCCATATTGGCTATAAACGAGAGTGGATGTCGACAAACATGACCAATGCTGTGCATATAGGGCCCGGTCTGGTCCTGGGAGGAGCACCCGAAGGTACTTGTACCCATGGGAGTTTATTGACCACGGTGTTTGGCATTGCACCGGAGTACTTGCTTGCTAGACTTTAGGCATTCCACTCATTCTCGTGATATTACTTGATTGATTGACTTGAGACCCGTAGAAGGGTAAAAGTGTTTATTTGAATGCATTGATAAATAGCCAATTCCAGTTATACATACTTGAAACTACTTTGCTTACTATTGCTAGCTTGATTAACATGTTGCTATTCCAGTTATCACTTCTTAGTTATCACTGGCCTGATATCATTTACTATCACTTACTATTGAAATTGTGAAATCTATATATTCTCACTTTCTACTCTTGTCGATCTTATGATTCCTTGATATCTATCTGTCTGCATGCATAGGTTACCTACATTAAATGAACGTGTAATTCACTTAAAGCATGTTAGAACTTGAGATGTAAATCCTACTGAGCGATTCGCTCATCTAGTTGTTTTCTAACCTTTTCAGGTAGTGCGAATATCAGCCAGAACTCGGAAGGGAATGAGTCTGAGTGACGAGTGTAGAAATGGAGTCATCATGTTGTCTTGTTAATTGTGGTGTAGTAATTATGTCATTTGTATCCAGTTATGTCAGATGTTAGTTGTATTAGTCTAATTTATTAGAACTGTAATAAGGGCTTGAAGCCTAGTAGTCGGACTCGAGAAATGTGTGTAATTGTCATTTGGTTAGTGGTAACAATTGTCATCTCGGATTATTTGTATTAATTTCAAGTTAAATCTTAGTTATTTGCGCACTCTATTAACTATCAAAATGAAGAATTCCATCGAATAGCTAGCTCGCTTTGGTTCTATATAAAACTGTCGCGCCACGGGTAAGCTTCCGCGCTCGGGACGTGACAGAAGAAGAGCAAGGGGAACGAGGGGGATGGGGAGAGGAAGAGGACGGTGGGGAGCCTAGGGCTCCCCCGACCTCACTGTTACCCGAGGACAAATAAGAAAGAACGAGGGAGAGAAGAGAGAAGGAAGGAGAAGGGGGGGAGGAAGAGAGAGGGGAGAAAGGGGGGGTCCGTCGTGACCCTCTCCTCACCACAACGGCGACGGTGGCAGCGTCGATGGTGGCGCCCGGCGTCAAAGAGGAAGAGGAAGAGAAGAACGGGGGGGGGGGCCTCCGTCCGCTCGGTCACCGAAGAGAGGGGAAGAGGGAAGAAAGGGGAGGGGGGATTCGAACGGGGTGACCGTTCGAAATGCCCCCCCCCCCCCCCCCCCCCCCCCCCCCCCAATTTATAGAAAAAGAAAGAAAGGGAGAAAAGAAGAAAGAAAAGAAAAGAAAAGAGGAAAAGAGGGGGAAGATAAAAAAGGGAAAGAGAAAAAGAGGGATAAAAAAAAGAAGAGAAAAGAGGGAGGAGAATAAAAAAAAAGGAGAATAAAAAAAGGGGGATAAAAAGAAGAAAAAAAAAGGGAAACAAAAAACTCTACCAAATAAATATGAATATATATATATATATATATATATATATATATATATATATATATATATATATATATATATATATATATATATATATGTATATATGCACACATACGTATACATCCACTTATATATATACTTACGTATGCATAAATGAGGCACAAAAATAATAAGATCCTTCCGAGGGGGTGTCCCGTCCCCACAGTCTCGGGCAGACATGCACCTGCGCAAATGGAGACAACTTTACCCCTGCACATGCCCTGCCCTTGCCATGGCACCATTACCCCGCCAATAAACAAGCCCGTCCCTGGCACGTCGCCCCAGGCCTCAGCCATCTCCCATCATACAATATAGCCATTACGGACCTTACGCCCGGATCGGCACGACCTTTATCCTTGCGTCGGCATTAATCTCTTGCCAACGAATAAATCCCTTTCCGGCGCAAGGCCCCGTGCCCTAGCCACCCACTCCATGCAATGTTGCCATTATGGACCCTACGTCCGAATCGGCATAAATTCTCCCGTTGCGCTGGCATTCTATTCTTGCCAACGAGTGAACCTTATCTTCCGGCGCAAGGCTTCGTGCCCTAACCTACACTCGCATATCACCCAATTTCAAAAAAAAGAAGAGAAAAAAAATGGGGTTAAAAATAGAGATACCCCGCCGGACTTGCCCCTACACAGGGACAAGGGTAAAAAATGGTAACAACCCGGCTGTGGCGAAAACCCGAAAGGGCGCTACGGGCAAAATCGGGTACCCTGCCACGTGAAAACCCGAAAGGGCGCGTGGGCAAAAGCAAGAGGGGGCCGGTACCGGCGAAAACCCGAAAGGGCGCTTATATCGGTAATGTGACAAAAAAAGGGAGAACGAAAAGACAAGAAGAGACAACAAACCAGGTCAGCGCCCGGCATCCTGTCGGCACCGACGAAGAGACTAAGAGACAAGAAGCCAGGTCAGTCCCCGACACCCTATCGGCACTGACGAAGAGACCAAGAGACCAAGAGATTAATAGACCAGGTCAGCGCCCGGCATCCTGTTGGCACTGACAAAGAGACCAAGAGACCAAGAGATCAACAAACCAGGTCAGCGCCCGGCATCCTGTCGGCACCGACGAAGAGACTAAGAGACAACAAGCCAGGTCAGTCCCCGACATCCCGTCGGCACTGACAAAGAGACCAAGAGACTAAGAGACAACAAACCAGGTCAGGGCCCGGCATCCTGTCGGCACTGACGAAGAGACCAAGAGATCAACAGACCAGGTCAGCGCCTGGCATCCTGTCGGCACTGACAAAGAGACCAAGAGGCAAAGAGACCAATATGTTGCTTCAGTGCCCGACACCCGTCGGCATTGATAAAGAGACCAAGAGACAACAAACTACTTCAGTGCCCGACACCTATCGGCATTGATGAAGAGACCAAGAGACAACAAACTGCTTCAGTGTCCGACACTCCGTCGGCATTGATGAAGAGACCAAGAGACAACAAACTGCTTCAGTGCCTGACACTCCGTCGGCACTGATGAAGAGACCAACACACTGCTTCAGTCCCCGACACCCCGTCGGCACTGATGAAGAGACCTACATTCTCCCGTTGCACAGGCGTTCTGTTCTTGGCGACGAAAGGACCTTGTTTTCCGGTGCAAGGCTTCGCGCCCTAAGCCGACATTCGCATGTTACTCGATTTCAAAAAAAAAAGGAAAAAAAAAGAGAGAAAAAATGGGGTTAAAAATAGAGATACCCCGCCGGACTTGCCCCTACACAGGGACAAGGGTAAAAAATGGTAACAACCCGGCTGTGGCGAAAACCCGAAAGGGCGCTACGGGTAAAATCGGGTACCCCGGCACGTGAAAACCCGAAAGGGCGCGTGGGCAAAAGCAAGAGGGGGCCGGTACCGGTGAAAACCCGAAAGGGCGCTTGTATCGGTAATGTGGTTCAAAAAAAAGAGAGAAGAAAAGAAAAGAAACAACACAAGCCGCTTCAGTTCCCGACACCCCGTCGGCACTGATGAAGAGACAAAGAGACCAACACATGCTGCTTCAGTGTCCGACACTCCGTCGGCACTGATGAAGGGACGAAGAAAACAACAAACTGCTTCAGTGTCCGACACTCCGCCGGCACTGATGAAGAGACCAAGAGAACAACAAACTGCTTCAGTTCCCGACGCCCCGTTGGCGCTGATGAAGAGACAAAGAGGCCAACAAACCAGCTCAGCTCCCGACACCCCGTCGTCATCGACAAAGAGAGAAGAGACGAAGACACCCACGAGCACCGCCCGGCTCATCCTTCGCCTGCGCTACTCGTGGGTGGGGGGCATTTGTGGACACCAAAAAAAAGCATACCTGGATATCCTGCTCGGCCTCGCGTCAGCAGCGGCGCCGAGTGAAGAAACCCCGGAGAAATCAAGCACAAAAGGCCCCACAGTCCATGGGCCCCAAAGAAAGTCAAACTGGCCATGACTCGTGCTCGCAACGGGTTCAGAACGGGCCCCAAATACACACCCCATGGGGCGTTCAGCGGCACGCCCTAGGTGGCTTCACCGGCACACCCCTTTGGGGTTCAGCGGCACGCCCCCAGGTGGCTTCACCGGCACACCTCTTTGGGTGTTCAGCGGCACAACCCCTTTGGGGTTCAGCGGCGCGCCCCCTGGGGGTTCTTCAGCGGCACGCCCTACAGGGTCCTCAGCGGCACACCCCCATGGGGTCTTCAGCGGTACGCCCCGCAGGGCCTTCAGCGGTACGCCCCGAAGGGCCTTCGGCGGCACGGCCCCATGGCTCTCCAGCGGTACGCCCATTTGGGCTCCAGCGGCACGGCCCCATGGCTCCCCAGCGGTACGCCCTTTTGGCTCCCCCACGGCACGCCTGTTCAGCCCGTCAACGGCACAGCGGTGAAGCTTTTCAACGGCAAGGACGTGAATCCCATGCCCTACGCATCCTTGGCGCGCAGCAAGCCGTCCGAGGTGGCAGTCGACGACTGGGCCACGTAGCCTACCCCACTGACAGCCAGGACGGAGCAGGTGGATTGCCATCATCACGGCCGGCTTCCCGCCTTCGACGGTCGTGCTCGAAGTCGCCGGCGGCCCAAAGTATAAAGACCCCTGCTCTCGACAGAGGGGGGGACGACGGAATTTTTCCTTTTGAAGGGGGAGACCTTCCGGAGGGGGGTGGAACAGACAGAGGGAGAGGCTCAGAGAGAAGAAGTCACACACAGAGAAGGAAGAGGAGAAGAGAGAAGAGAAGAAGAGGCCCTCCCCGCCGGGAGCTTCCTCCGACGACCACCACCACCGGAAAGAGGCAAGAGTAAGAGAGGGGGAGTTCGATGCAATGAGGGGAAGGGTCAGGGGTGTCTAGCCTTCCTCGTGCGCCCTGTCCCCCCCCATCTTTTGTCTTTCGTTGTTCTTTTTGTTGAGTCCATGGCCTCGCCCTGGACATTTCCTTTTTATTTGTAATGCGTATGTAGGGCCGCGGCCTTTTGCCTCCCATGAATGAAGCATCACCCTCCTTGGGATTTTCTTGCACTTTATGTTGGTTTATCCCCTCTTCGCAGTGCATGTGATGTGTAGTTCATTCTCTCTATCTCCCCGGTGCTTCATTGGAACCGCCATAGCCATGTGATTCCTTCCCTGTTAACCTTGGCCTCATGGGTTCATGGGTTCTTCATTCCCTTCCATGACCATCTACCGTGTCCATGGGCTTAGGGAGAGGGGGAGACCCTTACCCTCTCCCTCCGAGTGCCCAGCTGCCAGTGGCCCATATTCGGTCTTGACTTCCCTTTTTTTTATCCCCCTGAATAGCTTGCAAGCCTACTCCAACGATGTACCATTTTGGCCCGTGGGCGACACACACTTTCTGGCCCCCAGCGGCACGCCCAGTTTGCCTCAGCGGCACACACCCCGTCACCCTTGACCGGCACACTCCTTGGCCGGCACACCCTGATTGGCCTTGGACGGCACACCCAAGTTGGCCTTCAACGGCACACTCACCAGCCTCCAGCGGTGCACCCCGTTGGGGCTCTTGGCCGGCACGCTTCTAGACCCAATTGACCCCCGGCCGGTACACTCTCCAGGCCCTTCAGCGGCACACTCCTTGGCCAGCCCCAGTTCACATTATATGCCCTTAGAGGCCTTCAGTCTGTTGTCTTCCTTCGTGTTTTCCGAGGCTCTACAAAGGTGTTGCTCCCCCGGGGGCCCACCTCCAGTTGTCGGGTTCCGCCACTCCATGTGGGCGCGTTCCCTTTATCTCCCTTACGCCCCGGGTCAAGGGGAGATGCTGCCGAATTTTCGTGAGAAAATAACAAAACTTTAAAAGAGGCAAGAGGAAGCAACGAACGAACAGAACAATTAATGAAACCTTCCAGCTAATCAAATCATTGCCGGCACCATAACGAGAACTGAACCAAACTGATTAACTGTCCGGCAACCCGAACTTCCGACCGACGGCAGGGAGGCCGAACCAAACAAACAAGGGGGAAGCTTATATAAAACTACATAAAAATCAAGATAGGAAGAAAAGAAAAGCCTTAAACCCAATAATTGAAAATTGACTGTATCTCTGCCCCCAAATCCTGATTGGCCCTTCAGCGGCACACTCTTTTCAGCCCCCAACGGCACGCCTCTTGGACCCTCAGCGGTACACCCCAATTCCCTTGGCCGGCACACCTTGTTGCCCCCCCAGCGGTACACCCTATCCTCCACCTTCAGCGGTACACTCTTTTCAGCCCCCAGCGGCACGCCTCTTGAACCCTCAGCGGTACACCCCAATTCCCTTGGCCGGCACACCTTGTTGCCCCCCCCAGCGGTACACCCTATCCTCCACCTTCAGCAGTACACTCCCCTCAGCGGCACACCCTTTCTTCCATAACCTCCACCGGTACCCCTTTTCCTGCCCTCAGCGGTACACCTTTTCCATCCTTCGCCGGCACACTACCCTCTGGGCTTCTCAGCGGTACACCCTTACCTTCCCCTCGCCGGCACACCACACCCATGCATATATATAACATGATAATGGCCTTAACAAATGGTAAATAAATCAATAAAAAAATGTGCTCATTAAAGGACTTCGAGTGCGCAATACTAATCATAATAAAAGAGGCGGGGGGGGCAACAAGGAGATAGACAATAAATAAATAATAATGATAACAATAACGATAATGAATAAAAGAAGAGAAATCGCCTGGAACAAACACCTAAAAAAATATAAAATAATAAACCGTAGGTCAGAAATTGGAGCACAGAACCAAGGGAATTCCAGATAAGAAAGGTGCCGGGGCCCACACTGCAGCCCTCTTTCTCCCCGGGACCCAGGGCAAAAGGAACAACAACGCCGCCCTCTCAGGTCAAACTCGAGTCTTGGGAATTATCCCGATATGGCCGGGTTCCGACCGAATCTCGGGCCGACATCCCAATCGGACCGGATTTGTTTCTCATTCTGGATACCTTCCGAACCCTCATTAAAATTGCCGCATGCTCGGCAGACATTTGAAGGGATCTACCACAGTTTTCTCGTCGCATCCCTGTCACGGACCCGTGTCCGCATGTGAAAAGGTCCATGAGTGACCGACGTGGCCAACGGTTTATGATGCAAATGCAACCCTCAGTGCGATCTATCGCTACTTCTCTCTTACGCAGTTAATACTATTCTTTTCGGCTGCGGGGCCCTTAATTTCGGCAATTAATCAAGGGTATTCCCTCGTATGGGGGATGTAAATGACGTCGTGACCTTCATGGCGCGAGGGGATTCGGTCCCAACACGAACCACACAACCGTCTGACGAAGTCAGATCGAGCGCACCATGGGCTCTTCGGAGCCCGAATAAATTGTCACTTCGGTGACTGGCACGCCCACGCACTCCATAAACCAGCAAAATGAACAAGATAGCCGCCAGGCCGAGAAAGTGCGTCCACAGCTGGTTGCCAGATTCATCAAGCAGAACATTATCTTCCGGTTTGGGATCCCCAGCCGGATAATATCTGATAATGGAAGTCATTTCAGAAATCAAAAGATCTATCGGCTTGCCGAGAAGTATAAGATCGAATGGAGGACTTCCACTCCTTACAATCCACAGGCAAATGGATTGGCAGAAGACTTCAACAAAACTTTATGCACCTTGCTGGCTAAAGTCGTCAGTTCTAATAAGAAGGACTGGGAAGAAAAGATGTATGAAGCTCTGTGGGCATACCGCACTGTCTTCAAGACACCTACGGGGTGCTCGCCATACTCACTGGTATACGGCTCAGAGGCAGTAGTTCCACTGGAGCTGGAAGTCCCGTCACTCAGAGTGGCTGTCCAATATGACCTGGCCCATGGCGAACAAACCAATGCAGAAAGAAGATTACAAGAATTGACTGAATTGGAAGGAAAGCGCCTCCAAGCTCAGAAGAATATCCAGATGTATCAGGCCCGCATGGCCACTGCATTCAACAAACTCGTAAAAGGACGAGAATTTAAGAAAGGTGACCTTGTCATGGTCAAGAAAAGAGAAGTCATGGCGTCCAACCCAAAAGGAAAGCTAAATCCTAATTGGGAAGGTCCTTATGTGATATATAGGGTCTACGAAGGAGGGGCCTACATGGTTGTTAACCATCGAGAGGAAATCCAATTCTCACCACTCAACGGTAGACACCTAAAGCTGTATCATGCTGCCCAACCGATATTCCACGAGTAATCGGGCAAAGAGCTACCCTTTTCCTTGGTCTAGCGGCACTCCGCCCGAACCAAGCTACCCTTTTCCTTGGTCTAGCGGCACTCCGCCCTAACCAAGCTACCCTTTTCCCTTGGCTTAGTGGCACTCTGTCCTAACCAAGCTACCCTCTTCCTTGGTCTAGCGACATTCCGTCCTAACCGAGCTACCATTTCCTTGGTTTAGTGGCGCTCCGCCCTAACCGAGATACCATTTTCCTTGGTCTAGCGGCACTCCGCCCTAACCAAGCTATCCCTCATCATGATCTAATGACAGTCCGACTTGTCACCCTCCCAAAAAGAGGGGAAGAGAGAATAAAAAAAAAGAGAGAAGGAGAATGGAAATAAATAATAAAAAATGGGGTTAAAAATAGAGATACCCCGCCAGTCTTGTTCAGGCTTTCTGAGCAAGAGCAAAAATGGCCAAAAAACCCAGCTGTGGTGAAAACCCGAAAGGGCATTGCAGGCAAAATCGGGTACCCCGCTACGTGAAAACCCGAAAGGGCGCGTGGGCAAAAGCAAGAGGGGGCTGGCTCCGGTGAAAACCCGAAAGGGCACTTGGGCCAGTAATATGGTGATCCTAAAGAAATCTCACCTCCCGTCATAAACTTCTCGTCGATCGACCGGCACCTTGTCCGATCAACGATCAAATCCACCCAGTACGGACCCTACGTCTGTCCTGATAAAACCTGCATTCCTTGCCCAAAGCCCCATCATGATGAAACCAGCTGTTGACCGATTAGGCGCACTGCCCGGTCAATGATGAAACCTATCCGGCTTAGACCTTACGTCTATCCCGATGAAACCTATGAAATCTTTGTATTGGTATAAACCCAATACCGATGATGAAACCATCTGTTGACCGATTGGCGCACTGCCCGGTCAATGATGAAACCTATCCGGCTTAGACCTTACGTCTATCCCGATGAAACCTATGAAATCTTTGCATTGGTATAAACCCAATACCGATGATGAAACCATCTGTTGACCGATTGGCGCACTGCCCGGTCAATGATGAAACCTATCCGGCTTAGACCTTACGTCTATCCCGATGAAACCTATGAAATCTTTGCATTGGTGTAAACCCAATACCGATGATGAAACCAGCTGTTGACCGATTAGGCGCACTGCCCGGTCAATGATGAAACCTATCCGGCTTAGACCTTACGTCTATCCCGATGAAACCCATGAAACCTTTGCATTGGTATAAACCCAATACCGATGATGAAACCATCTGTTGACCGATTGGCGCACTGCCCGGTCAATGATGAAACCTATCCGGCTTAGACCTTATGTCTATCCCGATGAAACCTATGAAATCTTTGCATTGGTGTAAACCCAATACCGATGATGAAACCAGCTGTTGACCGATTAGGCGCACTGCCCGGTCAATGATGAAACCTATCCGGCTTAGACCTTACGTCTATCCCGATGAAACCCATGAAACCTTTGCATTGGTATAAACTCAATACCGATGATGAAACCTGCTGCTGATCGATTGGCGCACTGCCCGGTCAATGATGAAACATATCCAGTTTAGACCTTACGTTTATTCTGATGAGATTCATAAGAGCCTTGCATTGGTATAAACCCAATACCGATGATGAAACCTGCTGTTGGTCGATTGGCACCCTGCCCGATCAACAATAAAACCAGCCCAGTGTAGACCTTACGTCTATTCTGATGAGATTCATAAGATCCTTGCATTGGTATAAACCCAATACCGATGATGAAACTCACCTTTGATCAATGGGCACCCTGCCCGATCGACAAAGAAACCCGTCCTATCAAATTTGCATATCCCTTTACGTCCCGCCGTGATGAAACCCACCATTGATCGATCGGCACCTTGCCCGATCAATGATAAAACCAGCCCAGTGTAGACCTTACGTCTACCCTGATGAAACCTATAAAATCCTTGCGTCGGTATATACCCAATACCGATGATAAGAGCATGCACTAATGAAGCAGCACATCGCCTGAGCCGTGCTGAAGTCCCAATTCAGGAAATATATGTATATATAAATAAAAAATGGGGTTAAAAATAGAGATACCCCGCCAGACTTGTTCGGACATCCCGGATAAGGGCAAAAATGGCCAAAAACCCGACTGTGGTGAAAACCCGAAAGGGCACCGCGGGTAAAATCGGGTACCCCGTCACGTGAAAACCCGAAAGGGCGCGTGGGCAAAAGCAAGAGGGGGCTGGCTCCGGTGAAAACCTGAAAGGGCACTTGGGTCAGTAATGTGGTAATTTAAAAGTTCCATGCCAACCGGCACGCTACCTGTACCTCCCTTCTATTGATAAAGCCTTTCGTCGGTCAACTGGTTCCGCGCCCCGCCGACGATAGAACCCTTCCGGGGTAGACCTTACGCTTACCCTGATAAAATCTAAATACCCTCTTTCAAACGTCCCACCGACGATGAAACCCATCACCATTTTGCTAAGGCCTATCCAGTTCAGACCTCACGTCTGTCCTGATAAAATCTACGCATTTCTTGGCGAAGTCCCACCTGCGATAAAACCTATTGGAATAGACCTTACGTCTATCCTGATGAGACCTACACCTTCACACACTTCCCACCGTTGGTCGATTGGCACCTCGCCCGATCAATGATGAAACCCTACCCAGTTTAGACCTCTCGTCTATTCTGATGAAACTTATAAAACCCTTTGCATCGATATCAACCCAATATCGATGATGAAACCAACTGTTGATCGATTGGCACCTCGCCCGATCAATGATGAAACCCTACCCAGTTTAGACCTTTCGGCTATTCTGATGAAACTTATAAATCCTTTTGCATCGATATAAACCCAATATCGATGATGAAATCAACTGTTGATCGATTGGCACCCTGCCCGATCAATGATGAAACCCTATCCAGTTTAGACCTTTCGTCTATCCTGATGAGCTTATAAATCCCTTTGTTTGCATCGACATCAACCCAGTATCGATGATGAAACCAACTATTGATCGACTGGCATTTCGCCCGATCAATGATGAAACCCTATCCAGTTCAGACCCTACATCTGTCTTGATGAAAACCACATATCCTTTAATTGTCCCACCTACTATAACCCCTACCCAGTCTAGACCTCACGTCTATTCTGATGGAACCTCTCCTTTCACACTCCTGCGAATTGTCTCCTTTACGGCGCACATGGCCAGAAGGATTTTTGCTGCCACTCACAAAATCCGGTTTAAGCACCTCTTCGGATGCCGTCACGCGGTGGAGCGAGTCCCCCATCCTTTCTCTGAAGGGGTGGACGCTCTCCTGCCAAGTACGAGCCGTTCGCATGAGGGATTGTCAAAACCGCTACCCCACTTCCCAAAGTGATAAAACCATATGCAAAGTAAGATGGAGACGCTTGAAGCCAAGAGATTCCTTTCCAATAAAAAGGGAATACATGAAGGGCCCCGAGGGGACATCACATTACAGAAGAGAACAAAAAAAAAGAGGGATAAACAATTCACGGCCGCCGGAATATATCTTCGAAGGCTAGAAGACCCACATAAGGGGCGGCTCCTAGCTCATGAAGGCGTGCCTCCTCCTCCTGAAGCCCAATGGACATGTCCTGAAGAGACATCACCCGTCCCTCCAGCGAGGCTACCTCCTCTTCAGACTGCGGCCGGATAAAGGAGAGTTGCTGCAGTTCGACTCGAAGTCCAGAGAGTTCCATCTCCAGTAGGGCTATCCGGTCCCGCACAGCGTCTTTCCGCTGAATAGCACCTTCTAGCTCAGCTCGGCGTCCATCAAGCATAAGTGTCAGCTTCCCCAACTCAGATTTGCATTCTGACCTCTGCAATTTCAACGCCGTCAGCTTATCAACCATGGTCCGTGCTAGGAAATCCCTCCGATGCACGAATTTAAGCAAAAGCAAGACCCGCTGAGCCCATGTGTCCAGAGGGCAACCCATAGCCTGCAGACCGGCGGTGAAGCGATCAGCAATTTCCTTCAGCTGTAAATATGTCAAGCCAGGCTGAGATTCTACCAGCTGGCGCAGCATATCCAGGTTCTGCCAGACAAAGCTCTCAGACGATGCAAAGCCAAAAGAAGCAGAGGGGATCACTTCGAAGGTCACTTCGCTATCGATGTCTGCCCACAGTGCGACATCCGGCTGAGAGGATGAAGACGGTAAATCTGCTGGAAGAACTGGCCGGTCCCTCTCCGTGCCCTCTGGCTGAACTGAAGATTCCCCCTCCGTTTCGGGCGCTATGGCTTGAACATCAGCGGAGGGAGGACCGATGAATGATGTAGCTATCTCTTCATGAATCTTCTGAATAAGGGCTTTAGCTACTCTTCCTGATAATGGGGGCGAAGGGTCTCTAGTCTGTAAAGGCAGAAATCCAGTTTCTATAGCCACTGTGGCAGGGACTGCTGACTCAGGCGCAGTTGACATTATGGCAGCCGGTATGAAAGCGGAGCTTCTGGCTGGGTCTACTTCGGCTCTGAACTCTGAGGCCCTGACAAGGATGGAAATCTCTCCTGGTGATCCTAAGTCCAACGATGCCAAATCTGTCGAGGACTGTATCCGCGCCGGCACAGGGCGAATGATCTCGGGAATTCCCGTGCAAGTTAAAGGCTGAAAAGGGACAATAGCCCAGTTTATGGAAGAAATGTCCGTGATAGCCGCAGTTGTGTCTGAGCTAGCAATGGCAATGCCCTGAGACCAAAACAAAGCAACTTCAGCGCTAGATAAAAAAAAAAGAAGGGGCAAATGAAGCAACAAACATGAAAAGGAACCCACCCTTGAAGCAGGGTCCACATCCTCGAAGTGGGGTGAAAGAGAAGGAAGCTCCGTAGTCGGAATGACAAATGGTGGAGTTATGTCAATCTCGGTATCGAGCCCGGCAAACTCCTCTTGCAACTCCTCCTCAGGAGATAGCACCACCAGCTTAGTAGGCTGAAAAGACGGAACACCCTTTGCAAATACAAGTGGGGCCTCTGATTCAGGAGCATCTCCCTCACTGCCGCTGAAGGTCGCTTCCTCCTCATCAGAGGCGGTCTTAGAACTGCCTACGGATATTTCCACACTAGCTATACGTTGTGGGGCCACCTCTAAAACATGCCGAGATGTAAACCGGGTAATTATGCGCCTGGCCGGAACGGTACGCTGCTTCGACTGAGCCTTGTAACCTTCCTGTGGTTGAAGCAACTCTTCTGTCACCACAGCCTCAGTCTGCTCCTCGCTTGCCGCTGATGCAAAAAGAGACCTCTGAGAAATGTAGCAAAGAAAACAAATACAGGTATGAAACAGATGAGAAGATACACTTACCCCTCGCCTCACTAGCCGGCGTAGGAGAAGGCAATCTGGTCTCCACCACAGAAGGTGCTATGACTGTCTCTTCGGCTGTGCAAAAAGAATGGGTCAGATTCAAGGACTTCTTTGAGATCCTGCAGAAGACAGTGAAGAATGCAAATGCAAGCTTTTGATGTTACCCTGAACCGGTGTCGAAGCAGCCTCCCTTTGCAGCTCAAACTCATCGAATGATGGAATGTCAGGGAGAGGGGTCCCAGTATCCATCGCCACCGAAGTCGACTGTTGAATATGGGCCTTTTTGGCCTTCCTGGCCTTCCCAACTGCAGTCTTGACTGCGGAAGCCTTCCTCTTCTTGCCAGGAGGCAGGGGAGTAGTGGTCGGTGCTGCGGCAGGGACTTCAAAATAAGTGGGCTTCTCGGCCTGCGCAATAATCTTTCTATAGAGCCCCTGCCGCTTGTTGGGTTCGATGCAGTATTCAGAGGGGGGGTGAATGAATATAACACGTTTAAAGAAAACTTTCACCCAATATAAAATATGATGCTCATTAGAAATACTAGTTCGCTAACTAGACAAGCTTAAAGGCTAACAAACAATTGCAGAACAAAACACGCATACAGTGAGATCACTGGAATTCTAACTAGGAAGATTTAGACAAAGACTCGCTCAACTAAGATTTCGCTCTGCAGACAAATTAAAATATTCTAAGAAGACTGATTACTCTTCTTCTCAACCCGAAGCCAAACGTATGGAGCGCCCCTATGCATTCATGTAGCGGAAGCAAATCATAAGCAATCAAATCACAATGCAAGAGGGGTTTTTTAGGTGGTTCGGTCCTCCAGACCTACATCCACCCCACACTCAACCCGAGTGTGGCTTCCACTAGCTCACGCTAGAAACAGCAGACTCAGTCTGCAACAAATGCTGCCAAACAGCTTGACCAGGGGAACAGCCTCCCCTCTTCCTCCCAACCGGAGGGAACCACTAGTGACACCAGTCACTAGCAAACTAGAGACACACGGTCTCTCTTCCTCCAGACCCGGAGGGAACCCCTGGACTTGAATCCACAAGCCCAGAACCGGAGACAAGTCTCCCTTCCTCCAAACCGGAGGGAACCCGACCTCAGACCAGAGGATCGGAAATACAGCAAACCAGAAAACAAAGGAAAACAATAAACGAAAAATGACTTCAGCAAAACAGAAAGCTGAAAGATGAAATACACAATTTGGCTCTCAACGGAGCTGACTGGCCTGGATTTGATCCACGGTCCAGTAGACGGATCTTCAGATAAGCTTTTCTTCCTCTTCTCTTCTCTTCTTCTTTTTTCTCTTTCACTCTCTCAATCTCTGCTCTTCTATTCTCTTCGGCTCACACTTCTATCTCTCTCTCTCTCTCTTTCTTCTACTCTCCTAATCTCTCACTCTCTTGCTGCACTTCTTCTTCTTCTTCACTCTTTCTTCTTTCTTCTTCTGCTCACACTCTCACTCTCTTCTCTGCTCTCTTCTTTTCTTTCTTTTCTTCCTTTTTCTGGATTGAAGGCCTTTCTGCACTACCGGCTTCTTCTTCGATCATCTTCATCTGTGGACGAAGGCTGCATTATATAGCAGCAGCAGCAGGTGGATAGGGCATAAAACGCGTGTGCCTCCCACGCTTGATCCAGAGCCTTCCTGCCACGTGTCTTTATAGGATTGATTCCTCTTGTCTCGGATCACGTGCAGCTCAGGTGTGTGGAACGTTCTTCCTCGGACCTGTAATGATATTAAAAGCCATTAACATGCTGTATGGCCACAAAGAGCAAAGCTGCATGAGGTATGGACTATACTGGGAAAGACGCGAGATAGACACGGTGACTACAACACAAAGTGAAGAAGGAACAACACGAGATGCACTGTAACAGAACAGACACAGCGAAGGGAACGACATGAAGTGAGGATATAAAATAAAAGAGACACGAGGTCTAGAAAGAATAAAAAGCGACACGAAGACATAATGGGGAAAACGACACGAAGTCAGTAAAGACTCGATGTACAACAGTAAGTAACACGAAGTAAAACCACACAGACATAAATGATGATACGAGATGCAACTAGAGGACAGAGAGAAGCGACACAAGGTACACACAGAAAACGACACGAGGTATACTGTGACAGAACAGACACAATGAAGAGAACGACACGAGATACACACTACAAAGAGAACTACACGAAGTGAAACAAGAAGCAACACGAGGTGCTGCGATGTCCTGTACGCACTAGAACAAACCTGACACGAAGAGACGAAAACAACACGAGGTGAAGACACGAGGAGATAACGACACGAGGTGTAGAAAACACGACACGAAGTATAGTGGTGACAAAACCACACACTACACAGAGAACGACACAAGGTGGTGGCACAGAAAAGCAACACGAGGTGCTGCAATGTTCTGCACGCAGTGGAACAAAAATGACACGGAGTAAAAAAAACAACACAAAGATGAAACAGAATTGACACGGGTTGAAATCAACACGAAGACAAAAACTGAAATCGACACGGAGTGATAACGACACGAGGTCTGGGAGACACGACACAAAGTCACAAGAACGACAGTAACCAACACGAAGTGTGGTTACGAGGCATGAACGACACGAAGTGTGGAAGCATGACACGAAAATGACACGAGGTCTGGAAACATGACACGAAGTCACAAAACTACTAAAATAATACGAAAACACGGAAACAACACGAAGTGAAGTTGACACGAAGTGAGAACACCACGAAGATGATACAGTAATTGAACCAGGTTAAAAACAGCACGAAGACAGAACAGTGATTTGACACGAAGTCAAAAAGACAAGAAGTAAAACGACACGAAGTTGAGAACAGAAATCAACACGAGGTGTGATTTCAACATAAGAAAGACACGGACTGATAACGACACGAAGTCGAAACAGTAATTGACACGGGGTAACACGACACGAGGTGAAAACGACACGAAGACAGATCAGAAACCATCACGAAGAATGGTCATAGAGTGAGAATGACACGAAGTGAGACGACACTTAATCCTAAGAGGTCTTAAGGACACAAGAGAAAACGACTCGAGGAACTACAGTAAGTGACACGAAAAGATAAAAACAAACAGAGAAGAATGACACGAGATGAGTCAACTGAATATTTAACGAAATGATACGAGGTACAAGAGGATGACACGGCATGTTGTAAACACAAACAACACATACACAACACGTAACATAAACGACACGAAGTGTTTTCGTGTTGAGAACAAAAGCAACACGAAACAAATACCACACAACACGAGATGAGACAGTAATAGTATGAACACACAGTGTACTACCTCATAGCAGTTTTTCTGTAAATCATGGACAATTCAAGTGCAAGATATCTGATAGACATGACAACATTTAACAAGAAATCATGAAGTCGAACAGTCATGCAATACTCACACATACCAGAAGTCTAACATACACAATATATCAGTCATACACGTGCATTCTCCAGATGATATACAAATCACAATCATGAAGCTATCATCAAGGCAAGATGTCAGCAGATAAACTGACTGAGCATATGAAGGCCTGAATGATCATTTCAGCAGGATGACTCACAGTGATTAACATCAAACACCAATCATCAAAACCAGATAGATCATTAAAACCACAGCAATGAATGCTTTATGCATCAATTTAACGTGTAGCGTGACTGATCATCAAATATGATTCTAACTTGAGCAACAGGATGACTGAACATTTGATTAACTCATATCAACAATCAATCAACAAAACCATCATCAAAACCACAGGGGCACAACAATCTCCCCCTTTTTGATGATGGCAACACTTTCAATAATTTGAGTCATTCTGATGATGTGAGGCATACTGAGGACTCAAATTATTCTCCCCCTTTGACTTCATCAAAAAGAAAATAATTTGAGAAATTAAAGCAAGAATAAAAGTTCAGTCAAATTCTCCCCTTTGCAATACTCCCCTTGAGTATATGAATGCAAGGTCTCAAATGATATGAGCATGATTCAGCACGACTAGAAATGCTCCCCCTGAAGATATGCCAATAGATATGCAAGTGATGCATGACATGGAAGCTCCCCCTCAATAAGTGGACTTTTATGAGATAAGTGAGAAGGATACCAATACCACAGGGGCAAACAAGGAGAAGTTCAGGTCATTGAGCCAAGGACATGAGCAGAAGAAGTTCAGATGAGCTTCAAACAGAAGGGATTCAATCAGATTTTCAAGGAAATGTCATTCTCATAAATCCGAATCAGAATATTTCAAAGTCTTCCATTATAAGGGCTTATGAATGAACTTTATTGAACGGCATGATTTAAACATGATGTATGTAGAGTTTATCAATAAAATTCTGTATTGATATCTGAAACCATGGTTTAATAAAAATGAACCAAGCCCTCATATTTATCTTGATAAGACTCCCTTTCTCTTACACAATCAAATTTATTGACTTCTTTCGGAATTACATGCATCAATATTGAAATCAAGCAGTTATGAAGTCATATGACTTTGTCTAGGGTTGTAGCAGATTGATTTTATCATCAATATTCAGATATTTCAATTTGTTCAACACTTTTCCTTGCTACAAATTTTACGTGCACTCTAGTTCAGTACACACCTTGTAACTAGAGGATATACCTTGATCAGAGGCCAATATCCCTAAGCACTTAGTGTGACTGACTGTCATGCTATATAAATGAACAGAGATAGCATTTACACATCATGACACACTTGAAGTCATTTCTGGATGAGTGAGTTGTATTTCTCAGTGTGCATGCCATTGCTCTGCCTGATTTTTCAATGAATACTTATTTTTCAGAGTTAACTAAGGCACCTCATGACACAGTCCTTTGGACTTGTGTTTCTCAGTGACCAATGTCATTGCTCTGACAATAACCCTTTAGACATTTCAAAAAAATTCATTTGCTTCAAAAACAATATTAATCTCATGTACTTAACCAAATAAAGTCATGTATTCAAAAGTGCAGATTTCAGAAGTTTTTGCAAGACATAGCATGAACCAGTTGGTTAAGATTTATTAAACATGATTCAGATATGTTAAGAGATTTTTGAAGTTAAGCTTCATGAATACATTAAGCTTAAACCACATGAGTTATTTCAGATATTCATAACAGCGTATAATAGAAGATTCCTAGTTCAAGATTCTTCAGATTTATGATCGAGATATCCCATTGAAATCTTCATGAAGGATTGAAATAATTCTGATATCAAATGATACCAATTGTTACCAATTGATAAGAGAGATTCTGAAGCTCAGTGTTTTTTTTTTTTTTTTAAATGATCATAGTTTGGTCAAGTAGAATCAATGAAAGGGATATGCACATGAGGCAGGATATCAGGAGGTCAGGCAAGTTCCAGGATGTTCAAAGTTAATCATGCAATGAACTCTGACATAAATGTATGCACATGACTACCTTCATGCAATGTATTGACTCCTCCTGACACTAAGCATTCAATTACCCTTTTTGGTATTTTCAATGCAGTAAAATGCAATGCACTTAACTATATGCATGCGAAGACTCAACACTGAATGTTATGCAAAGACATGCAATTAACTCCCCCTGAAAACATGCAATGCTTGCACTGAAAACTGAACCTATGATACCAAATGATTCATGCACATTCAGACTGTCCTTATCAGCAAGGTGACCCATGGTACTAGGCGGAGCACTTGGTCTAAAAGACCAGCTCTCACATAGTAAGGACCTCCGGACAGATTTCCCTGTCTTTTGGTAGCTTACCATTTGATATACCATAGAGGTCATGAATAACAAGGTAAACTCAACAGTCCTATATGCAATTCAGGTTTTCAATGAGCGTTCACATTCAGTTCAGATTTTTCAGAAGTTTCAGAGTGCATGATCAGAAAATAATGCAACTGGCAGATGATGAATGAATATGCAAGAACAGATTTAATGAGTTTCAATACAGGAAATGCAGAGAATTTACCTGATCAGTTCAGAAGGGGTTTTTTCTTGAGTGCCTTGGTTTATTACCCCTGATTATTCCATTCCAAGGCACACCTGCAAGGCAAAGTTATTTTGCATAAACAGGCACCCAAGAAGTCTTGGGTCCTGACATGACAATATTACTTCTAGCAGGTTTTCTCAGCATATTTCTAGGAGCAGTTTTCAGATCTGATTTATGCACATCATTATGAACATGAATTATATGTGCATTAGCATGGAGATTTCTGTTATTTGCATGACCAATTTGTTTTCCATAATCAACACATTCAACGTTTTTCTTTTTGAAAACAACTTTGTTCTTTCTGAGAGCATTAGTACTTGAAGGGAATTTAAACTTTCCAGAAATGAAATTTTTCCCTTGAGCATGCCAACAATCAATGGCCCTGTGACCATGCTTTCCACATTCAAAACATACAGAAATCTTTTCCTTAAAAGTAGATTTATTTCTGTCAAGAAAATTTCTATTTTTAGGGAATTTATCAAATGTGGAATTAAAATATTTTCCCTGAGCATACCAGCAGTCCTTGACTGCATGCCCATACTTGCCACATTCATAACACCTTAGGTGCTTACCTCTTGAACCATTATATTCCCATGAAGTCCTAAACCAACACTCAACAGCTTTATGACCACGTTTGTTACAATTATGACAAATGATGTGTTGGTTTGAAACATGCATGTTTCTTTTGGGGTGATGATGAACAGAAGACCTAGCATGCATCTTATCATCTTGTTTTATGATGAAACAGGCGTCCATGAAATGACCATGCCTACCATAGTAATGACAAGGTGTATCAGACTTTCTAGTGGCATGATTTTTACCAAATGAATTTCTTGAATGCAATGTTTCACTTGCATGCCCATCTTCAATCAGCAATCTGCAGTCATCCATTACATGGCCTACCTTGCCACAATAATGGCATGAAACACTCTTATCAGATCCATCCGGATAATTAGTTGAGCTATGAGCAGTATGCATTGAGTCATCAGATGCAGTATATGTAGCAGATTTAAAGACACAAGTAGGGACATGCTTATCCTTGTTTTTCTTACCATTTTTGCTCATTTGTTTACCCTTGTTCACAACTTTTATTTGTTCTTCATTTTTCTGGGCCTTGAATTGGAAAACAGATGATGTAGATGTTTTAGGAGGCCCAGAGCAACTTGCAATGTCAGAGCCGTGAACAAAAGTAGCGTACAACTTTTTCTTAACAGATTTTTCAAATTGGGATTTGCATCCTTGCTCTCCACTTGATTTTCTGGCGTTATCACACAAAGGAACATTCACTTTCTCTTTTCCCTTGATAGATTTTGATAGAGAGGCTATTTCAGATTGTATGGAGGATATTTTCAATTCAGATTTTGTTAACTCTTCCTCACATATGACAATCTATTTTTGTAGGGCATCATTCAGATTTTTTAATGACTCATTCTTTTCTCTTAAGGATCTGATTGTATTCTTTTGAAGATTATCATCAAATTTGATTTCCTTAACCAGATCCTCTAAGATTGTGCATTGATTACATGAGTCTTTCTTCTGAATGCCTTTTTCTTTTTCAATGGTTAACCATTGCTGTCCCATCACTGTGTTCAAGACCATCAGTTTTTTATTTTCATCTTTTAATCTTCCATTTTCTTTTCGACATTCAGCACTGTCAAGTTTCAGATTATCCATCATGGATTTAAGCACAGTTACATCTTGCATGCTCTTAAGGAGATCAATATCTTTCTCATTCAGATTGTCCTTTAATTCAATAATCTTGTTTAGACAGTTTTGATTCTCAACTTTTAAAGCAACATTTTGTTCTTTAACATTGTTAATGTCTATCATGCAGACATCACAAGAATCTGATAGCTCATCATAAGATAAATCTTCAGGTTCGGAGCTTACCTGAGATGATGAGTCATCCCTTTGATCTTCACTGTGATTGCTTCGGTTGGCCATCAAACACTGATCATTTTGCTCATTATGAACAGAGACGACTCTATCATATATCTCCTTTCCAGATGTGCACCTGAGAGCAAAAGAATATACATCAGTATTAACAGCAGCTCTCAAGATATTAAGAATTATGACATTATCACGGTTCTTAAACGTGTCCTCACTAGACCACTTGGTCTGGTCTTTGGTAAGTCGATGTGGGCCTTTGGATAGTAAACTCCATAGTTTGGGATCAATGGAATCTACATACACAACTAGGCCTCCTAGCCAATTTTCAAAGTTAGAACCATCATAAATTGGAGGACGATCCATTTGGACAGATGGCAAACAGAATCAACTTACTAAAATAACTGACAGGGAATGTAGCAAAACCAAATAGGCAAGGTAAAGCACTAGACCGGTGAAACACGACAACGAGCACAATGCATCCACTCTGAAAACGCACCAAACAGATAGCAGGATCCTCTGCAGATTGTTAAATCTGTTAGATCAGAGACCCGCTCTGATACCAATTGTTGGGTTCGATGCAGTATTCAGAGGGGGGGTGAATGAATATAACCCGTTTAAAGAAAACTTTCACCCAATATAAAATATGATGCTCATTAGAAATACTAGTTCGCTAACTAGACAAGCTTAAAGGCTAACAAACAATTGCAGAACAAAACACGCATACAGTGAGATCACTGGAATTCTAACTAGGAAGATTTAGACAAAGACTCGCTCAACTAAGATTTCGCTCTGCAGACAAATTAAAATATTCTAAGAAGACTGATTACTCTTCTTCTCAACCCGAAGCCAAACGTATGGAGCGCCCCTATGCATTCATGTAGCGGAAGCAAATCATAAACAATCAAATCACAATGCAAGAGGGGTTTTTTAGGTGGTTCGGTCCTCCAGACCTACATCCACCCCACACTCAACCCGAGTGTGGCTTCCACTAGCTCACGCTAGAAACAGCAGACTCAGTCTGCAACAAATGCTGCCAAACAGCTTGACCAGGGGAACAGCCTCCCCTCTTCCTCCTAACCGGAGGGAACCACTAGTGACACCAGTCACTAGCAAACTAGAGACACACGGTCTCTCTTCCTCCAGACCCGGAGGGAACCCCTGGACTTGAATCCACAAGCTCAGAACCGGAGACAAGTCTCCCTTCCTCCAAACCGGAGGGAACCCGACCTCAGACCAGAGGATCGGAAATACAGCAAACCAGAAAACAAAGGAAAATAATAAACAAAAAATGCCTTCAGCAAAATAGGAAGCTGAAAGATGAAATACACAATTTGGCTCTCAACGGAGCTGACTGGCCTGGATTTGATCCACGGTCCAGTAGACGGATCTTCAGATAAGCTTTTCTTCCTCTTCTCTTCTCTTCTTCTTTTTTCTCTTTCACTCTCTCAATCTCTGCTCTTCTATTCTCTTCGGCTCACACTTCTATCTCTCTCTCTCTCTTTCTTCTACTCTCCTAATCTCTCACTCTCTTGCTGCACTTCTTCTTCTTCTTCACTCTTTCTTCTTTCTTCTTCTGCTCACACTCTCACTCTCTTCTCTGCTCTCTTCTTTTCTTTCTTTTCTTCCTTTTTCTGGATCGAAGGCCTTTCTGCACTACCGGCTTCTTCTTCGACCATCTTCATCTGTGGACGAAGGCTGCATTATATAGCAGCAGCAGCAGGTGGATAGGGCATAAAACGCGTGTGCCTCCCACGCTTGATCCAGAGCCTTCCTGCCACGTGTCTTTATAGGATTGATTCCTCTTGTCTCGGATCACGTGCAGCTCAGGTGTGTGGAACGTTCTTCCTCGGACCTGTAATGATATTAAAAGCCATTAACATGCTGTATGGCCACAAAGAGCAAAGCTGCATGAGGTATGGACTATACTGGGAAAGACGCGAGATAGACACGGTGACTACAACACAAAGTGAAGAAGGAACAACACGAGATGCACTGTAACAGAACAGACACAGCGAAGGGAACGACATGAAGTGAGGATATAAAATAAAAGAGACACGAGGTCTAGAAAGAATAAAAAGCGACACGAAGACACAATGGGGAAAACGACACGAAGTCAGTAAAGACTCGATGTACAACAGTAAGTAACACGAAGTAAAACCACACAGACATAAATGATGATACGAGATGCAACTAGAGGACAGAGAGAAGCGACACAAGGTACACACAGAAAACGACACGAGGTATACTGTGACAGAACAGACACAATGAAGAGAACGACACGAGATACACACTACAAAGAGAACTACACGAAGTGAAACAAGAAGCAATACGAGGTGCTGCGATGTCCTGTACGCACTAGAACAAACCTGACACGAAGAGACGAAAACAACACGAGGTGAAGACACGAGGAGATAACGACACGAGGTGTAGAAAACACGACACGAAGTATAGTGGTGACAAAACCACACACTACACAGAGAACGACACAAGGTGGTGGCACAGAAAGCAACACGAGGTGCTGCAATGTTCTGCACGCAGTGGAACAAAAACGACACGGAGTAAAAAAAACAACACAAAGATGAAACAGAATTGACACGGGTTGAAATCAACACGAAGACAAAAACTGAAATCGACACGGAGTGATAACGACACGAGGTCTGGGAGACACGACACAAAGTCACAAGAACGACAGTAACCAACACGAAGTGTGGTTACGAGACATTAACGACACGAAGTGTGGAAGCATGACACGAAAACGACACGAGGTCTGGAAACATGACACGAAGTCACAAAACTACTAAAATAATACGAAAACACGGAAACAGCACGAAGTGAAGTTGACACGAAGTGAGAACACCACGAAGACGATACAGTAATTGAACCAGGTTAAAAACAGCACGAAGACAGAACAGTGATTTGACACGAAGTCAAAAAGACAAGAAGTAAAACGACACGAAGTTGAGAACAGAAATCAACACGAGGTGTGATTTCAACATAAGAAAGACACGGACTGATAACGACACGAAGTCGAAACAGTAATTGACACGGGGTAACACGACACGAGGTGAAAATGACACGAAGACAGATCAGAAACCATCACGAAGAATGGTCATAGAGTGAGAATGACACGAAGTGAGACGACACTTAATCCTAAGAGGACTTAAGGACACAAGAGAAAACGACTCGAGGAACTACAGTAAGTGACACGAAAAGATAAAAACAAACAGAGAAGAATGACACGAGATGAGTCAACTGAATATTTAACGAAATGATACGAGGTACAAGAGGATGACACGGCATGTTGTAAACACAAACAACACGTACACAACACGTAACATAAACGACACGAAGTGTTTTCGTGTTGAGAATAAAAGCAACACGAAACAAATACCACACAACACGAGATGAGACAGTAATAGTATGAACACACAGTGTACTACCTCATAGCAGTTTTTCTGTAAATCATGGACAATTCAAGTGCAAGATATCTGATAGACATGACAACATTTAACAGGAAATCATGAAGTCGAACAGTCATGCAATACTCACACATACCAGAAGTCTAACATACACAATATATCAATCATACACGTGCATTCTCCAGATGATATACAAATCACAATCATGAAGCTATCATCAAGGCAAGATGTCAGCAGATAAACTGACTGAGCATATGAAGGCCTGAATGATCATTTCAGTAGGATGACTCACAGTGATTAACATCAAACACCAATCATCAAAACCAGATAGATCATTAAAACCACAGCAATGAATGCTTTATGCATCAATTTAACGTGTAGCGTGACTGATCATCAAATATGATTCTAACTTGAGCAACAGGATGACTGAACATTTGATTAACTCATATCAACAATCAATCAACAAAACCATCATCAAAACCACAGGGGCACAACACCGCTTTATATCAGGCCGGTCTGTTGAGAATGGTAGAAGGATGATGGGATCAGCGGGTGCGAAATTCAGATGCTAAGCAGAAAACACTGCAATCAGAAAAAAAGAAATCTTACCTGCCGGGCCGTCATAGAAAATAGAAAGTGGCCAGTACAGGTAAGCTACCTCCGTGGAGCGGGAAGCAGCCTCCTTGATGAGCCAGCATACATCACCAAATATCTGGCACTTCTCTACCAAAGCTGCCAGATCATTATGGCCGCGAAAGTCAAGGCATCGAAATAAGTCAAGATGGTCCATGCCCCAACCATCGACATAATGAAATGATATAAATAGTGGCTTGTTCAATATGCCACCTATCGGGCTTTCTGCAGATAATCCATGCAAATTTAGCAGAATGAACAGCCAGGACGTTTGTCTATAGTACGTCTGAGTTCTATCTTCTCGGCGTACAAACGTCCTATATGGATGAAATCTATCAATTGGACCCCTCCAGGAAGCTACTGTCGAGAGCGGCTCTTCGACAGGAAATGGGTATTGCTGCACTTCCAAGCGAGCGCCCCCTACATGGCTCAGATGTTTCAAACTCTGCATAAAAGTGTCCTCGTTGATAGCAGCGAAGACAGGAGCAAGCGGCTCGGAACTCTTTTCCTTCAAGGCCCGCCGCTGAGTCAGATAATTCTCCGCCTCCCTCAGATGCTGTGAGTAAAGTTTTTTCAAGTGGGCCTCAGAAATATCAAACACCGGCCCAGGTTACTGTTTCAGGAAGGAGCGCTCTGCCATGTCCCAGAAGGCACCCCTACCGTCCCTATAAAAGCCGGTCCGGATATTCCACCATTTGATATATTCTGGTGTTACCCGGGGAACACGGTTAGAAACAGGGGGCACCCTGAAAACTACATCATCCTGGCGATGATAGAAATCCCACCACAACCGGCCCTCGCCAACAATGATGGACCCGTGCTTGGCCCGGCTATCTAGGGGAAATTGGGCAACCGAGGTAGGAATATGCTGGTCGTAGCCGAAGTTTCGCCCAAAGCAGAACGGATAGTATGGCTCCAACAGAAGCAGGCCACCCTTCCTGTAAACCAAAACACTGGGCCGAATTGCCATGGCCCATCTCACCAGCTCCGGTTCCAGGATTGGCCGAGCAGTGTTGACCCCTGAGACAGGGTGGATATATGTCTCTATCTCTTCCAGCTTGCACTCTCTCTGAGGATCAATCAAAGGAGCTGAACCTGCTGCCAAGCTCCAGAAATGTATGCTGCCAGGGGCGTCCACTAGTACTTTTATCAGTCGGCCCCTTATTTTAAACAGCTGATCATAAAAGGGACCAGGCTCAGCGCTGGCAAATTCAACCATCCTGGGTGACGCTATATCCGCCTGGAAGGTTCTCGGAGCTAATTCAGGGAATATACTGTAGACCCATGCGTTGAAGAAATGAAAAGGACCCACGGTCCTCAAAGAACGGGGAGTCCAATGCTTGTACAGGTCCCCCAAAGATTTGTATATCAAACACAGGGCCACTGGGCAGAGCGACAGCTTCATCCCCCATGCCATCTGACAAGCTGGATATATGGCCTCTGGCTGAATGACTGTCTCGTCCCCTTGTGGGAGAGCAAAAGTGCACAGCCAAAATGTGAAATAGGCCGCACAGTGTGTGATGGGGTCTACGCCTGCTGGGTTGGGACCACCGCTGCCTGCACGGCGCAATGAGGAGGGTAGCGCCGACTTATAACGGGGAGCCCTTACCTGCCTGCTAGCAGCCGGACCCATAGAAGGAAAGTCTGCATACTTCAGGGGACCGTCAAAGAAATACTGGATCCACTGCCCTATCCGGACCCTCATTTTACTGCCTTTCTCTCGGGGTTGATAGCCTTTAGAGGACCCCCCTGCTGTACGCCAGACAGATGGAGCGGTATACCTTCATCAGATATCGATATGAGAAGCCAATGGAATACTTGCCCTCGCCATCAGAGCTATCCTTCTCGGAATCTGACAAGCAAACCTCCTCATACGGCTCGCCATCAATGGGCAGGCCGGAGAGCTGTGATAAACTCCAGAGATCCAGGGATGTCTCCCCCTCTGCTGTATAGAAAGTGTTGAATAAAGGGCAGAACACTTCAAACATTCCAAAGCACAGCCCTCGGGATATGGGATACCGGAATCTAGAAGCGAAGACACTGTGGTACACCCCTGCTCTGATTAGCAGGGGGCATATTCTATCAGAACAAACTCTGTAAACTCCACTGCCCCCACTCGGAATAGGTGGGCGTCAGGGATTTTGGTGTCTCCGAACCAGCCAGCGGCCAGAAGGTACTTGAACTGAACGGCCGAACAATTCAGCACGAAGGGTTCTTCGCGATATCCCCACTTTAATGGTGCCAACAACATACCATATCCGGGCTTCTCCCTATGAACTCGGCCGCTAGCATTATCCCACCGGGCAGGTGTGAATTCCGGGGCCCGGACCAGCATCTTCTTCTCTGGTTCCAGCTCTGATATGCCAAGGACGGCATCCCAGTCGCGCTTTTCCCCAGGAAGATAGATGGCCTTGCTGCGATACACTGAGTCCTTCAGGTTATCTCGCTCAGCAAGGATGGCAGCTTCAACTACGCGAGCTATCCGGTAATCTCGCATGCCGCCCACTGTGAAAGTCCGGATGAACGGCATCAAATGTCGGTCCTTCGGGAGGTCTGGCCGATAGCTACCATCCCGCCTGAAGCATGTCTCAGTCGCCGTAAAGTATACCCGGGCTGTCGACACGGTGTCAGTTTCAGAGTCAGATGATTCGTCAAATGAAGCAATCCTGTCATAGCCGAAATCTAGATTATGCACATTCAGCCAATTTACTGCGGCCCGAGATATGTCTGGCAGGGCCGATGAGCTAGCACCAACAGCTCCGGAAGATGCAGCATCAGAACTGGAAGCCATTGCAGTGCCTGCAGTTGAAGAAAAAGTATGAATTAGAAGCCAGTCTTTTGAGGATTGCAACATGAGATTCTATGAAAATTTCGGCAGCACCTCCCCTTATTCGGGGTCTGCCCAAAAAGAATAGGGAATCACCAACCAAGAGGGGGTGATCCCGAAAGGAAAAGGGATTAAATCCCTAGTATCGTCCTACCCGGGTGAAATCCGACTAAACGGGAAGAAAGACGAGGGCGACCGAGAGGAGACGAAGCTCCCGCCGATGAAAGAAAACGGAAGAAGAAAAAAGAAATGAAGAAAGAGAAAGAAGATGAAGAAATGAGAAGAAAACCCTCTCGGGGGGGTTAAATAGAGAAGGGGAGGGAGAAGCTTCTCGGCGCGAAGCAATGCGCGCCGAGAGCCCTCCACGCCGAGAGCTCCAGGCGGCCAAAAAGCGCGCCGAGAGCTCCATGCCGAGAGCCTCAGGCGGCCAAAGGGCGCGCCGAGAGCCCCCATGCCGAGATGCTCATCCTTCGGCCGCGCCGAGAGGCCCTTCACGCTGAGAAGCCTCGCGTCGAGAGATCCCTCACGCCGAGAAGCCTTGCGCCGAGAGGGTCATGCCGAGAAGCTTGTGGCTCGTGCCGAGAAGCTCCAAATTGCTGAAAATAAAGAAAATATGAAGAATGAAAATGTAAAAAGGGAAGATAAGTGTGCAAAATATTGTTGCATCAAGATGATCAGGTCTGAGAACCGGATTGAAGACAAATTGAGGAAGATACCCTCGAATGACGAAAGACACCTACAAGCCCCGTGCCGCTTATTCTGCGCTTACGCCGCCCACAGGTGGGGGGCATTTGTTGACACTCTGAAAATGAACAAGGGTGAAAACACGGGTTGAAAAGAAGATCAGACCAATAGTGAAAGGCCAATGATGAAACCCCTGTCTATGGACTGATGAAACCCCTGTCTACGGACTGATGAAACCCCTGTCTACGGACTGATGAAACCCCTGTCTACGGACTAATGAAATCCCTGTCCACGGACTGATGAAAACCGTAATAACGATCTCGATACAAGCTGTGTCACCCATGGAAGACCCTTTTTTTCTTGGGTGAGTATACCCTTAAAAGACCCAAATGGGCCTGTGTGAGGGTGGCGCCGAGAATCAATTGCCAAGCCCAAAAGAGGGCGCCGAGAAGCTGAAAACAAGCGCGCCGGGAAGCTTCAGGTGGGGCGCGCCGTGAAGAAGCCTGCCGAGAAGGGGGAAATGGCTATAAAAACCCCTCCCTTCGAACAGATAAGAGAGAGAGGACAGACGGGGAGAAATAGATAGAACCGATCAAAAAAAAAGAGAGAAGAGACAACAAGAAAGAAAGAAACCCATCCAGAAAAGGAGATCGGAAAGGAGAGAGAGAGGGCCTCCGCTGAAAGAAAGAGAAGAAGTCTGAGAAGAAGAAGAAGAAAAACCCCCATGTGGGCTGCTTGGGGGAGGGAGAGGAGTCAATGCTCCACCATCCCCTCCTATGTTTTCTTTTCTTATGAGTTCTTTTCTTCTTCATGTAATTTCACGAGTTTATCTCGATGCATCGGATGTAGCCGGGATGTCCTGGCCTCTGTTTCATCCCCTTTCCCTCACTCCCTCTCGGTGATTGGTGAGTCTTGGAATGATGTACTGCTCCTGCTTTCTTACTATGTATTTCTCCCGAGGAATGTCGTCGGATGAATAAACATGATGGGCTACAGTTTATGCCTGCTTTTGATTCCTCTGAAGCTCTATCACCATTCTTCATGTTTCTTGTCTTCTCTCAGACTAGTAGCATGCTGATCCCCCTCCCCCAGTAAATTAATAGTTTGCCGATCCGTCTGTTTCTTTTTTTTAAAAAGGCACCATCCATGCTTATCCCAGAGCCCGGGACAGACTATCCCTTGGCGTCTGGGATAAAGCCGTGCTATGCGATGATCGAAGATCATGAGATTCCGGAGTTATAAATGCTTTTGCTCCATCCACAGGCATTGTTGAAATCACCTATGGGGCCAGGGGCGGCCATCTCTTGGCTCCCAGGTGACCAAAGACGCCAGCAAATGATCCCCCGAGGGTCCATAATATATGACGATTCAGAGCCCCATCCTGCAGTGATTCCTTCGATCCCCCCTTTGAACCCAGCCCATCTTTGGCAAATCAAACCCATGTATGTGTAATCTCTAGCCTACCCTCTAAATCCAGCCTCAATCCGAGCCAGAAATCTCATAAAATCCCAAAACAGAGCATCGTTTGAGCTCTGCAAACCCTGAAACCCTGTAGCATTTCCATCCTCTCGGCGTACAAAATTCCCCGCCGAGAACTACACTGCCGAGAGACCTCTTTCATCAGCAAGCCGACAAAATCCCTTCCAGGCCATTTCCACGTGAACCCCCTTGCCTTTGGCCTCCCGGCGCCAGCTTCCCGGCGCGATGAGGAGCGCGCCGAGAAGTTCCATGCCGAGAGCCTCCCCCCCTTTCATCAAGCCGCGCCGAGAGCCTCTCTCTGTTGGCCAAGCCCCGCCGAGACCTCCTTGATTGGTCAAGAAGCCCACGCCGGGAGCCTCCCTCCTGCCTTCTTTTGCACTTGGAGCCACGCCGGGAGCCTCCCCCCTTCCTTCTCTGGCCAATTCAAACCCATGCCGAGAGCACCCCCTCTGGCCAATGTAAACCCGTGCCGGGAGCCCCCCCTTGGCCAACCTGTAAACCCATGCCGAGAACCCCTTGGCCAACCTATAATCCCACACCGAGAGCCATCTTCTTGCTAATAAAAACCCTGCTGAGAGCCTCTCCTTTGTCTACTCCTTTGGCCTCTTCGTCCATTTATTCTGGGGCGTTCATGAGTCGTCATATGTACCCCAGGGGGGGAAATTAATTGGGGATTGACCTCCCCTATATTCTGAGGTCCCTAACAGGACTCACATGCCACCCCATGGGTCTGACGAGCCCTGTCTCTACATGAGTTTCGTCAGTCTCTGATAAGGGGGATAGTGATCGATGCCAGAGACATGGATAGTCCCTTCGAGCCCTAATGCTTGCTCATTTTTCGGCTTTCATCCCGGCACTCCGTGGATGTCAGCCTATACCATTCTCTGGAAAATGCTCGGTCCAGGGGAGGTGCTGCCAAAATTCTCTCAGGAAGATGAGAGTCGACATCAGGTTGCCTCCCGGGCTCTGCATGATAATGGTGACATGGTTTCCCTCGACCCCAGTCTTCCTAAATTCCTCTTCTATCCTGATGTTCCTGTAAAGCCCAAATCTAATCCAGCTCAGATTTGTTGCACTGATCCACTTTGACCCCAAAAGAACCCATCCACCATGGCCTGGATAGTCCAGAAACCCAAGAGCAGGTCCCATAAACCCTTAGAGACCATCTCTGCATCATCTTGGCTCCCGGCGCCACGAATAGTAAAAGGCATGAGCAGCTCTCGGTGCATGATTTCTTGCGCCGAGAACCCTATCCCTTGGCGCGCCGGGAAGCTCCCCCTTGCCCATTTTGCCAAGCCGAGAACCCTATCTCTTGGCGCGCCGGGAACCTATGTATACTTGAACTGCATCGATAAGCAACCCCTTTGGCTCGGGAGGGCTCTGCCATTGCATGAGTTCCACCGGCTTCTATAGGGAATATCAAACACTGCCCCATGGCATGTATATACACATATGAGTAGGGAGGTCTGGCCTCTCTCTTTCTCTTGGCTTTCATCCCGGCACTCCGTGGATGATAGTCTATTTCCCCCTGGGCATAATCCAGATAAAGGGGAGATGCTGTCGAAATACTGATCGATGTTTTAAACCTCATCACGGTCGCGGCTCAGGCTACCTGTGACTGAGATCCTCCTTCCCCCCTAAGCCCGGGCTTTGAACCGCTGACTTAACGATATCATCTGTTTCTACGGTTGGTGTTATTACCTTGCCCGCCTTTCTGGCTTCGGTATGAAGTTCCATTTCCGCACATGAATATATGTTTGCCTCTCGAGGCCTCCTACCTTTAGCGTTTAATCAAGGGTTGTCCTTCTTAGGAAGGGCGTAATTAACGTCATAGCCTTTATGGTATGGCGGACTTCTGGTCCCGACTCGGACTTCACAATCGACTGATCAAGTCAGATCGAGCGCACAATGAAATTGCCACCCCGGTGACTGGCACGCCAATAAATCAATAAAAATAAAATAAATAAAATAAAATAAAAATCCGCGTCCACAGGACCGCATTGGGGATTGGGATCTCATTTTACCTATGGCTGAGTTTGCATACAATGATTCGGTGAATAGGTCTACCGGCATGAGTCCATTTGAGATTGTCACAGGTCGTAGGCCGAGGAAACCCGTTGACCTTGTCCCCATGCCTATCCATGCTAGAGTGTCGGAGTCGGCCGAGTCGTTTGCTAGGCATGTTAGGAGTTTGCATGACGACATCCGTCGTCACATTGAGGCCAGCAATGCACGGTACAAGGAGTTAGCCGATGCCCACCGACACCACCGAGAGTTCCACGAGGGCGAATACGTCATGATCAGGGTAAGACCTGAACGGTTTCCCTCTGGAACCGTTAAGAAGTTGCAAGCTCGCGGAGCCGGTCCATTCAGAGTGTTGAAACGCGTTGGATCCAATGCGTATGTTGTGGACTTTCCCGAGGAATATGGTATAAGCTCTACTTTTAATGTTTCGGATCTAGTTGCATATAGAGACCCAGCGGTGATCCCTAGTGAGCCTTTCGAGCCATCTCCTCCCCTTGAGAGTGATCCCACACCTGAGTGTCCACCTCCAGCCCCGTTGTTACGGCAGCGTGAGCATATAGATCATATACTGGATGAGTAGGTGACAGTTACCAGGAGTGGATCTTACCCGCGCTACCTAGTGTGATAGAGAGGACGGCCCGCTACTGAGGACACATGGATCACACATGGCGAGTTGCAGCGGATTGATCCGGACCTTTTGGAGCGATACAGGAGCGATGCAGACCCTTGCTCGACAGGGTCGAGTTTCTCCCACCCGGGGAGAATTGGTGCGGACACCCGAGCAGTTGATCGGCACGATACGTCGAGCCACCGGTACCGCACACGGAGCACGACTCGAGCCACCTCAGCGTCCATCTGGCTCGGAGACAGCCTGGAGACTCCGCCTTGAGCCTCCCCATTTATGTGTATGCAATTTGTGTTTATTTATTTGCATTCGGTTTGCCATTTTGATTGTAATAAGGGCCTATGTGCAATTCGGACCCCGTGGGCCCCACAGGCCCCAAGGCCCCACCCCATTGGGCCACCTCAACCTAGGGTCCCACGTGGGGTCAGTCAACATGCCATATGGGAGCATCTAGAAGTTTGAATGTTAATTGGACACATGGGGGACAATGGACTAGAAAAGTCCACATGGGAGGCCACCTACCCCCACCAACTAGTCCACCCTCTCTCCTTGGTCCAAGGGCCGCCCCCCCCCCCCCCCCTTTGTTTTTTTTATATTATTTTGTGTGTGTGTGTCACACTCCATCCCAACCCTTGTGGATGCACTTTTTATCGATTTTGATTTATTGTAGTATGTCCGTTTATTTGGTTTGTTAAGTGCGTGGGCGTGCCAGTCACGAAGTGACAATTTATTCGGACTCCGGAGAGCCCATGGTGCGCTCGATCTGACTTCGTCAGACGATTGTGTGGTTCGTGTCGGGACCAAAACCCGCCGCGCCATAAAGGTCACGACGTCATTTACATCCCCCATACGAGGGAACACCCTTGATTAATCGCCGAGATTCAGGGCCTTATGGCCAAGAAATTAATTGCATGAAAGGTCTATTACGAGGTATTGAAATCCTCACGTGAAGGCGGGAAGAAAACCATTCGGGATCATGTCGGTCATGTGCTGACCATTTAATGTTCGGACGAGCGTCCGTCTCGGGAAGAGCGCGATCGTCGCGGGAAGATCGGAGCATATGTATGCCAAGATGTGGCAATTTATTGTTCAGAAGAGCGGAAAATGTTCGGCTAAACCTCGGTTAGAGCGGTCGAAAACTGGCAAATCTGTTGGCCCGGTGCAAGAGCAAGCTGCGACCATACTGCGGTGGGCCCCCCGTGGTCGACGCAAGACTTGCATGAGCATCATTAATATTTTCGGTGCCAAGGGGCAACGGGGGAATATCCCTTGAAACGGCTGAAAAGCCCTGCGTCTAGGGAAGCGGACGTTCGAAACGTATCGGTCATTCGGGAGACCGCTTAATATTCGGACAGGTGTCCGGTTTGAGAATACCGTACTTGTCACGGAAGGACCTGGGATATATGTATGCCAGGATACGGCAAATATATTATTCCAAGACGTTGGAAACATTCGGTTAAATATCGGTTAGTGTAGCAGGAAACCAGTGAGTTTATTGGCCCGGTGCAAGATCGAGTCAGGACCATTCCGGGGGCGCCTCCCGTGGTCCAAACGAGGCTTGCGTGGGCGACGTTAATATTTCCGATGCCGGAGGGCAACGGGGAAGAATCCCAGGACTAGATTCCAAAACCAAAGTGTGTTCGAGGGGAACGAGCTATAGGCCGAAGATATAGGTCAGACAATGACCCTAAGTGGGACGGACCCGAGGGCTATGCGTGACCCGTGAAGGCCTTATTGATGTCCCAATGCATAGGGTCTAAGGATGACGGGAGTCATCTCGTTCTATTCTAATTTTGTCGGTCACTCACGGACCATTTCATGTTCGGACCTAGGTCCGTATCGAAGGTACGACGTAAGCGGAGGCAAAGCCGTTCAAATGTATGCCGAGTTCACGGCAATCTCAATGAAAGAGCGGGAACGAATCCCAACGGGAAAACATCCGATTTGACGAACTATCGGCCCAGAGCGATGCCGGATTACGGCCATATCGGGATGGTTCCCGAGGTCCGAACCCGACTTGGAGGGGCGGCGTTAATGTTCCCTTTATATCGGGTCTCGGGGAGAACAAGGCTGCGGAGCGAGTCTCATTGTTTTATTATTATTTAAAATTTTACCATTATTATTTGTTAATTTATGTATGTCTTTGACTGAGTTCGTTATTACTATCTATTTATCATTTTTTCTTTTTATGATTTATTTATTTATCATTGTTATTGTTAGGTTTGTTATTATTTTTTTGTTCATTTTTATTGTCATTCATTTGCTTGTTGTTTTTGTTGAGTTTGTTATTATTATTCATTCCCTTTTTGTTATCATTTGTTTATTTATCATTCTTGTTGAGTTTGTTATTATTGTCATTTATTTATTCTATCATTATTTGCCTATTTATTACTTTTTGAACTTATTATTATTATTATTTATTTTTTATTCTTATTTATTTATTTATTTATTGTATTTGTTATTATTTATTATTATTATTATTGTTGTTGTTTGTTATTATTTCTCCCTTCTGTGAGTTTGTCATTATTATTATTAATTTTATTTCATTTTTATTATTATTTGTTTATTCATTATATTTTCTTTTAGCTTACTATCATTATTATTTATTCCATTACTATTATTACTTGTTTATTCATTTTTTGAATTTGTTATTGTTATTCATTATTATTGTTATTATTATTATTATTCGTAGCATTGGGAGCGTGCCGGATAGGGAGCTACAAAGTGTGCCGGGTAAAGGCTGATGGAGAGAGTGCCGTTGACGGCCAAGGGAGTGTGCCGCTGGAGGCCGGTGGAGAGTGTGCCGTTGAAGGCTAATAGAGTGTGCCGCTGGAGGCTGGTGGAGAGTGTGCCGTTGAAGGGCTAGTGGAGAGGGTGCTGTTGAAGGCTAAGGGAGGGTTCTTTTTATTCAATAGACCCATGTAGGGAGTTTTCTCCTACTCGTGAGATGCATGAGGGGTTAATTTGGTTTTCTTTTTTATTCATGAAATGCATGTGGTTAGCCTTCTTTTATTCATGGACTGCATGTGAAGAATTTCGGTTTGATTTTCTTTTATTCATGTAGACCACGTTTGTGGTTATGTTCGACAGTCCGTCATAAAGATGCAAGTGTTCAGTTATCCGGGATCTCCATGGTTCATTGTTATTTCGGCGAAGCCGTTTCATTGGTGTTTCATTCTGTTCACTTGCCGTCTCCTTTTGTATTATTGCTCTCCTTTTATTGTTGCTGTTATTAGGCTAATTCTGATGAAAATTCGGCAGCATCTCCCCTAGACCCGGATGGTAAGGGAGATACAGGGAAGCACCCACAAGGAGTGGCGGAACCCGACAATTTGAGGTGGGTGCCAGGGGCAACAACACCTTTGATAAAACTGCGGAAAGCCTGGGAGAATCAACGAACGGAAGACACTTCTATAATAGGCTGGGGGTGCACCGGGTGAATGTATCTAAGGGAAGCTGTGGTACTCGGAGGCAGATAATGGGGAGCCATGAAGAAAGTAAAACAGCGAGAAATGCAGACATAGAAGAAATATTTGTAGGAAGATGTAGAAAATGTTTGCAAGCTTTTCTTCTATTCCTCATAAAAAGGGGAGAAATACGTGGGCTAGTACATTGCAGGGGGGAGAGAATGAAAACAGAAACACAGTGGGGGGAATAATGGAGCATCCACTCCTTCCTCTCTCTTTTCTCTTCTTCTTCTTCTCTTCCTTTTTCACACAGTCAGTGGTGGACCGAGCAGCAAGGGGGAGCAGGAGCTTCTTTTTTCCTCTCTCTTTTCTCTTCTTCTTCTTCTTCTTCTTCTGTTCCTTCTTCACCGGGTCTTCCCCCTTTTTTTTCTTAGCCCTCTGGGATGCCTTATTTATACAGACGGACGTGAAATCGTTTCTTCACTGTATTAGAAGTCCAAGTCTCCATCATACAAGATGGCTTCTTGCAGTGCAAGGCAATGAGCTGTCGGCCAAAAAGGTGAGACTACCGGTCAAAAGTGGTCCTTTTGTCAGATAGGAAGACTGCTACAGTGCTCGGACTGCTACAGTGCTCGGTCTGCTACAGTGCTCGGCCATGTTATGTTGCTCTCTTTTGGCTCGGTTGCTACAGTAGCACGTCCTTCTTCAAATTTGGCTTGGACTACTACAGTGCTCGGTCTGCTACAGTGCTCGGCCTGCTACATTGCTCTCTTCAGGCTCGGTTGCTACAATAGCATGGCCTTCTCCAACTTTAGCTCGGACTGCTACAGTGCTGGGCCATGCTATATTGCTCTCTTTTGTCTCGGTTGCTACAATAGCACGGCCTTCTTCAAGTTTGGCTCAGACTGCTACAGTGCTCGGTCTGCTACAGTACTCGGCCTGCTACATTGCTCTCTTTAGGCTCGGTTGCTACAATAGCATGGCCTTCTCCAACTTTAGCTCGGACTGCTACAGCGCTCGGTCTGCTATAGTGCTCGGCCTGTTACAGTGCTCGGCCATGCTATATTGTTCTCTTTTGGCTCGGTTGCTATAGTAGCACGGCCTTCTTCAAATTTGGCTCGGCCTGCTACAGTGCTCGGCCATACTATATTGCTCTCTTTAGGCTCGGTTGCTATAGTAGCACGGCCTTCTTCGAATTTGGCTCGGCCTGCTACAGTGCCCGGTCTGCTACAGTGCTCGGGCATGCTACAGTGCTCGGTCACACACTATAGCGGAGAAGCCAATGAGGTGTGCCATTAGAGAGGCCAATAAGTGTGTCGTTGGAGGGGCTGAAGAAGTGTGCCGCCAGTGGGCTTGAAAAGGGGTGTATGCCGTTGAAGGCTTTAACGAGTGTGCCGAGGAGGGGCTGGCAATGTGTGCCGCTGGTGGGCCTCCATGGCGTGCCGGGCAGGCCAGGCTTGGAGTGTGCCGTTGGCGAGCCTCCATGGTGTGCCGCTGGGGGGGCAGGCAGTGTATGTCGCTGGTGGGCCTCCATGGCGTGCCGGGCAGGCCTGGCTTAGAGTGTGCCGCTGGCGGCCGCATGGGGCATGCCGTTGAAGGGAGTCAGGGGCGTGCCGTTGAGGGGGCACAGGGAGTGTGCCGCTGAGGGGCATAGGGGGTGTGCCGCTGAAGGGTCCAGGGGCTGTGCCGGCGAAGGGCCATGGGGCGTGCCGCTGAGCGCCTTGGGGCGTGCTGCTGAAGGGGCATCAGGGGCGTGCCGCTGAAGGGATAAATGGGCAGTTTTAAGTCCGTTGTGAGCACGGGTTGTGGCCCATGGATTGTGGGGCTCTTGGTGGTTGATTTCTCTTAACTGTCATGACTCCGGGGGCGGCTTCACGGCAGTGTGCATATTTGGGGAGTCCAGACGACCACTCTCTCCGGGGCTTCTTCGCTCGGTGCCGTTGTTGATGCAAGGCCGAGTAGGATATCTGGGTGTGCAATTTTTGGTGTCCACAAATGCTCCCCACCCACGGGTAGCGCAGGCGAAGGATGAGCCGGGCGGTGCCCGTGGGTGTACTTGACTCTTTTCTCTTCGTCGATGCCGATGGGATGTTGAGAGCTGGCGTAACATGTTGGTCTCGTCTTCTCTTCGTCAGTGCCGACGGGGTGTCGGGAGCTGACGTGGCATGCTCATCTCTTTGTCTCTTCGTCAGCGTCGATAGTGTGCCGGGGGCTGACATGGCATGGCATGCTGACCTCTTTGTCTCTTCGTCAGTGCCGACAGGGCGTCAGGTGCTGACATGATAAGCTGGTCTCTTTGTCTCTTCGTCAGCGCCGCCAGGGTGCCGGGGGCTGACATGGCTTATTGGTCTCTTCTTCTCTTTTTTTTCATTATTACCGACAGGGCGTCGGGAGCTGCAGTAGCATGTTGGTCTCTTTGTCTCTTCGTCAGTGCCGACAGGGTGTCGGGAGCTGGCCTAGTTTGTTGTTCTCTTGGTCTCTTCGTCAGTGCCGACAGAGTGTCGGGAGCTGGCCTGGTTTGTTGTTCTCTTAGTCTCTTCGCCAGTGCCGACAGGGTGTCGGGAGCTGACATGATATATTGATCTCTTGGTCTCTTCACCAGTGCCGACAGGGTGCCGGGAGCTGACCTGGTTTGTTGGTCTCTTGGGCTCTTCGTCAGTGCCGACAGGGCGTCGGGAGCTGACATGGTTTGTTGTCTCTTGGTCTCTTCGCCAGTGCCGACAGGGTGTCGGGAGCTGACATGACATGTTGATCTCTTGGTCTCTTCGTCAGTGCCGATAGGGTGTCGGGAGCTGGCCTGGCTTGTTGTTCTCTTGGTCTCTTCGCCAGTGCCGACGGGGTGTCGGGAGCTGGCCTGGTTTGTTGTTCTCTTGGTCTCTTCATCTCTTTTCTTTCTATTCTTTTTTTTTCTCTCTCTTCTTTTTTTCTTCTCCTTTTTGTCATCCCCTTTTTTCTTCTCTCTTTTTTGTTTTTTATTTTTTTTTCTTCCCTTCTCTTCTTTTTTTTTCCTCTCTTTTTTTTTGAAGCACTCCGGGTGGCTGCTGGCATGGATGCCAATGATGTAAGAGCTGTCGGCGCGGCGGCCGATGATTGAAAGCTGTTGGCACGGGAGCCAATAATTGAAAAGCTATCGACCCGAAGGCCGATGATTGAAAGCTGTCGGCTCAGGGACCGATAATTGAAAGCTGTTGGCATGGGAGCCAATAATTGAAAAGCTGTTGACCCGAAGGCCGATGATTGAAAGCTGTCGGCTCAGGGGCCGATAATTGAAAGCTGTTGGCATGGGAGCCAATAATTGAAAAGCTGTTGACCCGAAGGCCGATGATTGAAAGATGTCGGCTCAGGGGCCGATAATTGAAAGCTGTTGGCATGGGAGCCAATAATTGAAAAGCTGTCGACCCGAAGGCCGATGATTGAAAGTTGTCGGCTCAGGAGCCGATAAGGGAAGTGTGGACACCAAAAATTGCACATCCAGATGTCATGCTCGGCCCAGCATCAACAACGGCGCCGAGTGAAGAAACCCCAGAGAAACCAAGCACAAAAGGCCCCACAGCCCATGGGCCTCAAAGAGAATCAAACGGGCCATGGCTCGTGCCCACAATAGGCTCACAACAACCCTGGGTACACACAACCCTTGGGGAGCCCTTCAGCGGCACGCCCGGCCCCAAGGGGCCTCAACGGCACGCCCTGGCAAGGCCCAGCGGCACGCCCCGAGGATCCCTTCAGCGGCACACCCCCTTGGGGTCCCCAACGGCACGGCCTTCAACGACACACCCCCCCTGGGGGGGGTCTTCAACGGCACACCCCCTGGGGGGGCCTTCAACGGCACACCCCCCTGAGGGGTCTTCAACGGCACACCCCCTGGGGGAGCCTTCAACGGCACACCCCCCTGAGGAGCCTTCAACGGCACACCCCCTGGGGGAGCCTTCAACGGCACACCCCCCTGAGGGGTCTTCAACGGCACACCCCTGGGGGGGTCTTCAACGGCACACCCCCCTGGGGGGGGGGGGGCCTTCAACGGCACACCCCCTGGGGGGGCCTTCGACGGCACACCCCCCTCGGGGGCCTTCAACGGTACGCCCCCCCAGGTGGGTTCACCGGCGCCCCCCTTCGAAGCCCTTCAGCTGCACAGCCCTTTGAGGCTTCAGCGGTACGGCCTTTGGGGCCTTCAACGGCACGCCCAAAGGGGTCTTCAGCGGTACAGCCTACAAAGGCTTCAGCGGCAGGCCTTTTTGGCTCTTCAGCGGCACGCCCCTTCGAAGCCCTCCAGCGGCACAGCGGTGAAGTCCTTTCAACGGGCGACGTGAGGCCCATGCCCTACGCATCCTTGGCGCGCAGTGGAGCCGTCTGAGGTGGCAGCCGATCGTTGGGCCACGCAGGCTACCCCACTGACAGCCAGGACAGAGGGGAGTCAAACCCCATCATCACGGGTTGCTTCCCGCCCTCGACAGCCATGCTCGAAGGCTCCCCGCTGCTGAGGGTATAAAAGACGCCTTCCAGGAAGAAAGAAGGGGGAACATCCGAAAGGAGGCAGACGGACAGACACAGAGACGGAGAAGAAAAGAGAAGAAGAGAGAAGAAGAAGAAGAGGCTCCCTCCCGGCCGGGAGTTTCCTCCGACGACCACCACCACCGGAAGAGAGCAAGAGTAAGGGAGAGAGGATTCGATGTAATGGGGAGGGAGTTAGGGGCGGCTGGCCTCCTTCCTGCCCTTCGTTCCTCCTCTTCCTTTATGTCTTCTTTTCTTTTGTGGGGTTTTTTTTCCCCTTTCTTGGCCATGGCCTTATCTTTGGCTTTCCTTTTTTGGTATTATATGTATATAGGGCCGTGCCCTCTCGATTCCCATGAATGAAAGTCGCCCCTCTATGGGTTTTCTCTTTGATTTCGTTGGCTCATGCTAGTCCTCGCGGTTTCCAACGGGTTGTCCGTTCTTCTCTCCATCTCCCCACTCCTTCGGTGTTCTTGGGGTCTCCATGTCGGTATGACCGTCCTCCCATGAGCCTTGGCCTTACAGGCCCTCCAATTCGTCCCGTGGCCCTCGGCTATGTTCACCGGTTTAGGGAGGAGGGAGACCCTCTCCATCTCTTCCAATACCCAGCAACCAAGTGACTCCCCCCCCCCCCCCGGGGCCTTGAATCCCTCTCTCTCTTCCTCTTGGATAGCCTGCAGACCTCCCAGTTCACATGTTCAACCCCCTTTAAGTCCCCCAGCGGTGCACCTTTCCGGCCTTTGGCCGGCACACCTTTCCAGCCTTCAGCGGCACGCCCAGATCAGCCTTCAGCGGCACACGCCCCATTGGCCTTGCCCTTCAGCGGTACGCCCACCCTTGGCCTTCAGTGGCACGCCCCATTGGCCTTGCCCTTCAGCGGTACGCCCACTCTTGGCCTTCAGCGGCGCGCCCCATTGGCCTTGGCCTTCAGCGGCACACACCCTGTTCAGCCCTCAGCGGCACACCCTGTTCAGCCCTCAGCGGCACACCCTTCAGTCCTTCAGTAGCTTATTCCTTGGCCAGTCCCAGTCCATGCCCCTTAGAGGCCTTCAGTCTGTCGTTCTCCTTCGCGTTTTCCGAGGCTCTACAAAGGTGTTGCTCCCCCGGGGGCCCACCTCCAGTTGTCGGGTTTCGCCACTCCATGTGGGCGCGTTCCCTTTATCTCCCTTACGCCCTAGGTCAAGGGGAGATGCTGTCGAATTTTTGTCAGGAATTAATAAACAATTAAAAGAGGCAAAAGGAGGCAATAAACAAGCAATCAACTAATGAAGCCTTCCAATTTATCAAATCACTGCCGGCATCATGATGAGAACTGGACCGAGCTGACTAACCACCCGGCAGCCTGAGCATCCGACCCACAAGGAAAGAGATCGAACCGAACAAAGAGAACAAAACAAGGGGGAAGTTTGTATAAAACTGCCTACAAATTGAAACAAGAAGAAAAGAAAAGTCTTAAAACAAGTAATTAAAAACTGGATTAACCTCCATCACACTCCCTGTTCTGCCTTCAGCGGCACACACATGCCCAGCCCTCAGCGGTACGCCCAGCCTCCAGCGGTACACACATGCCCAGCCTTCAGCGGTACACCCCCCACAGCCCTCATCGGTACGCCCCTGCAGCCCTCAGCGGTACGCCCTTTGCAGCCTCCAGCGGTACACCCCCCCACAGCCCTCATCGGTACGCCCCTGCAGCCTTCAGCGGTACGCCCCTGCAGCCCTCAGCGGTACGCCCTTTTCGGCCCTTAGCGGCACACCCCAGCCCTCAGCGGTACACTCCCGTTTCCCCCCTTCGCCGGCACACTATACACATACACATATACAACTTGATAAGGGCATTAATAATAGCAAATAAATTAATAAAAATTACACTAATTGAAGGACTCCAAATGCGCAATATTAATCACAGTAAAAGAGGTGGGAGGGCTAATCAAAAGAATATAAATAACGAACATATGATAATAATAAGAGTAATCATGCATAAAAAAAAAAGAAGAAGAGTCATCCCGGACAAAGGCACGAATAAACAATAAGCATCAAACCGGAAATCCCAGAAGGTATAACTAAGAAAGCCCCCAGATAAAAGACGCTAACATCCACACTGCAGCCTTCCCTCTCTCCCCGGGACCCGGGGCAAAAGGAACAACAACGCTGCCCCTTTAGGTCGAGCCCGAGTCTCGGGAATTCCTCCGATATGGCCGGGCTTTGATCTAACCTCGGGCCGATACCCTAATCGGACCGGATTCGTTTTCTCGTTCCGGATACCTTCCGAATCCTCATTAAAATTGCCGCACGCTCGGCAGACATTTGAAGGGACCTACCTCGATTTTCTCATTACGGCGCTGCCACGGACTTGTGTCCGAATACAAATGGTCTACGAGTGGCCGACACGGCCGACAGTTTATGGCCTCAATACAACTTTCAGTGTGACCCATCCCTATCTCTCTCGCATAATTAGTGTTACTCCTTTCGGCCGCGGGGCCCCTAATTTCGGCAATTAATCAAGGGTATTCCCTCGTATGGGGGATGTAAATGACGTCGTGACCTTCATGGCGCGACGAGATTCGGTCCCGACACGAACCACACAATCGTCTGACGAAGTCAGATCGAGCGCACCTTGGGCTCTCCGGAGCCCGAATAAATCGTCACCTTGGTGACTGGCACGCCCACGCACTCAATAAACGAACAAACCGAAAAGAGAGAACGAAGAGCGAACAGAAAGTGCGTCCACAACTCTGGCACGCCCGGTGGGACCGATCCACCCTTCATCTCTTTGCCGAAATTAGGGGCCCCGCGGCCCCCCTCCTGTTACACTAATTATGCCACTTTCTTAAATGCAGGAAAAATTAAGCGGAGAAGAGAAAGCAACATCATGGAACCAACAATGGCCGTTGTTTGCGGTCCTCAAGTCGTGGAGAACCATGTCCGAGGCGGCTACCTGGCGGTGCCCCTCAACTTCGGGAGCTTCCCTCCCACAGTGGGCTTCCCCAACTTCTTGGGGGTAGCCTTCGCCAACATCCTCGAGGTGAAGGCGCCCGAAGAGTCCCAGGTCAACGCTCCCGCCCCGGGGGCCACTGAAGCTGCTGCCGGCCGAGGGATGGCCAAGAACAATACCAGCGTCCCGACGACGACGCTGAGCTGCAACGTGCACCACGTGCACCAGACTGCCGGCCCACCCCACCAAGGGTCGGCATCCCACCGAAGAAGGCTTCGGAGGAGCAACACCGGCGCCGGCTCAGGGCGTCGCATGTCCAACTCTGGAAAGTCCATGACGGTTGGGGCCCTCCGAGTCCGCCTAGACGGGCAGAGGTCCCAGGTGACGCCAGACCGCGTCGTCCCGACCGTCCCAGTCCGCAACTCCTTTCAAGGGCTGGAGAAACTGAAAGGGAAGGTGACGCCCGCTGTTGTGGCCACCCCACCAAAAATTGCACCGGCTCACAGGCTGGCCAAACTAAAGCAAGTCTGGGTACCCAAGGAGGCCCAGCACACGGCACCCGCCCAGCCAGGGCCCAGCACTCTCCGCCCGAGGAGGGCCCGAAGAGATGATAGGGTCGAGGTGATGACCCCAACTCTCCGACCAGCACCCGTCATCCCGGTGCCGCCTGAGAATGCTCACCGCCGACGCCGGGGGCGCCGACACAACGCCACTCGCCCTGCTTTCACGGCCTACTCTCCTCCTGCCGCTGTCATCGACAGGCAACCACAGGCCGCTCTCCCTGACCAGGAGTGGGAAGGGATCGAGCAGGCCATGAGAAACTACCTCCGAGGCCCGGGTAGCACCCCCGCTGGCCGCCAGAGACTACTGGGGGCAATGACCTCCGCCTTCCAGGAAGAAAGACAGGGACTTGCACCTAGTATGGAGTCGAGGACCCGTCCGGAGGAGCCGCGCCAGTCCCCTATACGGGAGGAAGCGCCTCCCCGACGGTCGGTCTTCGACAGGCTGACATTCCCAGGAGGACCATCCCGGAGGGCGTCGAGAAGAAACAAGAATAAGAAATGGCAGATATTCGCCTGCAATATGGCAGGGGTCCATGGTCGGTATGGGGCCTTACCCACCGACCCGGAGGAGTTGGCCAGAATAGCCGCCAGGCCGGGACCCCTTACCAGAAGAAGGAGAGCGGCAGGCGGCGCGACACCTACAGGAGCCGAAGGGGCCCTATCTGAGGAACCCCTCACGGCCCTCACGGCCCTCACAGCCAATGTAGTCACCACCGGCGATGCGAGTGGTGGACCCTCGACCTCATCCGAGGACGCCCCGGCCGAAGAGACAGGGGGCATGCCCAGTCTCCCCACAGCTGACCCCGCAATGCTGCTCATGATGCAACGATTCCAGCAGGAAATCGAATCACTTAAAAAGCAGCTGAATGAGAGAAACACACCACCCCCGATGTCCTGGCAGACTGAGGTCACACCCGAGGTACCCAGGGACAGGGGGCAGTCTTCTGAGGCAACTCTTCCAGCAACCCTCGATCCCCTCGGGGGCACGCCCCCGCAGCAGGCACATTGCACAGCGGTGACCCCACCACAGGCTCCACTTTCACAAGGGTCTCCTATGGCCCCCCGAGCGACCGTGGTAGCCACCCCGAGCGCACAGCCCGCTCATTTCTACCTGAGCCCAGTCGACCCGGCGGCAGTCAGCCGGTTGATGCTCGAGCAGATGATAGACATGAAGCTGGCCGAGAGGGGCGAGGGGGATCAGACGCTGTTTGACATCTACCGGGTACCCTACCCGGCCCACGATGCCGCAAGGAAGCTGCCGGTCGGCATCACCAAGCCGCCGAAGTTTGAAAAATTCAACGGGCAAGGGTCCCCCAGAGAACACATTGCTTACTATGTGAACATCATGGGAGATTTAGCTGCTGATGAAGCCTATCTCTTGAAGTTCTTCGGCTCGACACTTACCGGACTCGCCTTCGAGTGGTACTCCAGCCTGCCACCCGGGTCCGTTGCTGACTGGCCTGACATGCAAAAGAAGTTCAAGGAAAGATTTTATGTTACAGAACGGGAAGTCACTGTAGCAGAGCTCTATGCTACGAGACAGAAGAGCGATGAGTCGGCCCTCGACTACATCAAGAGATGGAGGAACCTCAGCATGAGGTGCAGGCGTCCCCCGCACCAGGAGGACGCGGTGCAGATCTGCAAACAAAACCTGAAGAAAGAAATCCTGGAAAGGATGATTGGCACTGAGGTCAAGACATTCGACCGCCTGAACAACGTGGTAGCAGAGATCGAGGCATTTTTGGCCCGATACTCCTCCACTCCAGCCATGTCAAGCCAGAGAGCCAGACAGGCCGAGAAGAAACCAACTCCCCCTGAGGTGCACACATTAGACTTCTAGGCTTTTGAGAAGCAAAAAGAGAAAGCCAAGGCGGCCGCCAACCCTCCGCCGCCTAGAACCACAGAGCGGCGGGAAGGCCCCTCGCTAAGGGAGAAGATGAGAAACAAGCTATATTCCTTCTCTCGAGACAAATCCAAGCTCCTGTTTGAATGGGCAACTAGCTACAATAAGATCACACTGCCCGAGCCGAAAAGGCCTGGCGACTTGAAGAAGAAGGATGACCCGCACTTCTGCATGTATCATCGGGTGCTCGGGCATACCATTGAAGACTGCTACGTCTTCAAGGATGTTATTGAGTCCTTAATTAGGGACGGGGAGCTCGACATGGGGGAGCATAAAGTAGACCCCCCGCAGCCACACGAGCTGCCCAGCATAGCCTCCTCCGTCAATATGATCTCACTATATCAGGAGCTGCCAGAAGAATGGGCGGAGGCCTGTGCCCGTGCCACTTATGAAACCTTTATCATGGCCCCAGCTCAAGACCAGGAAGGGTGGCAGACTATACCTAGAAAAACCAGAAAGGCGCGCGCCTCTCGACCTACCCCAGGAATTCACTCGAGGGTAGCAACGCCCCTGCCTGCACCGCCCCCGGTAAACCCTGTTTGCCACATCACGGCCCCCCGGCTGGTCATGAGGCGGCCCACTCGCAACAAGAAGAGCTCTGCCCCGTTGCGGATGTACAAAAAGACTAGCCCGGCGGTTGAAAAACTCCAGGCTATTATTGACGGGCTTGAAGATTATGAGCAGCCCAAAATCCAGCCCGTCGAACTAAAACAATATGTTCCCTGGGAGGAGTTCGAGTCACTCGAGCTGGCTCCGGGAACAGAAGCTGATGCAGACAAAGAGCCTCCCCTGTGGGGTGAACTCCCTCAAGAGCAGCCATCCGCTGCGGCGGGCAAGAAGAAGAAGAAGAGAAGACCCAAGGGCAAGAAGAAAAAGGAGGTCATCTTCGCCTGCAACACCCTCTCGGCGTTGTTCGACACCTCTCTCTCCCTGGAAGAAAAAGAAGAAGAGCCACCCCATGAGCCAGCAGAGGTGAGTCAAGCTGAAGCATCCACCTCCCAGCATGCCACCAGGTCAGGGAGGAAGTGGGGGCGCCCTCCTCAGGGCAGCCTCAACATCATGCTCAGGGGGGAACAACCATACCAGGTTACTGAGCCCGAGGTCCGAGGCACCGAGATCCCTCCTCCATCAGGCCTCTACCCCGGGGGTACCAAGAGCCAAGGCGCCCCGTCATTCGCCGAGTTCCTGTCCGCTCGAGCAGGAAGGCGGGTACACCCCCAGGGGTCCGCTACGACCAGTAAAGCAAGCATTCCTCAAGCTCTACCAGCTACAGCTCCTGCACATCCAGAGGAAGAATTCAGCGGCACCCCAAACCTCGCCGAATTCATGCGAGCAGCGGAGGAGGCCCAGCAGGCCCCGCCGGCTCAACAGGCCACAGCAGAGCCCACAAAACAGGCATCCCCTGATCCGGCACCCCAATCCCAGGATGACGGCAGGCGCAGCAAGCCCGAAGAGATGAAACTGCTCAAGGTACGGGCGGCCGAGCGGATAGTCAGACATCTCAAGAAAATCCCAACCCGGTTCACGGTGTGGGAGATGCTGTCTTTGAATGAAGAAACACGGCAAGCCATCATCGCCGCACTCCAGACGCCAGCACACCTTGAAGCCTGTTTGGCAGAAATGTCACCTGAAGTAGCAGTGGCTTTCACAGAAGATGACATGCTCCTACCGACTTGCAGCCATAACAGGCCCCTCTACATGAAAGGGCAGCTGAACGGCCAGCCTATCAACAGGGTCTTGATCGACCCAGGGGCAGCAGTGAATATACTCCCGTATCGGGTGTACCAGAAGCACTACTTTGACGTACACCTGGTCGAAGTTAAAAATGTCAAGATTGCCGGTTTTAACCAGAAATGTGAGGTTCCCATGGGAGTCGCAGAGTTCAACTTGACCTTTGATGACTTCACCTCCAAAGTCCAGTTCCACGTCATCAACTCCAACACTTCCTACAAGGCGTTGCTTGGCCGGCCTTGGCTACACCAAAATAGGGTGGTGCCCTCCACCTTGCATCAGTGCATCAAGTACCCCTGTGGGGGAAAGGAAGTCAGAATCTTCGCCGACCTCCACCCGTTCGAGGTGTTCGAGTGTCACCTGTCAGATGCTAATCTATACTTAGAGAAGGCGAAGCAAGCTCCTCAAGTCATCCAAGACAAGGGAAAGAAGAAAATGGAATCGGGAGGCTGGTTTCCTCCGCCGCCCCCAGGCTATGTGGCTCCCCCACATGTACCATTCATTGCACAAGAAGAAGGGGTATTTAGGGCAGCCCCTCTCCCTATCTACCCCACACCGGGGGCACCCTGTCTCGAAGACTTGCTAGAAGATGTCAGGGTCCCGCCAGGGATCGTCAAGCCGATAGCGGAAATTGAATGCCAAGCAGCTGAACAACTGAGAACCTTCGAGGTGCCTAACCCCGAGGGGCCGCCCACTATCTTTTATGTTGCTGGGGAGAAGCCAGTCAGGGAGGACGATGATTGCCGGTCCCCTGACGAGTTGCATGACCCGCACGTCCCCATTACGGGACTTCCCCACATGACTGACCGGGCAGTCAGAATGGTCAGAAAGCAGAAGATTCCTCCCTACCAGCCCTCCAGCCGGAAGGAAATGTTTGAAAGAATGTGGAACCCACCAAACCTGGATCGACGGTTGCTGAAAATCACCAAGCACCCCAGTCTGGGCTTTTCACTAGAAGATTACTACGAGACTGATGTCATATCGGTCTCAACATGGCCCGGCGACGACCCCGCAGAACCTACAGATTCACGGGAAGCCTGTCAAGATGCATATCCTGCGCCCCCAGTGCAGGAGGCACAAGATGAGGAGATCTTCCTTTGGAAACCTCCCCGCCGCCGTTGCATAGAGAAGACCCCCTCCTTCTCCGAAGTGTCGACCTCGAAAGGGCACACCGGCGAGACACCTTCGCCCCGGCCGGCCGGCGAAGCAAGGAGCAGCAGCATGGGCCATGCTCCGAATTCCCCTCGATACGACCCCGTCATGTACGCCTTGTACCACAGGCAGCAACGGGAGATCGAGATGCTGAAGAGACGGCTAGCCGAGTTAACCTCGCTAGTCGCCGACCTGATCCAGGGCTCCCTCCCCCCATGGGGTGGCCGGATGCCTCGGCCCCGAGGCACCAGTCCCAGCACCCCCGCTTTGTCAAGGCGGGAAATGAGAGACATGGCAAGCTCGCTGACCGAGCGGCTGACCAGGCAAGGGCTGACACTCCAAGAGAAGCTACAGAAGCCTTATTCCTTTCCGAGAGAGAAGACCCGGGGCATCTTCGACTGGGCTTGCCACTACGGCAAAGTCTCCCTTCCACGGTCCAAGAGGCCGCAAGACACCCGAAGAAGCGGGGACCCACTATTTTGCCCTTACCACCAGATGCTGGGTCACGCCATTGAAGACTGCTATGTCTTCAAAGACATTGCTCAGAGCCTCATTGACAGGGATGAGCTCAGAATGGGGGACTACGTGGTAGCCCCACCACGCCCCCATGTGGCGGACAGCCCCAGGGCAGGAGCCTACACTGTGTCCATCCAACACCAGGCGCCTGAAGATGTGGCCGCCCCGGCCCCCGTCCAAGCTGTCTACGATAAGTACATAGAAGACCCCGAGGTGGCCCTGTGCCTCTCTGACCCAGCGGACCTCGTTTACCCGGCAGCTGCGACCCAGGAGGAGTGCGAGGTGAATGCAGCCTCCATGCCCAGTCATGATGGACAAGAAGAAGAAGATGGCATCCTCGAGCCCGAGGACAATGAAGACCAGGGCTTCGTCGATCTGTCGCCAGCCCCGCCGGAAATTGAAAATGGCGGCCAGGCCACAGTCGACGAATTGGTTGAAATCAACCTTGGCACAGAAGACAATCCCAGGCCAACTTTTTGGAGTGCTCTCATGCCCCTACAGGAGAGGGAACAATACACAAAGTTGCTGCAAGAATTCCGGAATTGCTTTGCCTGGAACTACAAAGAAATGCCCAGACTTAGCCCTGAGGTGACTCAGCACATGCTGTCCATCGATCCCAAGGTGGAACCAGTGAAGCAACCTCCCCGGCGCATGAGACCGGAGCTAACCAGCCAGATCTGCAAAGAAGTCGACAAGCTCATAAATGTCGGCTTCGTGGCGGAAAATCAATACACCACATGGCTGGCCAATATTGTACCAGTGAAAAAGAAGAATGGACAGATCAGGATTTGCGTGGACTTCCGCGACCTGAATAAGGCCTGCCCGAAAGATGACTTCCCGGTGCCTATCACCGAGGTGATGATTGATGCAACCACTGGCCACGAGGCCCTGTCCTTCATGGATGGATCGTCCGGCTATAACCAAATTTGGATAGCCGATCACGACCGGGTCCACACAGCTTTCCGGTCACCCAAAGGGATATTTCACTACAAGAGGATGCCCTTCGGCCTCAAGAATGCCGGTGCCACATACCAGCGGGCGATGACCAAGATCTTCGACGAGCTGCTGTACGGCAAGGTCGAGTGCTACATTGATGATCTGGTCGTCAAGACGAAGAAAAGAGACGAGCACCTGAGTGACCTCAGGGTCGTCTTCCAAAGGCTCCGACAGTATGGGCTGAAGATGAATCCCATGAAGTGCGCCTTTGGCGTGTCCAGCGGGAAATTCCTCGGCTTTATTGTCCGGCACAGAGGGATCGAGATCGACCCCCTGAAGATAAAAGCCATCCAGGAGTTGCCTCCTCCCAAGAGTCTGGGAGAGCTGAGGTCCCTGCAGGGGCGTTTAGCTTACATCCGCCGATTTATCTCCAACCTGTCAGGGCGCTGCCAACCCTTCCACAGACTCATGATGAAGGATGCACCCTTCAGCTGGGGTCACGAATGCCAGCACGCGTTCGACCAGCTAAAGGAATACCTGAAGACCCCGCCTGTCCTGGGGGCACCTGTCAAAGGCAGACCGCTGATTCTATACATAGCGGCCACCGAATATTCACTGGGGGCAATGCTCGCCCAGAACAATGATGAGGGAAAAGAGCAGGCTCTCTACTACCTCAGCCGAAGATTGGTGGGTGCAGAGGCTAAGTACACCCCAATTGAGAAGATCTGCCTTGCCATGATTTTTGCAGTCAAGAAGATGAGGCACTATATGTTGTCCCATGAAGTCAGCTTGATATCCAGGGCCGACCGCATTAAGCACATCCTTCTTCAGCCCGTCCCAAAGGGGCGCCTTGGCAAGTGGGCCGTGCTACTCATGGAGTTCGATATCACCTACGTGCCGTAAAAGGCCATTAAGGGACAAGCCGTCGCGGACTTCTTCGCAGCACATCCCGTGCCCGAAGACTCCCCGTTGGCCACCGAGCTACCTGAAGATGAAACACTAGAGGTAGACCAAATACAGCAAGCCATCTGGCAGCTTTACTTTGATGGAGCCTCAAGGACAAAAGCGACCCCGTCCGGGCGCGCCAAGGTACGAGCCGGAGCAGGCATCGTCCTCAAGTCGCCGGACGGAGAGGTGATGCACACTTCCTGCTGCATCAGCAAACCCTGCACCAATAATGAAGCAGAGTATGAAGCTCTGATCATCGGCCTCCAGGTCGCCCTCCAGATGGAGATCAAAATGCTCCAAGTGTTCGGCGACTCGCTGCTGGTCGTCAAGCAAGTCCAGGGGCAGTTTGATGTCCGAAAACCTGAGCTGCTCCCTTATCACGCTAAGGCAAAGGGGCTCATGGAGCGGTTCTACCTCCTCGAAATAGGTCATGTCGCCCGAGGGGAGAACGCCCAGGCCGACGCCTTGGCAAAATTGGCAAGCTCACTGGCAGTGCCTCCAGATGGACCTCTCAGCATCCAAATAATAAACCAACGCCAGATGCCCAGCATGATAGAAGAGGAATCAGAAGAGGAAGACCTAGAGGTCACTACAGTAGAAGCCGTCAGCCTGCCCGACTGGAGAGACCCCTTGATGCAGTGGTTCAGGCACCAGCAGCTACCCGACCGAAGAGAAGAAAAGATCAAGCTAGTCAGAACCAAGGACTCCTATGAGCTCCGAAGCGGAATATTATTCTGGATTGTGGCCGATGCCAAACGGAAGCTACTCCTCCGATGCTTGTCCATTGAAGAAGCATGGAGGGTTATGAAAGAGGTCCATGCCGGCACAGCTGGTGCACACCAGACGGGGCCGAAAATGAAAATTGAAATCAAGAAACTTGGCTATTATTGGCCTGCAATGTTCAACGACTGTTGCGAGTATGCTAAGTCGTGTCAGAAATGTCAGGAGCATGCCACTATTCCCAGAAGACCTCCTGCGCCATTACACCCAACAGCGCCAAGTTGGCCGTTCGCCCAATGGGGAACGGACGTCGTGGGCCCCTTACCCGCATCTTCCACAGGCTGCAAATACATTCTGACGGCGACCGACTACTTCTCCCGCTGGGCCGAGGCCGTCGCCTTACGGGAGGTCACCGGAGAAATCGTGGCCAGGTTTGTCCTCCGCAATATCATATTCCGGTTCGGCGTGCCCGACCGAATTGTGTCAGACAATGGCAACCACTTCCGCAACCAGAAGGTCTACCGACTAGCAGAAAAATATAAAATTGATTGGAGGACCTCAACTCCTTACAATCCACAGGCTAATGGGCTGGCCGAAGCTTTCAATAAGACACTCTGCACCCTCCTGGCCAAGACTGTCAGCTCTAACAAGAAAGATTGGGAAGAAAAGATGTACGAGGCGCTATGGGCATACCGAACCGTATACAAGACCCCAACGGGCTGCTCGCCCTTCTCTCTCGTATACGGCTCGGAAGCGATCGTCCCCGTCGAACTGGAGATACCGTCCCTCAGGGTCGCCATTCAGCATGGGCTCGTCCCCGAAGGGCAGACCAACACCGAGCAAAGGCTCGAAGAACTCTCCAGTCTGGAAGGAAAGCGGCTTCAAGCCCAACAGAATATTCAGGTCTACCAAGCCCGAATTTTGAGCGCCTTTGACAAGCTAGTCAAGGAGCGCGAATTCAAGAGAGGTGACCTTGTCATGGTCAAGAGAAGAGATCCCATGGCGGCTAACCCCAAAGGTAAGCTGAACGATAACTGGCTCGGGCCCCACGTAGTCCAAAAAGTCTACGAGGGTGGAGCCTATGTAATTGTCAACCATCGCGGGGAAGTTCAGTTCCCGCCTCTTAATGGAAGGCACTTGAGACTGTTCCACGCTCCGGCGCCCCCATTCAGGTAATAATATTACTCTTCGTCCCATTTTTGGGGCGGATTTGTGTGATTAACGTCTGAATGATTTGACCAGCCGAGTTTCAAAAAAAAATGATGAAAAGAATAATAAAAAAGGGAGACCAGGAAAAGAGGAAGCAAAGAAAAAAAGAGAGAAAAAAAAATATAGACAAAAAAAAGAAGAAGCAAAAAAGAGAAAAAGGAATAGAAAAGAGAAAGGAATAGAAAAAAAGAAGAGAGAGAAAAATAGAAAGACAAAAAAGAGAAGAAGCAAAAAAAGAGAAAAGGAATAGAAAAGAGAAAGAAAGAAAAAAAAAGAAGACGAGAGAAAGAAATAGAAAGACAAAAAAAGGAAGAAGCAAAAAGGGAGAGAAGAAGAACCAGAAAAGGGGAACGCCCCCCATTTCCAGTCGCCGCCCCGCATCAGCGGAGGTACTAAAAATTGACTAAACAAACTCTTCTCTCCATCCTCCCCGGGCGGTGAGTACCCCTTTGGCTCGGACCTCACGTCCGGGTCATTGACTAAACAAACTCTTCTCTCCGTCCTCCCCGGGCGGTGAGTACCCCTTTGGCTCGGACCTCACGTCCGGGTCATTGACTAAACAAACTCTTCTCTCTGTCCTCCCCGGGCGGTGAGTACCCCTTTGGCTCGGACCTCACGTCTGGGTCATTGACTAAACAAACTCTTCTCTCCGTCCTCCCCGGGCGGTGAGTACCCCTTTGGCTCGGACCTCACGTCCGGGTCATCGACTAAACAAACTCTTCTCTCCGTCCTCCCCGGGCGGTGAGTACCCCTTTGGCTCAGACCTCACGTCTGGGTCATTGACTAAACAAACTCTTCTCTCCGTCCTCCCCGGGCGGTGAGTACCCCTTTGGCTCGGACCTCACGTCCGGGTCATCGACTAGACAAACTCTTCTCCCCGTCCTCCCCGAGCGGTAAGTACCCCTCTGGCTCGGACCTCCCGTCTGAGTCACCGACCAAGCATACCTTGCTATCCGCCACCTCTGAACGACAAAAAGGGTCTCTGGCCAAGTACCCCTCTCTCGAGACCAGCACGCGCTTCCAATATTGCGGCAAAACCAGGAAGCTGCCCGTTCGGTATGGTGGAGTGGTCCCCTCGTCCTCCCCCTGGGAAGGCGAGCACTCTCCTATACCCTGACACGGGTCCCTACCTGGTCCTCCCAAAGCGAATCCCCGCAAAAACTCATACCCTGCCAACCGGCCTCTACGAAAAAGGGGGGGAAGATACAAGAGCGAGAGAAGAGGAAGAAGAAGACAATATGCACGGAAGAGAAAAAAGGGTAAGAAAGCTCCCTCTGGGGCAAACACATACACAAAGAACGCGTGAAATCATAAATGCTTTGCTCTATTCAAAAGAGGATCAGACTACATATGCTTCGGGGCATACCCCTGTGTTACAAAAAGAGAAGAAAAAGATAAAGGGAGCCACGCCTAGTCAAGGCCCCTGAAGATGTCCTCTAGTGGCAGAATCCCCACGCAAGGGAAGTTCGTCCGGTCGCGGAGCCGCCCCCTCCGCTCCTCTAGCTGAGTAAGCTCCGCCTCCATGGACTCCACCTCGGCTTGAGCGGCACCGAAGGCTTCTTTCTCTCTCTCGGCCACTTCCTCATTCACGGCAAGATCAAGCTTAGCTGCAGCGAGGTAGCCCTCTAATTTTATAATTCGGCTCTTCAAGGACGGGACCTTGCCCTCGCTCCCCTCCCAAGCCTCTCTATGGCGCTCCCTGTCGCCTCGCCGTGTTTCCAAGGCTTGCAGATACTCGTCCGCCTGGGCATCCAACGCGGCACGCTCATCAGGAGCCTGGGTCTCGAGGAAGTCACGGCGCTTGATGTATTTCAATAACAGCAAGACCCGCCGCGACCATTCCCCCAGCGGGCAGCCAAGCACTTGCAGCGCCCCGGTCAGCTGCGTCACTATGGTGTGCACCTCCCGATACGACAAAGAGGGATCGGCAAGGAGCATCGCCCGTAGGGTGGTCAACATATGGCGGACCGGTGCTTCCGACGAGGTGTGGCCGACCGAAGGCGGGGCTGGGGGAGCAAATTTCACTGTGCTGTCCACCTCCGCCCACAAGCCGGCGTCCACCGTGACGGAAGAAGATGGAAGGGCAAGAGTCAAGTCGCCTGGCTGGCGTGGCTCGACAGAGAATCCTTGGCCAACCACCGCCAAGGAAGCGGCCGAGACCAGCGCTGAAGCATCCGGCGTCTCTATCATCCGCTGCTCCCCTGTCTCCTCTTCCCCGGCTCCGTCTGCTTCGGCCCCTGGCTCGACAGGCGAGGGTGCAGCTGTCTCTACCCTGGCCGAAGGAGGAGCCTCGAGCAGAGCTGGACCCGAGGATGCCATCCATGAACTCCTCTCTCGCGGCTGGGATCCCTCCAGGTGTGCGCGAAGCCCCGTAAATATTCGCCTCAGGAGCGGGTCCTCCATCTGGGCCGGAAGCTTCGGGAAAGGTGGAAGTGGAACCATCAGTCGGGGTAGGTGCCCCGCTTCCACCAGTGTAGCGAGACTCGCCGCCCCTAAGTCGGAGACGAGAGCCGGCCCCTCCACCGCTATCGGGGTGACGCTTGGTCGCCGCTTGGCCACGGCCTTTCGGACACGACCAGACGTCTTCTCCGGTCCCGACGTCGCCTGACCATGTGGAGGGAAATCAGCCATTCGCCATCCAAAGTAAATCATGCAAGGGCAGGAGGCGAAAAGAGATCTCGGAACCCGCATGCTTACCTCAGCCGCTGGTGCGCTGCTTTCGGGCGCAATCTCCCCCTCCTCCAGAGGCTCTCCCGCCAAGGGCCCCACCGGCACATCCTCCTAAAGGGCCCCAAACAGAAGGGCCAGCCTGCCCATGACAACAGCAACCCCCGTCGGGCGGTCAACTGGCGTAATTGGGGCAGCCCCTTTCGCGGCCTCCGGCTTAGCTGATTCCTGCAAAGAGCCGACACAACAAAAAAATGGCGTCAGTAGGCGACCACACAGGCAGCCCTGCGCCAATAAAGCCACGCCTACGGCGGCAGCCTCCATCGAGCCGAGCGACTTAGCAAATGAAGAAGCCTTAAGGGCCAGCTCGGACGGCCCGGTGCCTCAAGACGCTACCTCAGCGGGAGCCGCTTCGTCGGAAGAGTAGTCGTAGTCTACCTCTTCCCCGGACGGAGACTCGACTGCCGCTGGCTCAGCCGGTGCCGGCAAAGGGGCCTCCACCTCGAGCTCGATGACCGGCGCCTCCTCTCGCGGACTGGGTGAGGCTGGCAGCCCAGACTTCGGCCTCTTCCGCACATACAGCTGCGTCACCGGGAGGTGCATTCGGAGGCCAAATAGCCCGGTAACTGCTCCAGCTGTACCTGTCAAAAAAAAACGCGGATCATGTCAGGCCCAATTGGCCCCCAAAGGATGAAAGAGGTAAAATAGGCCGACACAGGTAAATACCTTCTTCGACCTCAGCAGACAAAGCCTTCTCCGAAGCCGCAGCCTCGCCCTCACCCGGGATCGGCACGGGCGCCGCTCCCTCCACGCCGCCCTCAGAAAAGAAGTGCATCGTCTCCGCGTGGGGACGCAAGGCCAACTCAGGAGGGAGATCCACCATGGACGACGTAGGCGACCGCCGAGCCTCACCAGTATCACGGCTCGGTCCGGTCTGCATGGCCGCAAATGCCTCGAAGGACGGGATAGCGGCCGCCGGTGAGGCTACTGTCGCACCCAGGACTTCCTTGGCCCGCCTCCGCTTGGCCGCCTGTTCCCCGCCCACCTTGGCAGCAGCCAACGCCTTCTTAACAGGTGACTTCGCTCGAGACCTTTCCCTGGCCTGCAGTGAGGGAGCCGGAGCCGCCACCGAGGCCGCCTTTGCTCCGACCACGGCCGCACCCAGGACAGGCGCGGACATAGGAGCCGACCCCTCCACATCAGGGGCAGGCGCGGGCACGGGCTCCTCCACAAGGGCTGAGACAAAAAATACATTCAAGCATCAGGGCCTTGCTTCAAAAAAAAAATCATAAAAAAAAAGAGAAAGAGAGAGAAAACTTAAAAGATGCGCCGACGGCCGAAGGCACTGACCGGCAGGTTGGCCTGGCTCGGGACGGGCAGCTTCAAATTCCTCGAAAGATGGGACTAGCGGTGCCGGAGGAATAGCCGTCGGAGCCTTAGCCGTTTCTGTCTTCCTCCGCTTGGTGTCCCGCTGCTTAGCCGCCTTGGCGGCGTCCACCGCTTTCTTCACAGGCGATTTAGCCCGAGGCCTCTTCGCAGCCTTGGGCAAAGGAGCCGTGGTCGGGGCCAGCGGCGCTGCTTCAAAATACGCGGGCTTCTTCACCAGCCGGAGGAGATTCCGGTACGTGGCCATCTGCGTGCTATCAGGATGGTCTGCAAAAGAAAGAAGGGAAAGGACGAACATGCATATACCATTAGTACCTGACTCACCGCGAAAGCCGCAACGTTAAGGGACAAAATCAAAGAGCAAGAGGGAACTGAGTACCATGAGGGCCAGTGTACAGTCGCAGCGTGATCGGCCAGTAGCTCAGGGACGTCTCCTTGTCCCGACGTGCCGCCTCCCGGACCAGCCAGCAGACGTCCTCAATAGTTTGACACCGGTCCGTGAGATTGGCCAGATCCGCGTGCTTCTTGGAAGAGAGGTGACAGAAAAGATTGAAGTGGTCCATGCCCCACCCATCAGCATAATAATAAGGGATGTGCAGGCGCTTGCCCAGGATGGAGGCCGTCACGTCTTCAATCTTCATTCCATTTACCCGGAGGAGGACATATAGCCACGTGGTATCCTTGTAGTTCTCGGGCTTCCTCTCCTCCCGCCTCACGAACGTGCGATACAGGTAGACCAGGTCCCTCTCTGGGCGCCAGCTCTTGGCAGGGGTCCCCTCTTCCTCTATGGGGAATGGGTAGTTGATGAGCTCCAGACGGTCGCTCCCCACCCGGCACAAGTCCCGCAGCGTCTTCTCGTAGTCATCCTTAGCCACCGGGGGTAGCTCCACCTTCGGCGCCGGCCTCATGTCCCGGGCTTGCTTACGAGCGGCCATGTACGCTGCCACCTCCTTCTCCTGCCTGTTCTTGAGCCGAAGAAGATGATCTGGCTCAATATCAAGCACTGGCACGGGCTGCCGGCTAAGGAACCTCCTTTCGGTGCCGTCCCAACAATCGGTTTTGTGTAACCGATAGAAGGCCGTCCGGCTATTCCACCATTTGATATAATCTTGGGTCACTCGTGGAACGCGACCCGGGGCCGGTACTCTGAAGGAGGCGGAGTCCGCTCGGTGGAAGAAGTCCCACCAGCTCCTGGCGTGCTCAGGAACTGAGCCCCCCCAGACGCTCCGCAAGGGCAGCCCGAACTGTGCGTGATAAGCAGGGATATGCTGGTCATACCCAAAATTGCGACCAAACCGGAAAGGGTAATACGGCTCCAGCAACACGTTCTCCCCCTTTCTGAATACCAGCACGCTCGGGCGAATTGACAGCGCCCAGTCTCTCAGTTCCGGCTCCAGCAGTGGGCGCACCACGTTCTCCTGGCTGATAGGATGAACGTACTTCTCCACCTGGTCATCTTTGCACTCCCTCTTATTATTCACAAGGGGGCTTGAATGTGCGGCCAGCGTCCAGAAATGAATAGACCCGACCGCATCCTGGGGGACCGTTGTTAATCGGCCCCGGATATCATACATCCGCATGGAGGCGGAGCTCGGCTCGGCACTGGCGAATTCCAACATCCTCGGTATCAGCCCCCAATCCTGGGAACTCGCGGGGCAAACTCCAGGAATAGCGAACAGACCCACGCATTGAAGAAGTGCAGTGGGCACACATACCGGGCCTGCCGCGGAAACTGGTGCGTGCTGATATCCCCCAAGGCCTTGTAAATTAAGCAGAGGGTCGCCGGGCACAAGGACAGCTTGATACCCCATGCCATCTGACACGCCGGGTAGATGGCATCCGGCCGGATAACTGTCTTGTCGCCGTATGGCATGGCAAATGAGCATAGCCAGTACGTGAGATAGGCGGCGCAGTGGGTCTGGGGATCCAAGCCCATCGGGTTAGGCCCGCTCCGACGCCATTTGGACGGGATCTTCACGTCGAGCTTCGGCTTCGCGCGTTTCTTGGGAGCCACGGCAGTACCGACGCAGGGGAATTCCTCGTACCGCTTCGGCCCGTCGAAGAAATACTCCAGCCACAGGGGCATGCGCACCCTCTTCCTGTCCCCGCGGGCGGGCTGTTTCCCCTTGTGCGATGCCTGGTATAGCTCCCGGTACGCCTTCATGAGGTACCGATATGAATACCCCAGAGAATAATAACCATCCCCGTTGGTCTCATCCTTGATCAAGTCAGGGAGGCATACTTCTTCATAGGGCTCCCCATCAATAGGCAAGCCACTAAGCTGACTGAGACTCCACAAATCAAGAGAAGTCTCGCCCTCTGCCGTGTAGAAGGTGTTAGTCGCTGCGCTGAACACCTCTATCATGCCGCAACAGAGGCCCTTGGAAATGGGATAGCCATATCGGGAGGCGTACACGCTGTGATAAACGCCGACCCGGACTAGCAAAGGAGCATAGTTGAACAGCACATGCTCCGTGAACTCCACCACCCTCTCCCGGAAGGTGTGGGCATCCTGAAGCTTCAACTCCCCGAACCAGCCCAATGATAGATCATACTTGAATCTGATGGCCAAACAGTCCAAGATGAAGGGCTCTTCTCTGTAGCCCCACTTCAGGGGAGCTAGGAATAGGCCGAACCGAGGCGCCTCGTTGTGCACCTTCCCGGCAGACAAGTCCCATCTTGCCGGAGTAAACTGAGGCACCCGTACCAGCTTGTCTTCGGTCGGCAACACCCCCTCGATCCCCAGGACTGGCTTCCACTCCCGGGCTTCTCCAACCAGGTACATCGGAATACTCCGGGGAACGCTGTACAATAAGCTATCCCGGGCCAGTAATATAGCCTGCTCGGCCTTCTTCGCAACCCGGAAGTCTCGCCCTTCCCGCGAGCGAAAATGCTTCAGAAATCGAACCAGGTGTCTGTCCTTCGGGAAGTCCTTCCTGTACTCCACGGTGACCCGGTCAAATGTGAAGCCGCTGTCAACTCTGGCAAGCCTCTGGAAATCCATGGTCTCCACATCAGACTCTGACGATTCCGCCAAAGCAGTTATCTCCCCATGTTCACGGTCCAGGTCTTCCACGTTGAGCCATGTCACTGACGGCACTGGACCCCGCGGAATGAGGTCGGCACCGACAGCAGCAGTGGGGGCGGGAGAACCACTTGGGGCAGCCATTTATCTGCGAAGATACATAAATAGAAGATCAGAATAAGTCACATGCAAAAGGGAAGTGAAAGACTGTAAAACAAGGGCTTTGCTACAAGTCAAATGAACAAGATACTGCCAATTTCTGACGAAATTTCGGCAGAGTTTCCCCTAGGCCAGAGGCGTAAGGGAAAAACACGGGTGCGCGTCCACAAGGAGTGACGGCCCCAACAAAGCATGGTGGGCCCCGAGAGGCAACACCAGAAGTCCGCCGGTCAAAAGAGTCTTCTCCCATAAAACTAGAAGTCCCCACATACTGCCTAAAGCCCCTTGGCTGGCACGCCCCTGCTAGTGCCTTCGCCGGCACGCCCCCAGGTGCCGCTCCCCGGCACGCTCCCCTGCAAACCTTCACCGACACGCCCAGACGGGCCCCTTCCCCGGCACGCTCGGTGCATGCCTTCCCCGGCACGCTGCGCGCAGGCCTTCACCGGCACGCCCAGACGGGCCCCTTCCCCGGCACGCTCGGTGCATGGCTTCCCCGGCACGCCCCCAGGCGTCCTTCCCCGGCACGCTCTTGGGCCTCTTCCCCGACACGCCCCAACGGAAGCCCTCACCGGCACGCCCCCAGGCGTCCTTCCCCGGCACGCTCTTGGGCCTCTTCCCCGACAGGCCCCAACGGAAGCCCTCACCGACACACCCTCAAAAGCTCATCCCCGGCACGCCCGGTTTAGTGGCTCCCCGGCACGCCCGTTCGAATCCTCACCGACGCGCCTCTGCCCTCTTCCCCGGCACGCCCTAAGGGGCCTTCCCCGACACCATCCCGACCGGCGCTCCAGACGGTCGCTCCCAACGGCACCTTCGGCCACCCACGGCGCCGGAGACGGAGAAGAAAGGGGGGGGGGGAGAAGAGAACAGGAGGAAGAGGGAGGAGAAAGAGAGACGGAGAGGAAGGGGGCGAGGGCCTCCGGCCGCCGTCCACTGTGAAGAAAAGAGAAAGAAGAAGAGAACGGGAAAAGAAGGGAGAGAAGAGAAGAGAGACGGGGGGGGCGGCCCTCACGGCGGTGCCCTCACCGCGCTAACGACGACGGCGACGACGGTGATCGGAGGCGGTGGTGCTCGGTGACGGGAAAGAAGAAGAGGATGGAGAGAGAGAGGGGCGCCCGTTCGGTCGTGAAGAGAGAGAAAGAGAGAGGGAAGAGGGGGGGTTCGAGCGGGGGTGGTTCAAATGAACCGCCCCCGCCCCTTTTATACGGCAAAAAAAAAGAAAGGAAAAAAAAGGGGGGGAAAATAAAAAGGAATGAAAAAAGGGGGGAGAAAATACAAGAAAAAAAAGGGGAAGAGAGAAGAGAAGAGAAAAAAAATAGAAAGAAATAAAAAAAAGAGAGAAAAAAATATAGAAAGAGATAGAAAAGAGAATAAAAAAAAAGGGGTGATGAAAGAAGAAAACAAAAAAGGGGAAAACAAAAATTATTATAAATAAAATGTATACATACTTACATACATATATGCATCTACTTATATGTATATATATATAAATAAATGTATATATATTTGGATATGCGCAAGTAAGGCACAATAATAAGGTCCTTCCGAGGGGACGTCCCGTCCCCACGGTCTCGGGCGGACATACACGCCTCCGCACAAGCAAGACAACTTTACCCCTGCACACTCCACCCTTGCGACGGTGCCACTACCCTGCTACCAAACGGGCCCGTCCCCGGCACGTGGCCCGGGCCTCAACCACCCGCCTCATATAATATTGCCATCACGGGCCTTACGCCCGGATCGGCAGAACCTCTATCCTTGCGTTGGCATTAATCTCTTGCCAACGAATAAGTCCCTCTCTGGCGCAAGGCCTCGTGCCCTAGCCACCCGCTCCACACAATATTGCCATTACGGACCCCACGTCCGAGTCGGCACAAATTGGTGCGGACACCCGAGCTGTTGATCGGCACGACACACCGAGCCACCGGTACCGCACACGGAGCACGACACGAGCCACCTCAGCGTCCATCTGGCTCGGAGACAGCCTGGAGACTCCGCCTTGAGCCTCCCCATTTATTATATTTAGCTAGACTTTATGTGTGTGTAATTTGTATTTATTTCGTTGCATTCGGTTTGCCATTTTGAGTGTAATAGGGGCTTACGAGCATTTCGGACCACGTGGGCCCCACGGGCCCCCCGGGCCCCACCACATTGGGCCACCTCAGCCTAGGGTCCCACGTGGGGCCAGTCAACATGCCACATGGGAGCATCTAGAACATTGACTTGTAATTGGACACATGGGGGACAATGGACTTGAAAAGTCCAAATGGGAGGCCACCTACCCCCACCCACCATTCAACCCTCCCACCTTGGTCCAAGGGCCGCCCCCCCCTTTATTTTTTTATGTATTTTTTTTGTGTGATGTTCACATCTCATCCCCACCCTCCATCCCCATCCCCTAGATCCAATGGTTGTGGATGGATGTGAGATGTAAGGTATTTAAACTTGTATTTTCCATTTTAGTGAATTAATGCATTCATTTGGAAGAAAAATCCTTGGAGCTCCAGCTTGGTGCGCCCCTCTCTCCCCCCTTGCAGCTGTGAAGGTTGCCTCTGGAGGTGTGACTCCTCCCCTATCAGTTCCGATCATCGCCGCCGCCGCCACGAGCCGCCACCGCACCGCCTTCGCCTTCATCGGAGTTCTGCCCGCGCAGTACCACAGCAGCCTCCATGAAATTCAGCCATCAACCACGAGCTCAGATCGACCTAGGAATTTTACTGGAGGTCCCAGAGGTGTCAAGGATACCCCATAAAATTTGGTTTGTCATTCAGATCCCGTTTCACAATTTTTGATTTTCGTCCACCCTTCCACTTTGGTTCTGCCAAAATTCTGTCTAGGTTCCCATCTGCCATGAGTTATAAGTCTTAGGTCCTTTTTTTGATTTTCTTTGGTTCGTCCAATTTAACTGGGTGTTCCTTGCATCCATCCCTTCATCCACCATTTTTTTTAATTTTTGGTTCGTCCATTTCATATTTTCTAAAATTCGTTCTCAGTCCTAGCTACAGTTTTGTTCCCCAGTTCCCAGATCCGACCACCAAACACTCCAAAAATCCTATCAAATCACCACCACCTCCAAATCCAATTCTAAAAATTGTCCCAGCTTCGTGGTTTGATTATCTACAATGTTGAAGAAGAGCTCGAAGTCTGATTCCTAAGGAAAGTAGGCGGTCAACGGTGGTTCTCAGATAAGTACCCTGTAAATCTGATGTCTCGGTTACTGTACAACAGGGATTTGTAAATTCATTAAAGTCTATATCCGGCTAGATCCATCAGATCTCTCTAAGTTTAGATTGAAGCATTTGAAGAGAGCTTTCCAACGATAGCTCATGCGTCCCGATCCGACGTCGGGATCGACCGCAGCGGCTGTTTTCGCCGGAGCGCGCGCAGGGAAAACAGAACTGAAATCCGTGGGCAGCCATTTCACAACTTGAAGATCGGACCCGACCGGCCACCAATCGGTGTCTCCGGCCGACCGCCGTCCGTGGAGGCGCGCCACCAGGGGTCTCCATCATAGTGGGACCCACCTCCGCAGATCCGGAGGACAGCGCCATCCGTGGGCCCCACGGGCCCGCAGAACCCGCCGTTCGGGAAGCACGAAAATGCGGAGTTCGGCGCGTCGAGTCGACATCAAGATGCTGCCTGTCAACCTGATTTGCGTGATCCCCGGGGCCCACATGTGACCTTTTACCTCCCTGCGTGGAGTGGGTCGAATCCTTTTGTACCGCTGTGAATTATGTTAACCGGGGGTCCGTAAGTCAGCCGGGGTGTCTTCGCCACGCCGGGTGCGTGGAGGTAAAGGTCTTAACTTCTTGGCGTTACATTGCTTAGCTAGTATACGGTCTTAGGCCGCTGCCGAGAGTGTAGGTTCCTAGCCCGTGTGTCCATGTCACCGCTGTGAGCGTGAGAGTGACCCGTCCCGCGACTCGATCCGAGTCCGGAAGTGAGTCTGACTACCTTGAACTCTGCCGGTTCCTTAACCGCGCACGATCCACGCTTTCCCTCGCATGGGACGCCGAGTGAGCTTGTACTTCTGTTAGCGACGTTTTGCCACTAGGAGCTCGTAGTGTCGGGCTTAGTGTCTCCCTGGTGTGTATTGCTGGTCGCGTCTTCATCTAGAGTCCGAGGGTGGCACTGTATAGTGTCGTCTCCCGTGTCCGTCCCGCATCAGTTTGGTATCAGAGCCAGTCGAGTCTAGGGTAGTCGTTGCATAAGTCTTGCATAGTCTAAGGTTACCCCACACACACCTTCACTCGGTATATCCAAAGGTGTTGTCCGACCGTTAGGCTTCGCCTACCGGGAAGACCACACACTTGCGCGAGTGACCTTCGGGTCGATTACCTCCGCCGCGTACCGAGTCTTGGCCGTGTCTAGGGTGTAGTCGAGTCTCATTCTTTTCAAAAAAAAAAAAAAAGGTGTTTTAAATTGCATTCTTTCAAAATACCAAAAAAAGGAGTGTTTTCAAATTGCAATTAGGTCTAAGTGTATCATTTAGTGTGTTTGCATTAGTCGGTCGTTGTCACCTAGTCCATACGTCTTTGCATGCCCACCCGTCGAGGCACCCAATACTTGCCACCACCACCTATGGCGGACTCCCGAGCCCGTAGTTCCGATGAGTCTTCCACGGCCGAGATGTTCCGGGCCATCATGGATCGTTTAGACACGCGTATGGATGGTCTTAGTACGCGTATGGATGGCATAGGGACGCGTCTAGAAGGGAGGATGAAGGTCCTCGAGGATCGGGCCGGGGTTTCGGAGCAGTCCATTCAAGGCCTTGTTGGGAGGATTGCCGTCCTAGAGAGGGGCCCAGTAGCGGCGCAACCCGCGCCGACGAACGGCCAACAAGAGCCGGTGCAGCAACCCGCTGTGCCAAGGGCTCAGGTAGAGGATGTCGGGAGGCAACAGGCGCCTATAGTGGATGATTATGCCTCCGACAATGATCACGGGGGTAACGGTCGTCGTCATCAACGACGGAATTGTGATGACGAGGATGACGACCGCATTCTTAGGGGTGTGCGTGCGGACCCTCCCACTTTTAGCAGGTCCTTGGACCCTAGGGTGTATCTAGATTGGGAGGCCGGTATGGACCGGTACTTCGAGTGGTTTGAGATGACGGACCACCGAAGAGTCCGATATGCGAAGATGAAGCTGCAAGGGCAGGCCCAAACTTATTGGATCAATGTGGAGAGCCTGCTCAACCAGCGACGTCAACCCCAAATCGGTACCTGGGATGATATGAAACTCAAATTGAGGGAGAAGTACCTTCCTGCCTCATATCGCCAACGTCTTATAGACAAGTGGCAAAGCATCTCCCAAGGGAACCGATCCGTGACCGAGTACACCGCCGAGTTCGATGAGTATTATTTGCGGTGCGGGGTCACGGAAGAGAGCACCATGACGATATCCCGCTTTCGGAGAGGTTTGCGGCCTAATTATCAATATGAACTCTTTCGCCGCAATGCCACCACTTTGGAGCAGGCATATCAGATTGCTCTCGAATTGGAGCAGTTCGAGGCCGAGTTCGAGTCACCCCATCGGTTGGGCTCCTTTCCCCTTCGTAGTGTCGAGTCCCGTGGCTCATCTGGCACATATCCGAGGGCCCCCATGGCTCGACCTCAGGAGCCCGCTCGCCACGAGCCCTTTGCTCCTAGGCCTCGCCCTCCACCCCCGAGGGACCTTCCTCGTCCCCAGCATCTTACGGCCCCACCCATAGCCCGTCCACCGGCACCTGCACCACCCGCACGTCCTTTGTTGCCTACGCCTCCTATCCGTCGGGAGGATAGAGGTAAAGGACCTATGATTGGGGAGCCTAGTGGATCACGGCAGCAGTGTTATCGCTGCAATGGGTTTGGCCATTTCGCCAACCAGTGTCCCACTCGCCCATCTCTTCACATTGGGGACACACAGGTCGAGGATACCACCCCTGCGGGCCTAGAGTTAGTCAGCTATGAGGCAGATGAAGAGCTAGCTGACGAGTACTATGAGATGGGAGGTGAGGCCCAGGATGCCCAGCAGTTAGACGATACCCATGTGGGGGTCGTCAGATGTATCCTCACCCAGCCACAGGTCAGTGATGACTGGCGTCGGACCACTATCCTTCATGTATTCTGTAGGCTGGGAAAGCAAATTTGCAAGGTGGTCATCGATAGCGGGAGTTGTATCAATGCAATCTCCACGAACGCTGTCACTCGTCTTGGTCTCACACCCGTAGACCACCCTTGCCCCTACCAGGTATCATGGGTGGATACCACTTCCATTTCGGTCAGGCTGCGGTGCTTGGTCCCGCTGCAGCTCCACTCCTACCGTGACGAGATCTGGTGTGATGTTCTTCCCATGGAAGTGGGAAGTATCATTCTTGGTAGGCCGTGGTTATTCGACCGAGATGCCACACTCCATGGTCGGTCGAACACCTGTACCTTCGACCACGATGGCCAGCGGGTCACCCTCCAACCCGTTCGGCCCAGGAGCCCATCTGTTAGGGGTCCTACTTGCCCTAGTACTCCGAAGCCTTCCGTTCCCGGGCCTAGTACCCCATCCCCAGCTCGGGCTATGACCGTTACCTCTGGCCCAGGAGAGCCCTCGACGAGGAGATTGATGATGATTAGCTCCCGGGAAATGGAGCAGGAGCTTAGTCAGGGCTGTCCGGTGTTTGCCATTACGGTCCGAGAGGTGGAGCGGGACTCCGAGGGTGAGCTCCCACCCGAGGTTGTTCCCATTCTGCAGGAGTATGCTGATGTATTCCCCGATGAGCTTCCCGAGGGACTCCCACCTATGCGGGATATTCAGCATGCCATCGACCTTGTTCCGGGCTCTTCTTTGCCCAATCTTCCTCATTATCGAATGAGCCCCACGGAGCATGCCGAGCTTAAACGGCAGGTCGATGAGCTTGTGCAGAGAGGATCTGTCCGGGACAGCATGAGTCCATGTGCTGTACCCGCATTACTCGCCCCGAAGAAGGATGGCACGTGGAGAATGTGCATTGATAGTCGTGCCATCAACAAAATCACCGTGAAGTACAGGTTCCCTATTCCCCGCCTTGATGACCTGCTGGACATGATGGCAGGCGCCACTATCTTTTCGAAGATCGATCTTAAGAGCGGCTATCATCAGGTGAGGATTAGGCCAGGTGATGAGTGGAAGACCGCATTTAAGACCAAGGACGGTCTATATGAGTGGTTGGTCATGCCTTTTGGGTTGACCAATGCCCCTAGCACTTTCATGCGGCTCATGACTCAGGTCCTTCGACCTTTCATTGGAGTCTTTGTAGTGGTGTATTTTGATGATATCCTTATCTATAGCCGCACCACAGGGGACCACTTAGACCACCTTCGGCAGGTCTGTATACTTCTTCGGCGAGAGCAGTTGTTTGCGAACCCACAGAAGTGTGCTTTCATGACATCTCAGCTTACCTTCTTGGGTTTCATTGTGTCTAGTACTGGGGTCTCCGCCGATCCGGAGAAGGTCCGGGCCATTGTTGAGTGGCCGGAACCCCGTACGGTTCATGATGTCCGCAGCTTTCATGGCCTTGCGACGTTCTATCGTCGCTTCATCCGCGGATTTAGCTCCGTCACTGCCCCGATCACGGATTGCATCCGTAAGGGCACATTTGTATGGACGAAGGCCGCATCTGCTGCCTTCAGGGACATCAAGGAGCGCATGACCCAGACACCTATCCTTCGACTGCCTGATTTCTCGAAGGTGTTTGAGGTCTGTTGTGATGCGTCGGGTGTTGGGATAGGAGGAGTTTTGAGTCAGGAGTCCCACCCGATCGCATATTTCAGCGAGAAGCTGAATGATGCGAAACTGCGATATTCCACATATGATAAAGAGTTTTACGCAGTTGTTCAGGCTCTTAGGCATTGGAGGCATTACCTATTACATCAGGAGTTTGTCTTATACTCCGATCATGAGGCTTTGAGGTACCTCCATTCCCAAAAGAAGCTGAATTCGCGTCATAGTCATTGGGTTGAGTATCTCCAGCAGTTCACCTTTGTGCTAAAACATAAGGCTGGAGTGGAGAACAAGGTGGCCGATGCCTTGAGTCGGTGAGCATGTCTTCTTACCACCATGAGTGCCGAGGTCATAGGGCTAGAGAAGATGAAGGAGGCCTATGTTGATTGTCCTGACTTCGGTCAGATTTTTACTACTCTCCAGGCCGGGCCCTCGAGAGACCATGATGATTATGTGCTTCAGGAGGGTTACCTCTTTCAAGGTAGCAGGCTATGTGTTCCCCGAACTTTGGTTCGAGATTTCCTAGTGTGGGAACTACATGCGGGAGGTCTAGCCGGCCACTTTGGTCGGAACAAGACTATTGAGGCAGTGGAGCATCGATTTTATTGGCCGAGCTTGAAGCGCGATGTTGCTAACATCGTGGCTCAGTGCCGTACATGTGCTACGGCCAAAATGAAGAAGCAAAGCTCGGGCCTTTATACGCCTCTCCCCGTGCCTGATGCCCCGTGGCAGGATGTCAGCATGGATTTTGTTTTGGGATTGCCACGTACCTCCAGGAAGCATGATTCGGTCTATGTGGTGGTTGACCGTTTCTCGAAGATGGCCCTCTTTATCCCTTGCTCAAAGACTTCGGATGCTTCTAGGGTAGCCCGCCTATTCCTTACTCATGTGGTGTGCAAGTTCGGGTTGCCTCGCACTATAGTGTCTGACCGTGATGTTAGGTTCACTTCCTATTTTTGGAAGACACTATGGCATATGATGGGTACGCACCTCAAGTTTTCCACTGCATACCATCCCCAGACAGATGGTCAGACCGAGGTGGTCAATAGGAGTCTGGGTGATCTTTTGAGATGTCTTGTTAGGGACCGCATTGGGGATTGGGATCTCATTCTACCTATGGCTGAGTTTGCATACAATGATTCGGTGAATAGGTCTACCGGCATGAGTCCATTTGAAATTGTCACAGGTCGTAGACCTAGGAAACCCGTTGACCTTGTCCCCATGACTATCCATGCTAGAGTGTCGGAGTCGGCCGAGTCGTTTGCTAGGCATGTTAGGAGTTTGCATGACGACATCCGTCGTCACATTGAGGCCAGCAATGCACGGTACAAGGAGTTAGCCAATGCCCACCGACACCACCGAGAGTTCCACGAGGGCGAATACGTCATGATCAGGGTAAGACCTGAACGGTTTCCCTCTGGAACCATTAAGAAGTTGCAAGCTCGCGGAGCCGGTCCATTCAGAGTGTTGAAACGCGTTGGATCCAATGCGTACGTTGTGGACTTGCCCGAGGAATATGGTATAAGCTCTACCTTCAATGTATCGGATCTTGTTGCATATAGGGACCCAGCGGTGATCCCTAGTGAGCCTTTTGAGCCATCTCCTCCCCTTGAGAGTGATCCCACACCTGAGTGTCCACTTCCACCTCCAGCCCCTTTTTCACGGCAGCGTGAGCATATAGATCGTATACTGGACTAGCAAGTGACGGTTACCAGGAGTGGATCTTACCCGCGCTACCTAGTGCGATGGAGAGGACGGCCCGCTACTGAGGACACATGGATCACACATGGTGAGTTGCAGCAGATTGATCCGGACCTTTTGGAGCGATACATGAGCGATGCAGACCCTTACTCGACAGGGTCGAGTTTCTCCCACCCGGGGAGAATTGGTGCGGACACCCGAGCTGTTGATCGGCACGACACACCGAGCCACCGGTACCGCACACGGAGCACGACACGAGCCACCTCAGCGTCCATCTGGCTCGGAGACAGCCTGGAGACTCCGCCTTGAGCCTCCCCATTTATTATATTTAGCTAGACTTTATGTGTGTGTAATTTGTATTTATTTCGTTGCATTCGGTTTGCCATTTTGAGTGTAATAGGGGCTTACGAGCATTTCGGACCCCGTGGGGGACAATGGACTTGAAAAGTCCAAATGGGAGGCCACCTACCCCCACCCACCATTCAACCCTCCCACCTTGGTCCAAGGGCCGCCCCCCCCCTTTTATTTTTTTATGTATTTTTTTTGTGTGATGTTCACATCTCATCCCCACCCTCCATCCCCATCCCCTAGATCCAATGGTTGTGGATGGATGTGAGATGTAAGGTATTTAAACTTGTATTTTCCATTTTAGTGAATTAATGCATTCATTTGGAAGAAAAATCCTTGGAGCTCCAGCTTGGTGCGCCCCTCTCTCCCCCCTTGCAGCTGTGAAGGTTGCCTCTGGAGGTGTGACTCCTCCCCTATCAGTTCCGGTCATCGCCGCCGCCGCCACGAGCCGCCACCGCACCGCCTTCGCCTTCATCGGAGTTCTGCCCGTGCAGTACCACAGCAGCCTCCACGAAATTCAGCCATCAACCACGAGCTCAGATCGACCTAGGAATTTTACTGGAGGTCCCAGAGGTGTCAAGGATACCCCATAAAATTTGGTTTGTCATTCAGATCCCGTTTCACAATTTTTGATTTTCGTCCACCCTTCCACTTTGGTTCTGGCAAAATTCTGTCTAGGTTCCCATCCGCCATGAGTTATAAGTCTTAGGTCCTTTTTTTGATTTTCTTTGGTTCGTCCAATTTAACTGGGTGTTACTTACATCCATCCCTTCATCCACCATTTTTTTTAATTTTTGGTTCGTCCATTTCATATTTTCTAAAATTCATTCTCAGTCCTAGCTACAGTTCTGTTCCCCAGTTCCCAGATCCGACCACCAGACACTCCAAAACTCCTATCAAATCACCACCACCTCCAAATCCAATTCTAAAAATTGTCCCAGCTTCGTGATTTAATTATCTACAATGTTGAAGAAGAGCTCGAAGTCTGATTCCTACGGCAAGTAGGCGGTCAACGGTGGTTCTCAGACAAGTACCCTGTAAATCTGATGTCTCGGTTACTGTACAACAGGGATTTGTAAATTCATTAAAGTCTAGATCCGGCTAGATCCATCAGATCTCTCTAAGTCTAGATTGAAGCATTTGAAGAGAGCTTTCCAACGATAGCTCATGCGTCCCGATCCGACGTCGGGATCGACCGCAGCGGCTGTTTTCGCCGGAGCGCGCGCAGGGAAAACAGAACTGAAATCCGTGGGCAGCCATTCCACAACTTGAAGATCGGACCCGACCGGCCACCAATCGGTGTCTCCGGCCGACCGCCGTCCGTGGAGGCGCGCCACCAGGGGTCTCCATCATAGTGGGACCCACCTCCGCAGATCCGGAGGACAGCGCCATCCGTGGGCCCCACGGGCCCGCAGAACCCGCCGTTCGGGAAGCACGAAAACGCGGAGTTCGGCGCGTCGAGTCGACATCAAGATGCTGCCTGTCAACCTGATTTGCGTGATCCCCGGGGCCCACATGTGACCTTTTACCTCCCTGCGTGGAGTGGGTCGAATCCTTTTGTACCGCTGTGAATTATGTTAACCGAGGGTCCGTAAGTCAGCCGGGGTGTCTTCGCCACGCCGGGTGCGTGGAGGTAAAGGTCTTAACTTCTTGACGTTACATTGCTTAGCTAGTATACGGTCTTAGGCCGCTGTCGAGAGTGTAGGTTCCTAGCCCGTGTGTCCATGTCACCGCTGTGAGCGTGAGAGTGACCCGTCCCGCGACTCGATCCGAGTCCGGAAGTGAGTCTGACTACCTTGAACTCTGCCGGTTCCTTAACCGCGCACGATCCACGCTTTCCCTCGCATGGGACGCCGAGTGAGCTTGTACTTCTGTTAGCGACGTTTTGCCACTAGGAGCTCGTAGTGTCGGGCTTAGTGTCTCCCTGGTGTGTATTGCTGGTCGCGTCTTCATCTAGAGTCCGAGGGTGGCACTGTATAGTGTCGTCTCCCGTGTCCGTCCCGCATCACAAATTCCACCCTTGCTCTGGCATTAGTCCCTTGCCACCGAATGAGTCCCTTTCTGGCGCAAGGCCTCGTGCCCTAGCTGCTCGCTCCACACAATATGGTCATTACGGACCCAACGTCCGAATCGGCACAGATTCTCCCGTTGCGCTGGCATTCCATTCTTGCCAACGAGTGAACCTTACCTTCCGGCGCAAGGCTGCATGCCCTAGCCGACACTTGCATATCACTCACTCAAAAAAAAATAAAAAAAAATAAAATGGGGTTAAAAATAGAGATACCCCGCCGGACTTGCCCCTGCATGGGGACAAGGGCAAAAATGGCAACAACCCGGCTGTGGCGAAAACCCGAAAGGGCGCTACGGGCAAAATTGGGTACCCCGCCACGTGAAAACCCAAGAGGGAGCGTGGGCAAAAGCAAGAGGGGGCCGGTACCGGCGAAAACCCGAAAGGGTGCTTGTATCGGTAATGTGGTACAAAAAAAAGAGAAAGAGAAAGAACAGACAAGAAGAAATCAATCAAGCATGTCAGTTCTCGGCACCCTGTCGACACTGACGAAGAGACTAAGAGACAACAAAGCATGTCAGTTCTCGGCACCCTGTCGACACTGACGAAGAGACTAAGAGACAACAAAGCATGTCAGTTCCCGACATCCTGTCGGCACTGACGAAGAGACCAAGAGACGAAGAGACAAAGAGACCAAGAGACCAAGAGACTAAGAGACAACAAGCATGTCAGCGCCCGGCGTCCTGTCGGCACTGACGAAGAGACCAAGAGACCAAGAGACTAAGAGACAACAAGCATGTCAGCGCCCGGCGCCCTGTCGGCACTGACGAAGAGACCAAGAGACCAAGAGACTAAGAGACAACAAGCATGTCAGCGCCCGGCGTCCTGTCGGCACTGACAAAGAGACTAAGAGACAACAAAGCACGTCAGTTCCCGGCATCCTGTCGGCACTGACGAAGAGACAACATACTGCTTCAGTTCCCGGCATTCCGTCGGCACTGATGAAGAGACCAACATACTACCTCAGCTCCCGACGCTCCGTCGGCACTAATAAAGAGACCAACAAACAACAAACCAGGTCGGCTCTCGACGCCCCGCCGACATCGACAAAAGAGAAGAGACGGGGACACCCGCGGGCACCGCCCGCCTCATCCTTCACCTGCGATACCCGTGGGTGGGGGGTATTTGTGGACACCGAAAATTGCACATCCAGATGTCATGCTCGGCCCAGCATCAACAACGGCGCCGAGTGAAGAAACCCCGGAGAAACCAAGCACAAAAGGCCCCACAGCCCATGGGCCTCAAAGAGAATCAAACGGGCCATGGCTCGTGCCCACAATAGGCTCATGATAACGCGAAAGTTTGTCGTTTAAAACACGCGTATAACAATCTTAAAACCGAACTCGCACAAAATGATCAAAGGAGAACGTAGTACTATGGCAAGCACGGGTCGAATCCACAGGGAAGAAGATACTTTTAGAGTTAAAAACCTTGTAACCTTTTAGAAAATGTTTGTGATTTTTTGTAGCTTGAAGAGAATGATTAAACAAAGAATGATTCCAACAATTAAATCAAAATGCCTATGATTATGAGTCTATGCCATGGGAAATAATTGCATAACATTGAGAAGAAGAGGTAGAAAAAGTAGGAAGAGAGGGAAGATGAACAAACTCTAGATCAAATGAACACTTCTTTCATTAACATAAAGAAACGATTACATGAAGTGCAAGACGAGCTTACAATAAAGATGTGACGAGATTACAATGAAGTAAAATGAAACTAAAGCAATAGCAACAAGAGGAGCCTGAGATGTGAAGATGGTAGCCGCAATGGTGATGACGGCGCCGTCCTCTCTTGGCCTTGGATCACGAACCACCTTGTGGAAGATGTCGTCTACACCGGGAGGAAGTCGCCTTTGTCGTTGAAGCTGCCTTTGGAGGGTGAATAACTTTGAACCCAAGAGGAATTAGGGGATGCCCAAGAAGAAGAAGTTGAAGAGGGGGAAGAGAGGAAAAACTTTAATGAAGAACTCAGAGAAAAAAGAAGAGAAGAAGAGCTTCAAAATGGAGACATAACCGAAGCCAGCACCTCGGATGAACAGTAAAAACACAGGACAACAAGTTGTAAAACTAGAAATATCTTCAAAACCAGAAGGAATTAGAAGATGAGCAAGAAGAAGAAGTTGTAGAGAACTTAAAAATAAAGAACTTTCATGAAGAAAGCTAGAGCAGAAAAGGACTAGAAGAGGGAGAAATAAGGGGAAGAACAGAGAAAAATACTGGGTCGCAGATGAACAGGACAGCACAGTGAAAAACATGAAATAGCTTGAAAACCAGAAGGAATTAGAAGTTGAGCAAGAAGAAGAAATTGTAGAGGACGTAAAAATGAAGAACTTTTATGAAGAACACAAAATGAGAAAACGAACTTACATGAGAGAAATCGGAGGCCTAAGGTTGAGAGAGAAAGAGGGAGAGTGAAAGATTGCCAAAAAAAAGACTCCCCTTCTCCTCCTTACCATGAGCTATTTATAGGGAAAGTTTGGTAGATAGAGGGTGGAGATTATATCAAAAGGAGATGGATGGCTAAGATTCAAATGGAATATGATGCATGGGGAAGAGTAAAAGTAGGTGGGCACCCCCTTTCTTGGACTTTAGGCACCCCATTTCCCAAGGCTCATCATGTCTCTCCTTTAATTCAAATTTTGGATGTCCTTTTCCTCCTTTCCAAACTTAAAGTTTGGATTCCTCCTTTTCAAACTTTGAATTCAAAATTTTGAACTTTCCTTTCCCTCCAATCAAAATAATTTGAATTCTTTATTTGACTTGGTCAAAATGGTGATGACCCTTTTGCCCCCGGCTTCTTTTGTAATTACCTTCGGTGTCCTACACACATATAATTACACTTTAGTCCATAAAAATTACCACAATGTGCATATCAATCTCAAATGCTCATGATTATGCAATGGAGAATTAATTCTCATGGCCCTCAACTTTAATTTATTATTAAATAAGACAATTGAATTAATCAATTTACGTGAAAGCTCCAATTTAAATGCGGAGTTGAGGTTAACTATGAAATATGCATAATTGCCTAATTATATGCACATAAAATAGTGTACATGCAATGAATTGTCATAAGAAATGGACACTTATCAGCTCACAACAACCCCGGGTACACACAACCCTTGGGGAGCCCTTCAGCGGCACGCCCGGCCCCAAGGGGCCTCAACGGCACGCCCTGGCAAGGCCCAGCGGCACGCCCCGAGGAGCCCTTCAGCGGCACACCCCCTTGGGGTCCCCAGCGGCACGGCCTTCAACGGCACACCCCCCCTGGGGGGGGTCTTCAACGGCACACCCCCTGGGGGGGCCTTCAACGGCACACCCCCCTGAGGGGTCTTCAACGGCACACCCCCTGGGGGAGCCTTCAACGACACACCCCCCTGAGGGGTCTTCAACGGCACACCCCCCTGAGGGGTCTTCAACGGCACACCCCTGGGGGGGTCTTCAACGGCACACCTCCCTGGGGGGGGGGGGGGCCTTCAACGGCACACCCCCTGGGGGGGCCTTCGACGGCACACCCCCCTCGGGGGCCTTCAACGGTACGCCCCCCCAGGTGGGTTCACCGGCGCCCCCCTTCGAAGCCCTTCAGCGGCACAGCCCTTTGAGGCTTCAGCGGTACGGCCTTTGGGGCCTTCAACGGCACGCCCAAAGGGGTCTTCAGCGGTACAGCCTACAAAGGCTTCAGCGGCAGGCCTTTTTGGCTCTTCAGCGGCACGCCCCTTCGAAGCCCTCCAGCGGCACAGCGGTGAAGTCCTTTCAACGGGCGACGTGAGGCCCATGCCCTACGCATCCTTGGCGCGCAGTGGAGCCGTCTGAGGTGGCAGCCGATCGTTGGGCCACGCAGGCTACCCCACTGACAGCCAGGACAGAGGGGAGTCAAACCCCATCATCACGGGCTGCTTCCCGCCCTCGACAGCCATGCTCGAAGGCTCCCCGCTGCTGAGGGTATAAAAGACGCCTTCCAGGAAGAAAGAAGGGGGAACATCCGAAAGGAGGCAGACGGACAGACACAGAGACGGAGAAGAAAAGAGAAGAAGAGAGAAGAAGAAGAAGAGGCTCCCTCCCGGCCGGGAGTTTCCTCCGACGACCACCACCACCGGAAGAGAGCAAGAGTAAGGGAGAGAGGATTCGATGTAATGGGGAGGGAGTTAGGGGCGGCTGGCCTCCTTCCTGCCCTTCGTTCCTCCTCTTCCTTTATGTCTTCTTTTCTTTTGTGGGGTTTTTTTTCCCCTTTCTTGGCCATGGCCTTATCTTTGGCTTTCCTTTTTTGGTATGATATGTATATAGGGCCGTGCCCTCTCGATTCCCATGAATGAAAGTCGCCCCTCTATGGGTTTTCTCTTTGATTTCGTTGGCTCATGCTAGTCCTCGTGGTTTCCAACGGGTTGTCCGTTCTTCTCTCCATCTCCCCACTCCTCCGGTGTTCTTGGGGTCTCCATGTCGGTATGACCGTCCTCCCATGAGCCTTGGCCTTACAGGCCCTCCAATTCGTCACGTGGCCCTCTGCTATGTTCACCGGTTTAGGGAGGAGGGAGACCCTCTCCATCTCTTCCAATACCCAGCAACCAAGTGACCCCCCCCCCCCGGGGCCTTGAATCCCTCTCTCTCTTCCTCTTGGATAGCCTGCAGACCTCCCAGTTCACATGTTCAACCCCCTTTAAGTCCCCCAGCGGTGCACCTTTCCGGCCTTTGGCCGGCACACCTTTCCAGCCTTCAGCGGCACGCCCAGATCAGCCTTCAGTGGCACACGCCCCATTGGCCTTGCCCTTCAGCGGTACGCCCACCCTTGGCCTTCAGCGGCACGCCCCATTGGCCTTGCCCTTCAGCGGTACGCCCACTCTTGGCCTTCAGCGGCGCGCCCCATTGGCCTTGGCCTTCAGCGGCACACACCCTGTTCAGCCCTCAGCGGCACACCCTTCAGTCCTTCAGTAGCTTATTCCTTGGCCAGTCCCAGTCCATGCCCCTTAGTGGCCTTCAGTCTGTCATTCTCCTTCACGTTTTCCGAGGCTCTACAAAGGTGTTGCTCCCCCGGGGGCCCACCTCCAGTTGTCGGGTTCCGCCACTCCATGTGGGCGCGTTCCCTTTATCTCCCTTACGCCCTGGGTCAAGGGGAGATGCTGTCGAATTTTTGTCAGGAATTAATAAACAATTAAAAGAGGCAAAAGGAGGCAATAAACAAGCAATCAACTAATGAAGCCTTCCAATTTATCAAATCACTACCGGCATCACGATGAGAACTGGACCGAGCTGACTAACCACCCGACAGCCTGAGCATCCGACCCACAAGGAAAGAGATCGAACCGAACAAAGAGAACAAAACAAGGGGGAAGTTTGTATAAAACTGCCTACAAATTGAAACAAGAAGAAAAGAAAAGCCTTAAAACAAGTAATTAAAAACTGGATTAACCTCCATCACACTCCCTGTTCTGCCTTCAGCGGCACACACATGCCCAGCCCTCAGCGGTACGCCCAGCCTCCAGCGGTACACACATGCCCAGCCTTCAGCGGTACACCCCCCACAGCCCTCATCGGTACGCCCCTGCAGCCCTCAGCGGTACGCCCTTTGCAGCCTCCAGCGGTACACCCCCCCACAGCCCTCATCGGTACGCCCCTGCAGCCTTCAGCGGTACGCCCCTGCAGCCCTCAGCGGTACGCCCTTTTCGGCCCTTAGCGGCACACCCCAGCCCTCAGCGGTACACTCCCGTTTCCCCCCTTCGCCGGCACACTATACACATACACATATACAACTTGATAAGGGCATTAATAATAGCAAATAAATTAATAAAAATTACACTAATTGAAGGACTCCAAATGCGCAATATTAATCACAGTAAAAGAGGTGGGAGGGCTAATCAAAAGAATATAAATAACGAACATATGATAATAATAAGAGTAATCATGCATAAAAAAAAAAGAAGAAGAGTCATCCCGGACAAAGGCACAAATAAACAATAAGCATCAAACCGGAAATCCCAGAAGGTATAACTAAGAAAGCCCCCAGATAAAAGACGCTAACATCCACACTGCAGCCTTCCCTCTCTCCCCGGGACCCGGGGCAAAAGGAACAACAACGCTGCCCCTTTAGGTCGAGCCCGAGTCTCGGGAATTCCTCCGATATGGCCGGGCTTTGATCTAACCTCGGGCCGATACCCTAATCGGACCGGATTCGTTTTCTCGTTCCGGATACCTTCCGAATCCTCATTAAAATTGCCGCACGCTCGACAGACATTTGAAGGGACCTACCTCGATTTTCTCATTACGACGCTGCCACGGACTTGTGTCCGAATACAAATGGTCTACGAGTGGCCGACACGACCGACAGTTTATGGCCTCAATACAACTTTTAGTGTGACCCATCCCTATCTCTCTCGCATAATTAGTGTTACTCCTTTCGGCCGCGGGGCCCCTAATTTCGGCAATTAATCAAGGGTATTCCCTCGTATGGGGGATGTAAATGACGTCGTGACCTTCATGGCGCGACGGGATTCGGTCCCGACACGAACCACACAATCGTCTGACGAAGTCAGATCGAGCGCACCTTGGGCTCTCCGGAGCCCGAATAAATCGTCACCTTGGTGACTGGCACGCCCACGCACTCAATAAACGAACAAACCAAAAAGAGAGAACGAAGAGCGAACGGAAAGTGCGTCCACAGGAAGTCAAAATAGCCAAGGCTGGGAGCGGGCTTAAAGAGCCGAAGTTGGGGATTAACGAGCCATGAGGGCAAGAGGTAGGCCATGGGGGTCAAGATTGGGCTCTACGAGCCAGTGCTGGGAAAGCAGGCTTCGATGGCCAGAATTGAGTTTATTGTATACATACATTTTATTATTTATTAATTTTTATTATATTTCCTTTTATTCAAGCATGCAAACATTCATTAGCAGGCATAACATAAATATAAGTAAGGCAGCTCCCTCTATAGGGGATAGGATAGAGACATCACCCGTAATTCGTAGATGCGGTGCGGGCCGCGAGGCACAATTGAAGGGTGTTGCACCCGTCAAGAGGATATCGCACATCTTGCATGCATAGCCTAGATTCACGCATTTCACCCGAGGCAATTCTCTGTGGCGTGGCAGTGCAAACGTGTGAGCAAAGTGCCCTGACCATAGGGATACGCAGGTTTTCGTGGTGACACTCAAGGATCACTCTAGCGCCTACACATTAGTTCCAGGCTTTCGACTTTCGGTAGCTTCACACAGCCCTCGGTCTGTTTATTTTGGTAGCGGATTTCACCGTTCGGCGCGAGTCTCCTCATGTGTCTCAATGGAGATTCCCGGCTACTAAGATTCATCCTTATTATAGTTCTATTACGGATTTCACCGTTCGGCGCGAGTCTCCTCATGTGTCTCAATGGGGATTCCCGGCCACTAGGATTCGTCCTTATTATGATTCGCTTCACCATTTCACGCGGGTCTCCTCATGTGTCTCAATGGGGATTCCCGGCTACTCGGATTCACGTGCTTCTCTCTTTCCTCTTTTTCTCTCTCTCTTTTTTTTGCATCATCTCTTTTTTGCAGTGGGGGTAGGCAGCTTTTTCCTCACGATTACCTTTCACGCGAGTGCAGGAATTCAAGCATCCGTAGAGTGCTAAGAAGAAATTCGGGCAATCCCTATAGTCGAGGACTATTGAACACATTATGTGCTAAGCGTGGGAGCGTTGCCTCAGGTTTATTTTGTGAGTTGGGCTTAGCGATTCAGCCATGACTCTTCCCTTTGACGTGCGCACCTGCCATAAATGGGTTCCCTTCGAGCGTGCGCCGTGATGCCCGTGCATCCGAAATCGGGGCGATATTATTATTTAGCAAGGAAACACGGTCCTAGAAAATTTCAAGGAGGTGTATTATTCTATATTAGACAAGCGTGCAAATAGGGCAATCATGCCTTCTCTTCTTTCTTTCTTTTTTTGCCATTTTTTTGTTTGTTTGCTTGCTTCTTCTCTTTTTTTTTGAGTTTTTTTGTTGTTTTTTTGTGGCATAAGAAAATATTGTTATTACGTATAAGCGTAGTGGTAGTAAAAGTATTAGGGAAGCAGACCACGAACGGCTGAAAGGGTATTAGGGAAGCGGGCTATAGAACCCAAGGGACATTAAGGGAGCAGGCTATGAGAGCCAATATTGGGGAGCAGGCCACAAAGGCCAAAGGGAAGCAAACCACGAGAGCCAAAGTTGGGGAGGCGGGCTACAAGTCGAAGCTGAGAAGCGGGCTATAAAGAGCCGAAATTGGGAAGCAGGTCACGAGGGCTAGAGGGAAGCAGGCTGCAAGAGCCAAAGTTGGGGGGTAGGCTATAAAGCCGAGGGGAAGCAGGCTGCGAGAGCCAGAGATAAGCAAGCTACGAGGGCCAGAATTGGGAAGCAGGCTGCAAGAGCCAAAGTTGGGGAGTAGGCTGTAAAAGCCAGGATCTGGGAGGCCTTTGTCGGTTTAACGCCCCGTCGGCGGGGGGTCTAGTCGGTTTAACGCCCCGTCGGTGGAAGGTCTAGTCGGTTTAACGCCCCGCTGGCGAAAGATCTAGTCGGTTTAACGTCCCGCCGGTGGAAGGTCTAGTCGGTTGAACGCCCCGTCGGCGAAAGGTTTAGTCGGTTTAACGCCCCGCCGACGGAAGGTCTAGTCGGTTTAATGCCCCGTCGGCGAAAGGTTTAGTCAGTTTAACGCCCCGCCGGCGAAAGGTCTAGTCGGTTTAACACCCCGCCGGTGGAAGGTCTTGTCGGTTTAACGCCCCGCCGGTAGAAGGTTTAGTCAGTTTAACGCCCCGCCGGTGAAAGGTTTAGTCGGTTTAACGCCCCGTCGGCGGAAGGTCTAGTCGGTTTAACGCCCCATCGGCGGAAGGTTTAGTCAGTTTAACGCCCCGCCGGCGAAAGGTTTAGTCGGTTTAACGCCCCGTCGGCGGAAGGTCTAGTCGGTTTAACGCCCCGTCGGCGGAAGATCTAGTCGGTTTAACGCCCCGTCGGCGGAAGATCTAGTCGGTTTAACGCCCCGCTGGCGAAAGATCTAGTCGGTTTAACGCCCCGCCGGCGAAAGATCTAGTCGGTTTAACGCCCCGCTGGTGAAAGGTTTAGTCGGTTTAACGCCCCGTCGGCGGAAGGTCTAGTCGGTTTAACGCCCCATCGGCGGAAGGTTTAGTTGGTTTAACGCCCCGTAGGCGGAAGATCTAGTCGGTTTAACGCCCCGCTGGCGAAAGATCTAGTCGGTTTAACGCCCCGCCGGCGAAAGATCTAGTCGGTTTAACGCCCGCCGGCGGAAGGTCTAGTCGGTTTAACGCCCCGCCGGCGGAAGGTCTAGTCGGTTTAACGCCCCGCCGGCGAAAGGTTTAGTCGGTTTAACGCCCCGTCGGCGGAAGGTCTAGTCAGTTTAACGCCCCGTCGGCGGAAGGTCTGGTTGGTTTCTATTAGTTGGATGGCTGGAGGGCGGGGGTAAAAGTTTACCTCATGGCTCTTCTTTTCTTCTTCTTTTATGGAGAGGCAGGTGCAGGGACCATGTTCGCCTCATGTCTCTCTCTCTTTTTTTTTTCTATTCTTCTTTTGTAGAGAGGCAGGTGCAAAGACCATGTTTGCCTCGTGATCATTTCTTTCTTTTCTTCTCTTCTTCTTTTGTGTAGAGAGGCGAGTGCAGGGACCGCGTCTGCCTCGTGACTCTTCTTCTATTCTTCTTTTATGGAGAGGCAGGTGCAGGGACCATGTTCGCCTCATGTCTCTTTTTCTTCTATTCTTTTTGTGTGATGAGGCGGGCTCGAGGGCCACGCCTGCCTCTTGTGTCTTTTCTTCTTCTACTTTTGTGTGATGAGGCGGACTCAAGGGCCACGTCTGCCTCATGTCTCTTTTTTTTTCTTTTGTGGAGAGGCCGGTGCAAGGACCATGTGTGCCTCATGTCTCTTCTTCTTTTTTTCTTTTGTAGAGAGGCAGGTGCAGAGACCATGTTCGCCCCGTGTCTCTCTTTTTTCTCTTCTATTCTTCTTTTGTAGAGAGGCAGGCGCAGAGGCCATGTTTGCCTCATGATTGCTCCTTCTTTTCTTCTCTTCCCTTTTTGGAGAGGCAGGTGCAAGGACCATGTTCGCCTCTTAATTGTTCTTTTTTTCTCTTCTTCTTTTATGGAGAGGCAGGTGTAGAGACTATGTTTGCCTCATGATCCCTCCCTTTTTTTTTGTAGAGAGGCAGGTGCAGGGACCATATTCGCCCCGTGTCTCTCTTTTTTATTCTTCTGTCTGATGAGGCGGGCTCGAAGACCACGTCTGCCTCATGTGTCTTCTTTTGGTTCTGTTCTTCTTCTTTTGTGTGATGAGGCGGGTCCAGGGACCACGGATGCCTCATGCGTGTCTTTTTTATTTATTCTGCTCTTCTTTTCTCATTAATGCTTCCACGCTGAAGTGTATTTCTCTTAATGTGCCCCCAGGTTGGGGTGTAGCTCCATTTGGTATGCATCCCCCCTGAGGGGGTGTGTTTTGCCTCTTCGCTTCTGTGTCCCCAGGCGGGGTGTATTTTTGGCTTCTATGTCCCCAGACCAGGGTGTGCTTTTTTTTTTAATGCCCCCGAGGCGGGGTGTAGCTCTCTTTAGATGCCCCCAAGCTGGGGTATACTCTTCACGACTTCTATGCCCCCAGGTGGGGTCTGTTTCTTCTTCATATGCCCCTGGTACGGGGCGTAGCTCTCTTCAAATGCCCCCGAGACGGGGGTATATCTTTTGCTTCGTATGCCCCCCTGAGGTCGGGGTGTATCTTTTGCTTCTTACGCCCCCCTGAGGCAGGGGTGTATCTCTTTACGGCTTATGTGCCCCCGGAGTAGGGTATGTTCTTTCTTCAAATGCCGCTTGGGCGGAGTATATCTTTCTTCTTATGCTCCCGGATCGGGATGCATGTCTCTTTGTTTCTGTGCCCCGGGTTGGGGTAGATGCTTTTGCTTCTTATGCGCCAAGGGCGGAGTATATTTTTTTGTGCCCCCAGGCTGGGGTACATTCTTCATGTTTCTCATACCCTTTTCGCAGGGCGTATTCTCTTACTTCTCATGTCCCTGGATCGGGGCGTATGTTTCTTCTTCTGACGCCCCTGAGCCGGCGCATATTCTTTATGGCTTCTATGCCCCCTGGCGGGGTATATTTCTTCTTCAAATATCCCCAAGACGGGATGTATTCTTCTCTTTCTTATGCTCCCGAGGCAGGATGTATCTTCTTCAAATACTCCTAAGCTGGGGCGTATTCTTTATGGCTTCTATGCCCCCTAGCGGGGTATGTTTCTTCTTCAAATACCCCTGGGACGGGGTGGACTTCTCTTCATATGCCCCTGAGTCGGGATGTAGCTTCTTCAAATGCCTCTAAGCCGGGGTGTGTTCTTTATAGCTTCTAGGCCCTCGAGGCGAGGTATACTTCTTCTTCAAATACCCCCAAGACGGGGGTGTGATTCTCCCGCTTCCTCTGCCCCAGAGTGGGGTATACTTCTCTTTATATTCCCCTAAGCTAGGGTGTATTCTTTTCACTTCATATGCCCCCAGTGTGGGATGCGCCTTCTGCTTCTCATGACCCCGGGCTGGAGTGTATTCTCTTCATGTGCCCCCGGCACGAGGGTGTATCTTTGCTTTTTATGCCCCCGGGGAAATTCTTCCTCTTTTGCCCCGACATGCTAGGGAATGTTTGCTTCTTGTGCCCCGAAAGTGGGGTGTGTTCTCGAGGGCTCCTGTGCCCCCGCTGGTAGGGTGTATGCTTCTTCTTCAAATTCCCCTAAGGCGGGGTGTATTCTTTGTCGTTTCATGTACCCCCCCCCGAGTCGGGGTGAATTCTCTTCATGTGCCCCCATGGCGGGGCGTACTCTCTTCATGTGTCCCTAGGAGTGGGGTGGGGTCTCTTCCTGTGCACCCAGGTAGGGTATATTGCTGCTTGCAATGCCCCCCGAGGCGGGGTACCTTTCTTCTTCAAATATCCCCTGAGCCGAGGCGTATTCTTTATGGCTTCTATGCCCCCCGGGTGGGGTATATTTCTTCTTCAAACACCCCTAAGCCAGGGTGAGCTTTTCTTTTTGTGTGTCCCCAGGCCGGGGTGAATTCTGCCCCCTTGTTTTTGTGCCCCAGGCGGGGTATGTTCTTCATGGCTTCTATGCCCCCACTGACGGGGTTTGTTTCTTCTTCACATGCCCCCAAGCCGGGGTGGACTTCTGTATGGCTTCTATGCCCCCAGGCGGGGTGTATGTTGCTTCATATGCCCCTATGGTGGGGATGTATCCCACTTCTAGTGCCCCCATGGCGGGGTATGTTCTTGGCTCCTTGTGCCCCCAAGGTGAGGTGTGTTTTGCTTCTTGTGCCCCCGGGGTGGGGTATATCTTTCTTGCTTGTTGTGCCCTGTGGACACCGAAAATTGCACATCCAGATGCCACGCTCGGCCCAGCATCAACAACGGCCCCGAGTGAAGAAACCCCGGAGAAATCAAGCACAAGAGGCCCCACGGCCCATGGGCCTCGAAGAAAATCAAATGGGCCACGACTCGTGCTCACAATGGGCTCAAAATTGCCCATTTAGCTCTTCAACGGCACGCCCATCCTGGGCTTCAGCGGCACGGCCTTCAGCGGCACGCCCAGCCCCTTCGGCTGCCCAGCGGCACACCCTTGGGGTCTTCACTGGCACACCCCCAGGGGGTTCAGCGGCACACCCCCTTTGGGGTTCAACGGCACACCCCCTTTGGGGTTCAACGGCACGCCCCCAGGGGGGTTCAACGGCACACCCCCTTTGGGGTTCAGCGGCACACCCCCTTTGGGGTTCAACGGCACGCCCCCTGGGGGGTCTTCAGCGGCACACCCCCAGGGGGGGTTCAACGGCACACCCTTGGGGTCTTCACCGGCACACCCCCAGGGGGTTCAACGGCACACCCCTTTGGGGTTCAACGGCACGCCCCCTGGGGGGTCTTCAGCGACACACCCTGTAGGGTCCCCAGCGGCACGCCCTTCAGGCCGTTCAACGGCGCGCCCATCCGGGGCTCCAGCGGTACGCACTATTGGCCCTCAGCGGCACACCTTGTCCAGCCCTCAGCGGCACACCTCATTTGCCCCCAGCGGTACACTCCTTTCTGCCCTCAGCGGCACACCCACACTCTGTTACCCCTAGCCGGCACACCCCTTGGCCGGCACACTCCAATTGGCCCTTGGCCGGTACACTCACCTTATGGCCTTTAGCGGCACACCCTTCAGCCTCTCAGCAGCCCACTCCTTGGCCTCACCTCTGAGCCCCTTCCTTCACGTTTTTCGAGGTTCTATAAAGGTGTTACTCCCCCGGGGGCCCACCTCCAGTTGTCGGGTTCCGCCACTCCATGTGGGCGCGCTCCCTTTATCTCCCTTACGTCCCGGGTCAAGGGGAGATGCTACCGAATTTTTATGAGATATTAATAAATAATTAAAAGAGGCAAAAGGAGGTAACAAACGAGCAGAATAACTAATGAAACCTTCCAACTCATCAAATTACTGCCGGCACCCCGACGAGAACTGAACTAAGCTAATCAACCACCTGGCCGCCCGAGAACCCGACCCGCAAGAAAAGAGACCGAACCGAACCAAGAGAACAAACACGGGAGGAACTTTGTATAAACTACACGAAAGTTTAAAAAAAAAGAAGAAGAAAAGAAAAGCCTTAAGACAAATAGTTGAAAATTGATCGAGCCTCCACCCTCACGCATCACCTTGACCTTCAACGGTACGCCCCCTTGCCCTTCAGCGGTACACCTCCCTTTGGCCTTCAGCGGTACGCCCCCTTGGCCTTCAGCGGTACACCCTCATTGACCTTCAGCGGTACGCCCCCTTGGCCTTCAGCGGCACACCCTCATTGACCTTCAGCGGTACGCCCCTTTCAACCCTTCAGCGGTACACTCCTCCTGGCCCTTTCAGCGGTACACTCCTTCCCTTCGCCGGTACACCCTCAGCCGCTGTATAGACTTGAGCCAGCCAATGTACAGACTTGGCCAGTGTATAGACTTGAGCCAGCCAATGTACAGACTTGGCCAGTGTACAGACTTGGCCAGTGTATAGACTTGAGCCAGCCAATGTACAGACTTGGCCAGTGTATAGACTTGGGCAGCGTATAGACTTCACACTCCAATGTACAGACTTGGCCAGTGTATAGATTTGGGCAGTGTATAGACTTCACACTCCAATGTACAGACTTGGCCAGTGTATAGATTTGGGCAGTGTATAGACTTCACACTCCAATGTACAGACTTGGCCAGTGTATAGACTTGAGCAGTGTACAGACTTTACGCCCCGACGTGTAGACTTTGAGCCATTCAATGTATAGACTTTGAGTAGCCAACGTGTAGACTTCGAGCCTGGGGAACGTACAGACTTTATACCACCCCCCCCCCCCCTTCTTCACCGGCACACTCTCCAGCGGTACGCCTTTTTTAGGCCCCAGCGGTACGCCCTTTGGCCTTCAGCGGTACGCCCTTTTTAGCCCTTAGCGGCACACCCCAAGCCTCCAGCGGTACACCTTGTTTCCTTCGCCGGCACACTACATGCATGCATATATATACATCACGGCAAGGGCATTAACAATAGCAAATAAATCAGTAAAAATTACGCTAATTAAAGGACTCTGAATGCCCAACATTAATCACGATAAAAGAGACGGGAGGGGTAACAATAAATAAACAATAATAATAAGAATAATCATGAATAAAAGAAGAGAAATCATTCCGACCGAAGGCACGAGTAAACATTAAACCTCAGAGCGGAAATCCCAGAAGATACGACTAAGAAAGCCCCAGATAAAAGACGTTAATGTCCACACTGCAGCCCTCTCTCTCTCTTCGGGACTCGGGGCTAAAGGGAATAACAACGTTGCCCTTTTCGGTCGGGCCCGAGTCTTGGGAATTACTCCGTATGGCCAGGCTTTGACCTAACTTCGGGCCGACATCTTAATCGGACCGGATTTGTTTCCTCGTTCCGGATACCTTCCGAATCCTCATTAAAATTACCGCATGTCCGGCAGACATTTGAAGGGGTCTACTTCGGTTTTCTCATCGTGACGTTGCCACGGACCTGTGTCCGAATACGAAAAGGTCTACGAATGGCCGACATGGCCGTCAGTTTATGGCCTTAACACAACCTTCAGTGTGATCCGTCCCTATCTCTCTCGCATAATTAGTATTACTCTTTTCGGCCGCGGGGCCCCTAATTTCGGCAATTAATCAAGGGTATTCCCTCGTGTGAGGGATGTAAATGACGTCGTGACCTCTATGGCGCGACGGGATTCGATCCCAACACGAACCACATAGTCGTCTGACGAAGTCAGATTCGAGCGCACCTTGGGCTCTCCGGAGCCCGAATAAATCGTCACTTCGGTGACTGGCACTCCCACGCACTCAATAAACCGGTGATCGCCCCGAAATAACGGTTAAACGAAAAGTGCGTCCACAAGTCTGGCACGCCCGGTGGGACCGATCCACCCTTCATCTCTTTGCCGAAATTAGGGGCCCCGCGGCCCCCTTCTTGTAATACTAATTATGCTACTTTCTTAAATGCAGAAAAAGAGAAAGGCATCATGGAGCCGACAATGGCTGTTGTCTGCAGCCCTGAGGTTGTGAAGAATCATGTGCGAGGCGGCTACCTGGCGGTGCCCCTCACTTTCGGGAGCTTCCCTCCCACCGTGGGCTTCCCCAACTTCTTGGGGGTGGCCTTCGTTGACATCCTCGACGCACGAGCGCCCGAGGAGCCTCAAACCAACGCTCCCGCTCCGAGAGCCGTCGAAGCTGCCGCCGGTCGAGCGGTGGCCGAAGGCAACAATAGCGTCCCCACAACGACGCTCAGCTGCAACGTGCACCACGTGCACCAGACCACCGGCCCGTTCCACCAAGGGTCGGCATCCCACCGAAGGAGGCTTCGGAGAGGCAACACCGATGCCGGCTCAGGGCGTCGCATGTCCAACTCCGGAAAGTCCATGACGGTTGGGGCCCTCCGAGTCCGCCTAGACGGCCAGTGGTCCCAGGTGACGCCAGACCGCGTCGTCCCGACCATCCCAGTCCGCAAATCCTTTCAAGGGCTGGAGAAACTAAAAGGGAAGGTGACGCCCGCTGTTGTGGCCACCCCACCAAAGATTGCACCGGCTCGCAAGCTGGCCAAACTGAAGCAAGTCTGGGTACCCAGGGAGGCCCAGCCCACTGTACCCGCCCAGGCGGGGCCCAGCACTTTCCGCCCGAGGAGGGCCCGAAGAGATGACAGGGTCGAGGCAGTGACCCCCACTCTCCGACCGGCACCCATCATTCCGGTGCCGCCCGAGAATGCTCATCGCCGTCGCCGAGGGCGCCGGCACAACGCCGCCCTCCCGGCACTCGGGGCCTACGCTCCTCCTGTTGCCGTCATCGACGCGCAACCACAGGCCGCTCTCCCTGACCAGGAGTGGGAAGGGATCGAGCAGGCTATGAGAAACTACCTCCGAGGCCCTGGTAGCACCCCCGCTGGCCGCCAGAGACTACTGGGGGCAATGACCTCCGCCTTCCAGGAAGAAAGGGGGGAACCTGCACCTAGTATGGAGTCGAGGACCCGCCCGGAAGAGCAGCGCCAGTCCCCTGTACGGGAGGAGGCGCCGTCCCGACGGTCGGTCTTCGACAGGCTAACATTCCCAGGAGGACCGTCCCGGAGGGCGTCAAGAAGAAACAAGAATAAGAAATGGCAGACATTCACCTGCAATATGGCAGGGGTCCATGGTCTGTATGGGGCCCTACCCACCGACCCGGAAGAATTGGCCAGAATAGCCGCCAGGCCGGGACCCCTTACCAGAAGAAGGAGAGCGGCAGGCGGCGCGACACCCACAGGGCCCCTCACGGCCCTCACGGCCAATGTGGTCACCACCGGCGACACGAGTGGCGGACCCTCGACATCATCCGAGGACGCCCCGGCCGAAGAGACAGGGGGCATGCCCAGTCTTCCCACAGCTGATCCAGCAATGCTGCTCATGATGCAACGATTCCAGTAGGAAATCGAATCGCTTAAAAAGCAGTTGAATGAGCGAAACACACCACCCCCAATGTCCTGGCAGACCGAGACCATACCCGAGGTACCCAGGGACAGGGGGCAGTCTTCCGAGGTAGCTCTTCCGGCAACCCTCGATCCCCCCGGGGGCACGCCCCCGCAGCAAGCACATTGCACAGCGGTGACCCCGCCACAGGCTCCGCTTTCACAAGGGTCCCCCATGGCCCCCCGAGCGACCGTGGTAGTCACCCCGAGCGCACAGCCCGCTCATTTCTACCCGAACCCGGTCGACCCGGCGGCAGTCAGCCGGTTGATGCTTGAGCAGATGATAGACATGAAGTTGGCCGAAAGGGGCGATGGGGATCAGACGCCTTTCGACGTCTACCGAGTACCCTACCCGGCTCAGTATGCTGCCAGGAAGTTGCCGGCTGGCGTCACCAAGCCGCCGAAATTTGAAAAGTTCAATGGGCAAGGATCTCCCAGAGAGCATATTGCCTATTACGTGAACGTCATGGGAGACCTGGCTGCTGATGAGGCCTACCTCCTGAAGTTCTTCGGTTCAACACTCACCGGGCTTGCCTTTGAATGGTACTCCGGCTTGTCGCCCGGGTCGGTGGCCGATTGGCCCGACATGCAGAAGAAGTTCAAGGAAAGATTCTACGTGGCCGAGAGAGAAGTTACTATGACTGAACTCTACGCCACAAGACAGAAGAATGATGGGTCGGCCCTCGACTACATCAAAAGATGGAGGAACCTTAGTATGAGGTGCAAACGCCCCCCGCATCAGGAGGACGCAGTTCAGATCTGCAAGCAAAACTTAAAGAAAGAAATCCTAGAAAGAATGATCGGCACTGAGGTCAAGACATTTGACCGTCTGAACAATGTTGTAGCGGAGATCGAGGCATTCTTGGCCCGATACTCCTCCACCCCAGCCATGTCAAGCCAGAGGGCCAGGCAGGCGGAGAAGAAGCCGGCTCCCCCGGAGGTGCATGCACTAGACTTCCAGGATTTTGAAAAGCAGAAGGAGAAAGCCAAGGGAGCGGCTAACCCTCCGCCGCCCAGAACCACAGAACGGCGGGAAGGCCCCTCACTAAGAGAGAAGATGAGAAACAAGTTGTATTCCTTCTCCCGGGACAAGTCCAAGCTCCTGTTTGAGTGGGCAACCAGCTACAATAAGATCACATTGCCAGAGCCGAAAAGGCCTGGCGACTTGAAGAAGAAGGATGACCCGCGCTTCTGCATGTACCACCGGGTGCTCGGGCATACTATTGAAGATTGCTACGTCTTCATGGATGTTATTGAGTCCTTAATCAGGGACGGGGAGCTGGACATGGGGGAGCATAAAGTAGACCCCCCCGCAGCCACACGAGCTGCCCAGCATAGCCTCCTCCGTCAATATGATCTCACTATATCAGGAGCTGCCAGAAGAATAGGCGAAGGCCTGTGCCCGTGCCACTTATGAAACCTTTATCATGGCCCCAGCTCAAGACCAAGAAGGGTGGCAGACTGCACCCAGAAAAACCAGAAAGGCGCGCGCCTCTCGACCTACCCCAGGAATTCACTCGAGGGTAGCAGCGCCCCTGCCTGCACTGCCCCCGGTAAACCCTGTTTGCCACGACACGGCCCCCCGGCTGGTCATGAGGCGGCCCACTCACAACAAGAAGAGCTCTGCCCCGCTACGGATGTACAAGAAGACTAGCCCGGCGGTTGAAAAACTCCAGGCTATTATCGACGGGCTTGAAGATTATAAGCAGCCCAAAATCCAGCCCATCGAGCTAAAACAATATGTCCCCTGCGAGGAGTTCGAGTCACTCGAGCTGGCTCCAGGAACAGAAGCTGATGCAGACATAGAGCCTCCCCTGTGGGGTGAACCTATTCGAGAGCAGCCGTCCGCTGCAGCGGGCAAGAAGAAGAAGAAGAGAAGACCCAGGGGCAAGAAGAAGAAGGAGGTCGTCTTCGCCTGCAACACCCTCTCGGCGTTGTTCGACACCTCTCTCTCCCTGGAAGAGAAAGAAGAAGAGGCACCCCATGAGCCGACGGAAGTGAGTCAAGCTGAAGCATCCACCTCCCAGCACGCCACCAGGTCAGGGAGGAAGTGGGGGCGCTCTCCTCAGGGCAGCCTCAACATCATGCTCAGGGGGGAACAACCATACCAGGTTCCCGAGCCTGAGGTCCGAGGCACCGAGATCCCTCCTCCATCAGGCCTCTACCCCGGAGGCACCAAGAGTCAAGGCGCCCCGTCGTTCGCCGAGTTCCTGTCAGCTCGAGCAGGAAGGCGGGCGCACCCCCAGGGGCCCGCTGCGACTAGTAAAGCAAGCATTCCCCAAGCTCTGCCAGCTGCAACTCCTGCCCAGCCAGAGGAAGAATTCAGCGGCACCCCAAACCTCGCCGAATTCATGCGAACAGCGGAGGAGGCTCAACAGGCCCCGCCTGCTCAACGGGCTACAACAGATCCCGCAAAGGAGGCGTCCCCTAATCCGGCACCCCAATCCCAGGATGAGGGCAGGCGCAGCAAGCCCGAAGAGATGAAACTGCTCAAGGTGCGGGCGGCCGAGCGAATAGTCAGACACCTCAAGAAAATCCCAACCCGGTTCACGGTGTGGGAGATGCTGTCCTTGAATGAAGAAACACGGCAAGCCATCATCGCCGCACTCCAGACGCCAGCACACCTTGAAGCCTGTTTGGCAGAATTATCACCTGAAGTAGCAGTGGCTTTCACAGAAGATGACATGCTCCTACCGACTTGCAGCCATAACAGGCCCCTCTACATGAAAGGGCAGCTGAACGGCCAGCCTATCAACAGGGTCTTGATCGACCCAGGGGCAGCAGTGAATATACTCCCGTACCGGGTATACCAGAAGCACTACTTTGACGTACACCTGGTCGAAGTTAAAAATGTCAAGATTGCCGGCTTTAACCAGAAATGTGAGGTTCCCATGGGGGTCGTAGAGTTCAACTTGACCTTTGACGACTTCACCTCCAAAGTCCAGTTCCACGTCATCAACTCCAACACGTCCTACAAGGCGTTACTCGGCCGGCCTTGGCTACACCAAAATAGGGTGGTGCCCTCCACCTTGCATCAGTGTATCAAGTACCCCTGCGAGGGAAAGGAAGTCAGAATCTTCGCAGACCTCCACCCGTTCGAGGTGTTTGAGTGTCACTTGTCAGATGCTAATCTGTACTTGGAAGAGGCGAAGCAAGCTCCTCAAGCTGCCCGAGACAAGGGAAAGATGAAAATGGAATCGGGAGGCTGGTTTCCTCCGCCGCCCCCAGGCTATGTGGCTCCCCCACATGTACCATGTATTGCACAAGAGGAAGGGGTATTTAGGGCAGCCCCTCTCCCCATCTACCCCACACCGGGGGCACCCTGCCTCAAAGATCTGCTAGAAGATGTCAGGGTCCCGCCAGGGATCGTCAAGTCGATAGCGGAAATTGAATGCCAAGCGGCTGAGCAATTGAGAACCTTCGAGGTGCCTAACCCCGAGGGGCCGCCCACTATCTTCTATGTGGCCGGGGAGAAGCCGGTCAGGGAAGACGACGATTGCCGGTTCCCTGACGAGTTGCATGACCCGCACGTCCCTATTACGGGACTTCCCCACATGACTGACCGGGCAGCCAGAATGGTCAGGAAGCAGAAGATTCCTCCCTACCAGCCCTCCAGCCGGAAGGAAATGTTTGAAAAAATGTGGAACCCACCAAACCTGGATCGACGGTTGCTGAAAGTCACCAAGCACCCCGGTCTGGGCTTTTCACTAGAAAATTACTACGAGACTGATGTCATATCGGTCTCAACATGGCCCGGCGACGATCCCGTAGAAGCTACAGATTCGCGGAAAGCCTGTCAAGATGCACATCCTGCGCCCCCAATTCAGGAGGCACAAGACGAGGAGATCTTCCTTTGGAAACCTCCCCGCCGCCGTTGCATAGAGAAGACCCCCTCCTTCTCCGAAGCGTCGACCTCGAAAGGGCACACCGGCGAAACACCTTCGCCCCGGCTGGCCGGCGAAGCAAGGAGCAGCAGCATGGGCCATGCTCCGAATTCCCCTCGATACGACCCTGTCATGTACGCCTTGTACCACAGGCAGCAACGGTAGATCGAGATGCTGAAGAGGCGGCTAGCCGAGTTAACCTCGCTAGTCGCCGACCTGATCCAGGGCTCCCTCCCCCCATGGGGTGGCCGGATGCCTCGGCCCCGAGGCGCCAGTCCCAGCACCCCCGCTTTGTCAAGGCGGGAAATGAGAGACATGGCAAGCTCGCTGACCGAGCGGCCGACCAGGCAAGGGCTGACACTCCAAGAGAAGCTACAGAAGCCTTATTCCTTTCCGAGAGAGAAGACCCGGGGCATCTTCGACTGGGCTTGCCACTACGGCAAAGTCTCCCTTCCACGGTCCAAGAGGCCGCAAGACACCCGAAGAAGCGGGGACCCGCTATTTTGCCCTTACCACCAGATGCTGGGCCACGCCATTGAAGACTGCTATGTCTTCAAAGACATTGCCCAAGACCTCATTGACAGGGACGAGCTCAGGATGGGGGATTATGTGATAGCCCCGCCACGCCCCCATGTGGCGGACAGCCCCAGAGCGGGAGCCTACACCGTGTCCATCCACTACCAGGCCCCTGAAGATGCGGCTGCCCCGGCCCCCGTCCAAGCTATCTACGATGAGTACATAGAAGACCCCGGGGTGGCCCTGTGCCTTTCTGCACCAGCGGACCTCATAAACCCGGCGGCTGCGGTCCAAGAGGACTGCACGGCAAATCCAGCCACCACACCCAGCCAGGAGGAGCAAGAAGACGAGGATGCCATCCTCGAGCCCGAAGACAATGAAGGCCAAGACTTCGTCGATTTGTCGCCAGCCCCGCCGGAAATTGAAAATGGCGGCCGGGCCACAGTCGACGAATTGATTGAGATCAACCTCGGCACAGAAGGTGACCCCAGGCCGACCTTTCTAAGTGCTCTCATCCCCCCTCGTGAGAGAGAGCAATACATGAAGCTGCTACAAGAGTTCCGGGATTGCTTTGCCTAGAACTATAAAGAAATGCCCGGACTCAGCCCCGAGGTGACTCAACACATCCTGTCCCATGATCCCAAGGTGGAGCCAGTGAAGCAGTCTCCCCGGCGCATGAGGCCAGAGTTAACCAGCCAGATCTGCAAGGAGGTCGACAAGCTCATAGATGTCGGCTTCGTGGCGGAAAACCAATACACCACATGGTTGGCCAACATTGTACCAGTGAAGAAGAAGAATGGACAGATCATGATTTGCGTGGATTTTCGCGACCTGAATAAAGCCTGCCCAAAAGATGACTTCCCGGTGCCTATCACCGAAGTGATGATCGATGCAACTACTGGCCACGAGGCCTTGTCCTTTATGGATGGGTCGTCCGGCTATAACCAAATCTGGATAGCCGACCACGACTGGATTCACACCGCCTTTAGGTCACCTAAAGGGATATTTCACTACAAGAGGATGCCCTTCGGCCTCAAGAATGCTGGTGCCACATATCAGCGGGCGATGACCAAGATCTTCGACGAGCTGCTATACAGCAAGGTCGAATGCTACATCGACAACCTGGTCGTCAAGACTAAAGAGAGGGATGAGCATCTGAATGACCTCAGGGTCGTCTTCCAAAGGCTCCGTCTGTACGGGCTGAAAATGAATCCCATGAAGTGCGCCTTTGGCGTGTCCAGTGGAAAGTTCCTCGGCTTCATTGTCCGACACAGAGGGATCGAGATCGACCCCTTTAAGATAAAAGCTATCCAGGAGCTGCCCCCTCCGAAGAATCTGGGAGAGCTGAGATCCCTACAGGGGCGTCTAGCTTACATCCGCAGGTTCATTTCCAACCTGTCGGGGCGCTGCCAGCCATTCCACAGACTAATGATGAAGAATGCACCTTTCAGCTGGGGTCATGAATGCCAGCACGCGTTTGACCAGTTAAAGGAGTATCTGAAGACCCCGCCTGTCCTGGGGGCACCTATCAAAGGCAGACCGCTGATTCTATACATAGCGGCCACCGAATACTCACTGGGGGCAATGCTCGCCCAAAACAATGATGAGGGAAAAGAGCAGGCTCTCTACTACCTCAGTCGAAGATTGGTGGGTGCAGAAGCTAAGTACACCCCGATTGAGAAGATCTGCCTTGCCCTGGTCTTTGCAGTCAAGAAGATGAGGCACTATATGCTGTCCCATGAAGTTAGCTTGATATCCAGGGCCGACCCCATTAAGCACATCCTTTTTCAGCCCATCCCAAAGGGGCGCCTTGGCAAGTGGGCCGTGCTACTCATGGAGTTCGATATCACCTACGTGCCGCAAAGGGCCGTTAAGGGACAAGCCGTCGCGGATTTCTTCGCAGCACATCCCGTGCCCGAAGACTCCCCGTTGGCCACCGAGCTACCTGAAGATGAAACACTAGAGGTAGACCAAATACAACAAGCCATCTGGCAGCTTTACTTTGATGGAGCCTCAAGGACAGAAGCGACCCCGTCCGGGCGCACCAAGGTACGAGCCGGAGCAGGCATCGTCCTCAAGTCGCCGGACGGAGAGGTGATGCACACTTCCTGCTGCATCAGCAAACCCTGCACCAATAATGAAGCAGAGTATGAAGCCCTGATCATCGGCCTCCAGGTCGCCCTCCAAATGGAGATCAAAATGCTCCAAGTGTTCGGCGATTCGCTGCTGGTCGTCAAGCAAGTCCAGGGGCAGTTTGATGTCCGAAAACCTGAGCTGCTCCCGTATCACACTAAAGCAAAAGGGCTCATGGAGCGGTTCTACCTCCTCGAGATAGGCCATGTCGCCAGAGGGGAGAACGCACAAGCCGACGCATTGGCAAAATTGGCAAGCTCACTGGCGGTGCCCCCAGATGGATATCTCCATATCCAAGTAATAAACCAACGCCAGATGCCCAGCATGATAGAAGAAGAGCCGGAAGAAGAGGACCTACAGGTCGCTACAGTAGAAGCCGTCAGCCTGCCTGACTGGAGGGACCCCCTAATGCAGTGGTTCAGGCACCAGCAACTACCCGACCGAAGAGAAGAAAAGATCAAGCTGGTCAGAACCAAGGACTCCTATGAGCTCCGAATAGGAATATTATTCTGGATTGTGGCCGATGCCAAACGGAAGCTACTCATCCGATGCTTGTCCATTGAAGAAGCTTGGAGGGTTATGAAGGAGGTCCATGCCGGCATAGCTGGCGCACACCAGGCGGGGCCGAAAATGAAAATTGAAATCAAGAGACTTGGCTATTATTGGCCTGCAATGTTCAACGACTGTTGCGAGTATGCTAAGTCGTGTCAGAGGTGTCAGGAGCATGCCACCGTTCCCAGAAGACCTCCTGCACCATTACACCCAACAGCGCCCAGTTGGCCGTTCGCCCAATGGGGAACGGACGTCGTGGGCCCCTTGCCCGCGTCTTCCACAGGTTGCAAATATATTCTGGCGGCGACTGACTACTTCTCCCGCTGGGTCGAGGCCGTTGCCTTACGGGAGGTCACCGGAGAAATCGTGGCCAGGTTTTTCCTCCGCAACATCATATTCCAGTTCGGCGTGCCCGACCGAATTGTGTCAGACAATGGCAGCCACTTTCGCAACCAGAAAGTCTACCGACTAGCAGAAAAATACAAAATTGATTGGAGGACCTCAACTCCTTACAATCCACAAGCTAATGGGCTGGCCGAAGCTTTCAATAAGACACTCTGCACTCTCCTGGCCAAGACTGTTAGCCCTAACAAAAGGGACTGGGAAGGAAGAATGTATGAAGCGCTTTGGGCGTACCGAACCGTATACAAGACCCCAACGGGCTGCTCGCCCTTCTCTCTCGTTTATGGCTCGGAAGCAATCATCCCCGTCGAACTGGAGATACCGTCCCTCAGGGTCGCCATTCAGCATGGGCTTGTCCCCGAAGGGCAGACCAACACCGAGCGAAGGCTCGATGAACTCTCTAGCCTGGAAGGAAAGCGGCTTCAAGCCCAACAGAATATCCAGGTCTACCAGGCCCGGATTGCACGCGCCTTTGACAAGCTCGTCAAGGAACGCGAATTCAAGAAGGGTGACCTTGTCATGGTCAAGAGAAGAGATCTCATGGCGGCCAACCCCAAAGGTAAGCTAAACGAGAACTGGCTCGGACCCTACGTAGTCCAAAAAGTCTACGAAGGCGGAGCCTACGTAATTGTCAACCACCGCGGGGAGGTTCAATTCCCGCCTCTTAATGGAAGGCACTTGAGGCTGTACCACGCTCCGGCGCCCCCATTCAGGTAATAATATTACTCTTCGCCCCATTTTGGGGCGGATTTGCGTGATTAATGTCCGAACGATTTGGCCACCAGCCGGGTTTCCAAAAAAGGAGAAAGGAATAGAAAGAGAAAGAAAGAAAAAAAAATAGAAAGACAAAAAAAGAAGAAGCAAAAAAAAAAAGAAGAAAAAAAAGTACAAAGAGAAAGAGAAAAAAAAGAGAAAAAAATGGAAAGAGAAAGAAGGAAGAAGCAAAAAGAGAAAAAAAAAAGAGAAAAAAAAAGAGAGAGAGAAAAAAAAAAGAAGAGAGAAAAAAAGAGAAGCCAGAAAGGGGGAACGCCCCCATTTCCAGTCACCGCCCCGCATCAGCGGGGGTACCAAAAATTGATTTAAAAAGAAAGAAACAAACTCTTCTCTCCGTCCTTCCCGAGCGGTGAGTACCCCTTTGGCTCGGACCGCCTGTCCGGGTCATTGACTAAACAAACTCTTCTCTCCGTCCTTCCCGAGCGGTGAGTACCCCTTGGCTCGGACCTCCTGTCCGGGTCATTGACTAAACAAACTCTTCTCTCCGTCCTCCCCGGGCGGCGAGCACCCCTTTGGCTCGGACCTCACGTCCGGGTCATTGACTAGACAAACTCTTCTCTCTGCCCCCCCCCCCGGGCGGCGAGCACCCCTTTGGATCGGACCTCCCGTCTGAGTCACTGACTAAACAGACCTTTCTATCCGCCACCTCTGAACGGCGAAAGGGGTCTCTGGCCAAGCACCCCTCACTCAAGACCAGCACGCGCTTCCAATATTGCGGCAAAACCAGGGAGTTGCCCGCTCGGTATGGTGGAGTGGTCCCCTCGTCCTCCCCCTGGGAAGGCGAGCACTCTCCTGTACCCTGACATGGGTCCCTGCCTGGTCCTCTCAAAGTGAATCCTCGCAAAGACTCATACCCTGCCAATGGGTCTCTACACGAAAAGGAGGAAAAGATACAAGAGCGAGGGAAGAGGAAGGAGAAAACAATATGCAAGGAAGAGAAAGAAGGGTAAGAAAGACAAATGCATACACAAAGAACGCGTGAAATCATAAATGCTTTGCTCTATTCAAAAGAGGATTAAACTACATGTGCTGCGGGGCATACCCCTGTGTTACATTTAAAAAAAAGGAGAAAAGAGAGAAATTAAGGGATGCAACGCTTAGCCGATGTCCCTGAAGATGTCCTCGAGAGGGAGGATACCGACGCAAGGGAAGTTCGTCATATCGCGCAGTCGGCCCCTCAATCCCTCAAGACGGGCGAGCTCCGCTTCGACGGACACCATTTCAACGTCGGCGACGGCAAGAGCTTCCCTCTCCTCTGCCACCGCCCTTTCCGCCTCGGCTAGGCCAAGTTTAGCCGCAGCGAGATAGCCCTCCAGCTTCTCGATCCGGCTCTTGAAGGAACAAACGCTGCCTTCGCCTTCCTCTAAGGCCTTTCTGTGGCTTTCTCTACTGTGGCGTCGGGCCTTTAGGGTCTGCAGATATTCGTCTGCCTGAGCATCAAGGGCGGCGCGTTCGTCAGGAGCCTGGGTCTCCAGGAACTCGCGGCGCTTGACATACTTCAACAGCAGCAGAACCCGCCGCGACCATTCTCCCAGCGGGCAGCTGAGCACTTGCAACGCCCCGGTCAACTGCACCGCTATAGTATGCACCTCCCTATATGACAGAGAAGGGTCGGTGAAGAGCATGGTCCGTAGAGTGATCAGCATTTGGCGTACTGGCGCTTCTGATGACATATGGCTGACTGAGGGCGCTACCGGAGGAGTGAATTCCACGGTGCTGTCCACCTCTGCCCACAGGTCGGTATCTGCCGCCACTGAAGATGAAGGAAGGGCGAGGGTCAAGTCGCCCGGCCGGCGTAGCTCGACGAGAGACGCTTGGCCAACCGCTGCCTGGGGAACGGAAGAAACCATTGCCGAAGCCTCCAGTGCCCCCATCGTTTGGAGTTCCCCTGCCCCCTTTGCCTCCGTCTGGCCCGACCCTGCCACTGCTCCAAGGGGCAGGGGTGCAGGGGCCGTCACCTCGGCTAGAGGAGGAGCTTCGAGTAAGGCCAGGCCCGAAGTCACCACCCATGAACTCCTCCCTCGCGGCTGAGATCCCTCCAGATGCGCACGGAGCCCCGCAAATATCTGCTGCAAGAGCGAGTCCTCCATCTGAGCCGGGAGTTTCGGGAAGGGTGGAAGCGGAACCACCAGCTGGGGTAAACGTTCCGCTTCCATGAGCGCAGCCAGGCTCTCTCTCTCCAAGCCCAAGACTGGAGCCGGCCCCTCCACCGCTATCGGGCCAATGCTCGGTCTCCGTTTGGCCACGGCCTTCCGGATACGGCCAGGCGCCTTCCCCGGCATCGGCATCACCTGACCATGGGAATGGGAATCAGCTATTCGCCATCTAAAATAAACCATGCAAAAAGGGAGACCGCGGAGCCCGCATACTCACCTCAGCCGCTGGGACAATGCTACCTTCAGGCGCGATCTCCCCCTCCTCCAGAGGCTCGCCCTCCGCTCTGGTAGTACCGGAGGGCTCCACGGGCATTTCCTCTCGAAGGGCGTCGAGTAAAAGAGCCAATTTGCCCATGCCGACATCGACCCCTGTTGGGCGGTCGATCAGCGCAGCCGGGGCAGCCTCCTCTGCGACCTCAAGTTCGGCCGGTTCTTGAAAATCCTAAAAAAAAAGGGGGGGGGGATAAAGTCGTCAGTCAATCACAAAAAGGGAAGGGAGAGCCGGCCCAAACAAGCTCACACTCACGGCGGTCTTCCCCACAAGGCTCGGGGAGCCAGCAAGTAAGGGGGCCCCGAAGACCGGCTCAGGCGGCTCCGATGCCCCGGACACGCCCTCGTTAGGAGCTGCTTCGTCGGAAGAGTAGTTGTAATCTACCTCTTCCCCAGGCGGAGACTCGACCGCCGTCGGCTCGGCCTGGGCCGGCAGAGGAGCTTCCTCCTCAGAGTCTCTGTCTAGCACGTCCTCCCTCGGGCTAGGCGAGGCTTGTACTCCGATCTTCTTCCTCCTCACATATGTCAGTGTCATCGGGAGGTCGAGATCAGGCCACAATGACTTGGTGGCCGCCGCGGCAACGCCTGTCATGCAAGGGAAGATAAGCCATGCTGAATCTACTGGCCCCCAGGACAAAAAAAAAGGAGCTAACCGTATAGTCGAAAATATTTACCCCCTTCAGTTCCCGCGACACAAGATGACCCACGGGCTTCCTCAACAGGCAAAGCCTTCTCGGGAGTCCCAGCCGTACCCTCGCCCGGGAGCAACACAGGCGTCGATTCCTCCGTGCTGCTCGTGAGATAGAAGCGCATCGTCGCCATGCGCGAATCCGAGGCCAACTCGGGAGGCCGGTCGACCGCAGATGACACGGGCGGCCGATGAATCTCACCAACTTCGCGGCTCGGTTCGGTCTGCGTGGTTTCGAATTCCTCGAAGGACAAGATAGGGGCCACCGGCGAGGCTGTCGTCGGAGCCGGGGATGCCTCGGTCCGCTGCCGTTTTACCGTCTTTTGCCCGGCCACCTTGGCAGCAGCCAGTGCCTGCTTAACGGGCGACTGTGCCCGGGGCCTTCCCGTTGCCTGCGGCAAGGGAGCCGGAGCCGCCGCCGGGGTCGCCTCTGCCGGGACCGCAACTTCACCCATGTCAGGCGTGGGCACGGGCTCTCCCATAGAAGCCGAGACAAAAGAAGTATCCAGGTGTCAAGACTCCACTCCAAAATAAAAGGGGGGGAGATTCAAGAGACACGCTAATGATCGGGAACACTGACCGGCAGGTTGACCTGGCTCGGGACGGGCAGCTTCGAATTCCTCGAAAGACGGGACTAGTGGTGCCAGAGGAACAGCCGTCGAAGCCTTAGCCGTTTCTATCTTCCTCCGCTTTGTATCCCGCTGCTTAGCCGCCTTGGCGGCGTCCACCGCCTTCTTCACAGGCGATTTAGCCCGGGGCCTCTTCGCAGCCTTAGGCAAAGGAGCCGTGGTCGGGGCCAGCGGCGCGGCTTCAAAATACGCAGGCTTCTTCACCAGCCGGAGGAGGTTCCGGTACGTGGCCATCTGCGTGCTGTCGGGATGGTCTGCAAAGAAAAGAGGGGAAAGAACGAACATGCATATACCATTAGTACCTAACTCACCGCGAAAGCCGCAGCGCTGAGGGACAAAACCGAAGAGCAAGAGGGAACTGAATACCATGAGGGCCAGTGTACTGCCGCAGCGTGATCGGCCAGTAGCTCAGGGACATCTCCTTGTCCCGACGTGCCGCCTCCCGGACTAGCCAACAAACGTCCTCAATAGTTTGACACCGGTCCGTGAGGTTGGCCAGATCCGCATGCTTCTTGGAAGAAAGGTGACAGAAAAGATTGAAGTGGTCCATGCCCCACCCATCAGCATAATAATAAGGGATGTGCAGGCACTTGCCCAGGATGGAGGCCGTCACATCTTCAATCTTCATCCCATTCACCCGGAGGAGGATATATAGCCACGTGGTATCCTTGTAATTCTCGGGCTTCCTCTCCTCCCGCCTCACGAACGTGCGATACAGGCAGGCCAAGTCCCTCTCTGGGCGCCAGCTCTTGGCAGGAGTCCCCTCTTCCTCTATGGGGAATGGGTAGTTGATGAGCTCCAGACAGTCGCTCCCCACCCGGCACAAGTCCCGCAGCGTCTTCTCGTAGTCATCCTTAGCCGCTGGGGGTAGCTCCACCTTCGGCGTCGGCCTCATGTCCCGGGCTTCCCGGCGAGCCATCAGATACGCTGCCACTTCCTTTTCCTGTCTGTTCTTGAGCCGAAGAAGATGGTCTGGCTCAATATCAAGCACTGGCACTGGCTGCCGGCCAAGGAATCTCCTTTCGGCGCCATCCCAACAATCGGTCTTGTGCAACCGATAGAAAGCCGTCCGGGCATTCCACCACTTTATGTAATCTTGGGTCACTCGGGGGACACGACCCGGGGCCGGTACTCTGAAAGAGGCGGAGTCCGCTCGGTGGAAGAAGTCCCACCAGCTTTTGGCGTGCTCGGCAACCAAACTTCCCCGGACATTCCGCGAGGGCAAGCCGAATTGCGCATGATAAGTAGGGATATGCTGATCATACCCGAAATTGCGACCGAACCAGAAAGGGTAATACGGCTCCAGCAACACATTCTCCCCCTTTCTGAATACCAGCACGCTCGGGCGAATTGACAGCGCCCAGTCTCGCAGTTCCGGCTCCAGTAGTGGGCGCACCACGTTCTCCTGGCTGATAGGATGAACGTACCTCTCCACCTGGTCATCCTTGCATTCCCTCTTATTATTCACGAGGGGGCTTGAGTGTGCGGCCAGCGTCCAGAAATGAATAGTACCGGCTGCATCCCAGGGAACCGTGGTCAACTGCCCCCGGATATCATACATCCGCATCGAGGTAGAAGCCGGCTCTGCACTCGCGAACTCCAGCATCCTCGGTATCAGCCCCCAATCCTGGAGAACTCGCGGGGTAAACTCCGGGAACAGCGAACAAACCCACGCATTGAAGAAGTGCAGTGGGCACACATACCGGGCCTGCCTGGGAAACTGGTGCGTGCTGATATCCCCCAAGGCCTTGTAAATTAAGCAGAGGGTGGCCGGGCACAGAGAAAGCTTGATACCCCACGCCATCTGGCACGCCGGGTAGATGGCGTCCGGCCGGATAACTGTCTCGTCGCCGTACGGCATGGCAAATGAGCATAGCCAGTACGTGAGATAGGCGGCGCAGTGGGTCTGGGGATCCAAACCCATCGGGTTAGGCCCGCTTCGACGCCCTCTAGACGGGATCTTCACGTCAAGCTTGGGCTTTGCACGCTTCTTGGGAGCCACGGCAGTACCAACGCAGGGGAATTCCTCGTACCGCTTCGGCCCGTCGAAGAAATACTCCAGCCACAGGGGCATGCGCACCCTCTTCCTGTCCCCACGGGCGGGCTGCTTCCCCTTGTGCGACAGCTGGTACAGCTCCCGGTACGCCTTCATCAGGTACCGGTATGAATACCCCAGAGAATAATAGCCGTCCCCGTTGGTCTCGTCTTTGATTAGGTCCGGGAAGCATATTTCTTCATAAGGCTCCCCGTCAATGGGCAAGCCGCTCAGCTGGCTTAGGCTCCATAAATCCAGAGAAGTCTCGCCCTACGCCGTGTAGAAGGTGTTAGTCGCTGCGCTGAACACCTCTATCATGCCGCAACAGAGGCCCTTGGAAATGGGATAGCCATATCGGGAGGCATATACGCTGTGATAAACGCCGACCCGGACCAGCAAGGGAGCATAGTTGAACAGCACATGCTCCGTGAACTCCACCGCCCTCTCCCGGAAGGTGTGGGCGTCCTGAAGCTTCAGCTCCCCGAACCAGCCCAGTGATAGATCATACTTGAATCTGATGGCCAAACAGTCCAAGATGAAGGGCTCTTCCCTGTAGCCCCACTTCAGGGGAGCCAAGAACAGGCCGAACCGAGGCGCCTCGTTGTGCACTTTCCCGGTAGATAAGTCCCATCTGGTCGGAGTAAACTGAGGCGCCCGCACCAGCTTGTCTTCAGCCGGCAGTACCCCTTCGATCCCCAGGACCGGCTTCCATTCCCGGGCTTCTCCCACCAGGTACATCGGGATACTCCGGGGAACGCTGTACAACAGGCTATCCCGGGCCTGCAGTATAGCCTGTTCAGCCTTCTTCACGACCCGGAAGTCTCGCCCTTCCCGCGAGCGAAAATGCTTCAGAAATCGAATCAGGTGTCTGTCCTTCGGGAAGTCCTTTCTGTACTCCCCGGTGACCCGGTCAAATGTGAAGCCACTGTCAACTCGGGCAAGCCTCTGGAAATCCATGGTCTCCCCATCGGACTCAGATGACTCTGCCAAAACGGCTATTTCTGCGTGCTCTCGGTCTAGCTCCTCCACATTGAGCCATGTGACTGCCGGCACTGGACCCCGCGGAATGAGGTCGGCACCGACAGCAGCAGCAGGAGCAGAGGAACCACTTAGGGCAGCCATTTATCTGCAAAGATACATAAACAGGAGATCAGGATAAGCCACATGCAAAAGGAAGTGAAAGACTGTAAAAGAAGGGCTTTGCTACAAGTCAAATGAACAAAATATTGCCAATTTCTGACGAGATTTCGGCAGAGTTTCCCCTAGGCCAGAGGCGTAAGGGAAAACACGGGTGCGCGTCCACAAGGAGTGACGGCCCCAACAAAGCATGGTGGGCCCCGAGAGGCAACACCAGAAGTCCGCCGGTCGAAGGAGTCCTCTTCCTTAGCTAAAACTCCCCCTAGAGACCCTCACCGGTACACTACCCTGGGTGCCCTCACCGGCACACCCTGCAGCGGCCCTCACCGGCACGCCCCCGAGGGCTTCGCCGGTACACCTCTCGGCCTTCCCGGGCACACTCGCCAGGTTTGTTCCCCGGTACGCCCACAACTGCCTTCCCCGGCACGCTGGGCGACACCTTCCCCGACACGCTCCGCGGGAGCTTCCCCGGCACGCTCCCCGTGCCCTCGCCGACACGGCCTAAGGCCTCCTCCCCGGCACGCTTGGTTCCTGCTTCCTCGACACAGCCTAAGGCCTCCTCACCGGCACGCCACTGCCTAAGGCCCTCGCCTGTACGCCCTTCTGCCCGTTCCCCGGCACACCCTGGGGAATCCTTCCCCGATGCGCCCTAACCAGCCCTCGCCGACACGCTCTCAAGCGCCTCCGTCCGGCACGCTCTCAAGCGCCTTCCCCGACGCGCCCTAACCGGCCCTCGCCGGCACGCGCAGGACCTCCCCCGCCGGTGCTATCGGTAGTGGCCGACGGCAGGGAAAAGAAGGGAGGGGAAGGGGAAGAGCAGAGGAGAAGAATAGAGGGGAAGGAGAGGAGGAACGAGGAGCCTAGGGCTCCACCGTCCGCCGGACGTGGAGAAGGAGAAGGGAGAAAGAGAGAAGAAGAGGGAACCCTCTCGTGGCAGCCTCCCTACCCCGGCGAGAGGAAGACGACGACGGCGCTGGCCGCGGTGGCTCCCGGTGATGAAGAAGATGAAGAGAGGGAGGGGGAGGCAGACGGTCGCCTGCTGAAGAAAGAGAAGAGGGAGGGGGAGTTTGAACGGGGGGCGGTTCGAATAAACCGCCCCGCCCCTTTTATACGGCAGAGAGGTGGGGGGAGAGAAAAGAAAATAAAAAGGGGAAAGAAAAAGGGGAGGGGAGGAAAATAAAGAAAAAGACGAAGGAAAATGGTGGAAAAGAAATAAAAAAAAAAGGAAAAAAGAGAGAGAAGGAATAAAAAATAGAAGGAGATAAAGAGGGATAAAAAAAGAGGATGAACAAAAAAAAGGGAGAGAAATAAATATATATTTATATGATATTAAATATATGTATACATATACATGTATATACATACATAATGGTATCCTCTTACACATCTACTCGCCCGTATCAATGTGTGGGTCAATGTCGTGCAGTAATAAACGTCCCCAGGGAAGATATCCCATCCCCACGATCCCAATCGGACGAACGTCCACACTAGCAAAGATGACTCTACCCCTGCGGCTCTATCCTTGTCATAGTGTCACTACCCTACCACCAAAACAAGCCCGTCTCTGGCACATCGCCTCGGGCCTCAGCCACCACCCACGCCATACAATATTGCCATCACGGGCCCTACGCCCGGATCGGCAGAACCTCTATCCTTGCGTTGGCATTAATTCCTTGCCAACGAATAAGTCCCTCTCCGGCGCAAGGCCCCGTGCCCTAGCCACCCACTCCGCACAACATTGCCATTACGGACCCTACGTCCGAATCGGCATAAATTCTCCCGTTGCGCTGGCATTCTATTCTTGCCAACGAATGAACCCTATCTTCCGGCGCAAGGCTTTGTGCCCTAGCCTACACACGCATATCACTCATTCGTCAAAAAAAATAAATAATAAAATAAAATGGATTTAAAAATAGAGATACCCCGCCGGACTTGTCCCTACACCGGAACAAGGGTAAAAACGGCAACAACCCGGCTGTGGCGAAAACCCGAAAGGGCGCTACGGGTAAAATTGGGTACCCCGCCACGTGAAAACCCGAAAGGGCGCGTGGGCAAAAGCAAGAGGGGGCCGGTACCGGTGAAAACCCGAAAGGGCGCTTGTATCGGTAATATGGTACAAAAAGAAAGAAGAACAAGAAAAGACCAAGAGACAAGCAAAACATGCCAGTTCCCGGCATCTCGTCGGCACTGGCAAAGAGACCAAGAGATCAACAAAACATGCCAGTTCTCGGCATCCCGTCGGCACTGGCAAAGAGACAAAGAGACCAACAAGGCATGTCAGTTCCCGGCATCCTGTCGGCACTGGCGAAGAGACCAAGAGACCAACAAACTGCTTCAGTTCCCGACACCTCGTCGGCACTGATGAAGAAACTAAGAGACAACAAACCAGGTCAGTTCCCGGCATCTTGTCGGCACTGGCGAAGAGACCAAAAGACCAACAAAACATGCCAGTTCCCGGCATCTCGTCGGCACTGGCGAAGAGACCAAGAGATCAACAGAACATGTCAGTTCCCGGCATCTTGTCGGCACTAGCGAAGAGACCAAGAGATCAACAAAGCATGTCAGTTCCCGGCATCCTGTCGGCACTGATGAAGAGACAAAGAGACAACAAACTGCTTCGGTTCCCGGCACCCTGTCGGCACTGATGAAGAGACTAAGAGACCAACATACTACTTTAGTTCCCGACGTTCCGTCGGCACTAACAACGAGACCAACAAACAACCAACCAGGTCGGTTCTTGACACCCCGTCGGCATCGATAAAGGGAGAAGAGACGAAGACACCCGCGGGCACCGCCCGGCTCATCCTTCGCCTGCGCTACCCGTGGGTGGGGGGCATTTGTGGACACCGAAAATTGCACATCCAGATGCCACGCTCGGCCCAGCATCAACAACGGCCCCGAGTGAAGAAACCCCGGAGAAATCAAGCACAAGAGGCCCCACGGCCCATGGGCCTCGAAGAAAATCAAATGGGCCACGACTCGTGCTCACAATGGGCTCAAAATTGCCCATTTAGCTCTTCAGCGGCACGGCCTTCAGCGGCACGGCCTTCAGCGGCACGCCCAGCCCCTTCGGCTGCCCAGCGGCACACCCTTGGGGTCTTCACCGGCACACCCCCAGGGGGTTCAGCGGCACACCCCCTTTGGGGTTCAACGGCACACCCCCTTTGGGGTTCAACGGCACGCCCCCAGGGGGGTTCAACGGCACACCCCCTTTGGGGTTCAGCGGCACACCCCCTTTGGGGTTCAACGGCACGCCCCCTGGGGGGTCTTCAGCGGCACACCCCCAGGGGGGGTTCAACGGCACACCCTTGGGGTCTTCACCGGCACACCCCTTTGGGGTTCAACGGCACGCCCCCTGGGGGGTCTTCAGCGACACACCCTGTAGGGTCCCCAGCGGCACGCCCTTCAGGCCGTTCAACGGCGCGCCCATCCGGGGCTCCAGCGGTACGCACTATTGGCCCTCAGCGGCACACCTTGTCCAGCCCTCAGCGGCACACCTCATTTGCCCCCAGTGGTACACTCCTTTCTGCCCTCAGCGGCACACCCACACTCTGTTACCCCTAGCCGGCACACCCCTTGGCCGGCACACTCCAATTGGCCCTTGGCCGGTACACTCACCTTATGGCCTTTAGCGGCACACCCTTCAGCTTCTCAGCAGCCCACTCCTTGGCCTCGCCTCCGAGCCCCTTCCTTCACGTTTTCCGAGGTTCTATAAAGGTATTGCTCCCCCGGGGGCCCACCTCCAGTTGTCGGGTTCCGCCACTCCATGTGGGCGCGCTCCCTTTATCTCCCTTACGTCCCGGGTCAAGGGGAGATGCTGCCGAATTTTTATGAGATATTAATAAACAATTAAAAGGGGTAAAAGGAGGCAACAAACGAGCAGAATAACTAATGAAACCTTCCAACTCATCAAATTACTGCCGGCACCCCGACGAGAACTGAACTAAGCTAATCAACCACCTGGCCGCCCGAGAACCCGACCCGTAAGAAAAGAGACCGAACCGAACCAAGAGAACAAACACGGGAGGAACTTTGTATAAACTACACGAAAGTTTAAAAAAAAGAAGAAGAAAAGAAAAGCCTTAAGACAAATAGTTGAAAACTGATCGAGCCTCCACCCTCACGCATCACCTTGACCTTCAGCGGTACGCCCCCTTGCCCTTCAGCGGTACACCTCCCTTTGGCCTTCAGCGGTACGCCCCCTTGGCCTTCAGCGGTACACCCTCATTGACCTTCAGCGGTACGCCCCCTTGGCCTTCAGCGGCACACCCTCATTGACCTTCAGCGGTACGCCCCTTTCAACCCTTCAGCGGTACACTCCTCCTGGCCCTTTCAGCGGTACACTCCTTCCCTTCGCCGGTACACCCTCAGCCGCTGTATAGACTTGAGCCAGCCAATGTACAGACTTGGCCAGTGTATAGACTTGAGCCAGCCAATGTACAGACTTGGCCAGTGTACAGACTTGGCCAGTGTATAGACTTGAGCCAGCCAATGTACAGACTTGGCCAGTGTATAGACTTGGGCAGCGTATAGACTTCACACTCCAATGTACAGACTTGGCCAGTGTATAGATTTGGGCAGTGTATAGACTTCACACTCCAATGTACAGACTTGGCCAGTGTATAGATTTGGGCAGTGTATAGACTTCACACTCCAATGTACAGACTTGGCCAGTGTATAGACTTGAGCAGTGTACAGACTTTACGCCCCGACGTGTAGACTTTGAGCCATTCAATGTATAGACTTTGAGTAGCCAACGTGTAGACTTCGAGCCTGGGGAACGTACAGACTTTATACCACCCCCCCCCCTTCTTCACCGGCACACTCTCCAGCGGTACGCCTTTTTTAGGCCCCAGCGGTACGCCCTTTGGCCTTCAGCGGTACGCCCTTTTTAGCCCTTAGCGGCACACCCCAAGCCTCCAGCGGTACACCTTGTTTCCTTCGCCGGCACACTACATGCATGCATATATATACATCACGGCAAGGGCATTAACAATAGCAAATAAATCAGTAAAAATTACGCTAATTAAAGGACTCTGAATGCCCAACATTAATCACGATAAAAGAGACGGGAGGGGTAACAATAAATAAACAATAATAATAAGAATAATCATGAATAAAAGAAGAGAAATCATTCCGACCGAAGGCACGAGTAAACATTAAACCTCAGAGCGGAAATCCCAGAAGATACGACTAAGAAAGCCCCAGATAAAAGACGTTAATGTCCACACTGCAGCCCTCTCTCTCTCTTCGGGACTCGGGGCTAAAGGGAATAACAACGTTGCCCTTTTCGGTCGGGCCCGAGTCTTGGGAATTACTCCGTATGGCCAGGCTTTGACCTAACTTCGGGCCGACATCTTAATCGGACCGGATTTGTTTCCTCGTTCCGGATACCTTCCGAATCCTCATTAAAATTGCCGCATGTCCGGCAGACATTTGAAGGGGTCTACTTCGGTTTTCTCATCGTGACGTTGCCACGGACCTGTGTCCGAATACGAAAAGGTCTACGAATGGCCGACATGGCCGTCAGTTTATGGCCTTAACACAACCTTCAGTGTGATCCGTCCCTATCTCTCTCACATAATTAGTATTACTCTTTTCGGCCGCGGGGCCCCTAATTTCGGCAATTAATCAAGGGTATTCCCTCGTGTGAGGGATGTAAATGACGTCGTGACCTCTATGGCGCGACGGGATTCGGTCCCGACACGAACCACACAGTCGTCTGACGAAGTCAGATTCGAGCGCACCTTGGGCTCTCCGGAGCCCGAATAAATCGTCACTTCGGTGACTGGCACGCCCACGCACTCAATAAACCGGTGATCGCCCCGAAATAACGGTTAAACGAAAAGTGCGTCCACATGCCCCCAGAGGGAGGTGCCTTTCTCTTCATGTGCGCCGGGCACCGGGTGTATCTTTGCTTTCCCCTTTTTTTATATGCCCTCGAGGGGGGAATTCTTCTTCTTCTGCCCCGACACGCTGGGGAATGTTTGATTCTTGTGCCCCGAAGTGGGGTGTATGCTCTTTTTTTTTTAGACTCCCCTAAGGTGAGGTGTACTCTCTTTGTGTGTCCCCAGGAGTGGGGTGTGGTTTGTTTCCTGTGCACCCTAGCAGGGTGTATCGCTGCTTGCAATGTCCCCCGAGGCGGGATATCCTTCTTCTTCAAATACCCCTAAGCTGGGGCGTATTCTTTAGGGCTTCTATGCCCCCATAGCGAGGTGTGTTTTTATACTTTCTGTGCCCCTCAGGGCGAGGTGCATTCCTCTCCATATGCCCCTAGCATGGGGTGTGCTTTTGTTTCTCATGCCCCCAGGCCGGGGTGAATTCTTTTATTCTTATGCCCCCATGGCAGGGTATGTCTTTTGCTTCAGATGCCCCCATATCGGGGTGTATTTCCCCTTCAAATTCCCCTAAGCCGGGGTACAGCTCTATTTCTTCTTACGTCCCCGGGTCGGGGCGGATTCTTCTTCAAATGCCCCAAAGCCGGGGTGTACCTTTTGCTTTGTGTGCCCCTCAGTCGGGGCGGATTCTCTTCATGTGCCCCTAGCAATGGGGTGTATTTCTTTTTTTGCCTTCTATGCCCCCGTAGCAGGGTATATATCTTCTTCTCATCCCCCATGGCGGGGTATGTGCATGCTCTCTTCGGGAGTGGTGGCCGTACTTGGCCTCATTGCTATAAAGCATTCCCCACAGCGGGCAGCCATTCACCGAACTACAATCGTGGCTCCCTGGGTCTTTTAACAACCACTCGTGGGCCGTTTTGTGCCGAATGGAGGCAGCAGGAAGGAGGAACAGGCCGGGGTCATTGCACCGCGGGCTCGGAGCCTCCTAGAGTCAGGCAGGATGCCGGGTTTCTTCTTGCTCTTTTAATCGGCGATGCTGGCCGACTTTTCTTCTTTTCTTCTTTCTCTCCTTTTTTCCTTTTCTCTTCTTTTTGTATGATTGACCAGTGTGGAGGTGCAGGAGTGTGCTCACCCCCTCAGGGAGGGGCTGAGTGGTTCGCTCCACCGCATCAACCCCACAATGGTAATCTTTGTTCAGCACGGGTCTCGACGGACGTGGCCGTAGAACCCTCTCTTGCCAATTCTTTCTCTTCCTTTTTTTTGCTTCTTTATTTTCCCTCTCTTTTTTTTTCTTCTCTTTTCCTTTTCTTCTTTTCTTCTTTTCTTCTTTTCTTCTTTTCTTCTTTTCTTCTTTTCTTCTCTTTCTTCTTGAGGGAAGCGAAGGGCTTGATTTCCCCTCCCTTCTCTTCTCTTTCTCTTCTCTCTTTTTTTATGACAGCCCCCATGATTCCTGGAAGCTAAATATGCTCCGAAGCAGCGTCCTCGAGACCGCGAAGGCAGCTGCATCGAGTCTGAATTTTCTCCCCATAGGGCTGGCGAAGACAGCACCTGCAATTCATCAAAGCAGGCAAACATCGTTTATTAGGGGGCCATGAGGCCCTGAATCCCGACGAAGAGATGAAGGGTGGTTTGGTCCCACCGGGCGTGCCAGACTTGTGGACGCACTTTTTATCGATTTTGATTTATTGTAGTATGTCCGTTTATTTGGTTTGTTAAGTGCGTGGGTGTGCCAGTCACGAAGTGACAATTTATTCGGGCTCCGGAGAGCCCATGGTGCGCTCGATCTGACTTCGTCAGACGATTGTGTGGTTCGTGTCGGGACCAAAACCCGCCGCGCCATAAAGGTCACGACGTCATTTACATCCCCCATACGAGGGAACACCCTTGATTAATCGCCGAGATTCAGGGCCTTATGGCCAAGAAATTAATTGCATGAAAGGTCTATTACGAGGTATTGAAATCCTCACGCGAAGGCGGGAAGAAAACCATTCAGGATCATGTCGGTCATGTGCTGACCATTTAATGTTCGGACGAGCGTCCGTCTCTGGAAGAGCGCGATCATCGCGGGAAGATCGGAGCATATGTATGCCAGGATGTGGCAATTTATTGTTTAGAAGAACGGAAAACGTTCGGCTAAACCTCGGTTAGAGCGGTCGAAAACTGGCAAATCTGTTGGCCCGGCGCAAGAGCAAGCTGCGACCATACTACGGTGGGCCCCTGTTGGCACTCAAAATATGATCCTTTGGCAGCCAAGCCGCAAGGATGAATGATACGGCCCACTGAAGCACAGAAGCCGATAAAGATCAACTTATCAAGAGGACCCCTCAAGCTGACAAAGCCCTGAGCCACCTCGAAGGGTACGTCGGGGACTTTACCTCAGGAGAGTCGAAGTGAACCCGCAACCAACCGGCAGCGCGATCAAGCCTGCCCAATGATCCGGCATCGACCTCGTCATGCCGCTACCCCACATCCGTCGCCCGACCAAGGACGACGGTCTACCCAATGACTCTCCTAAGGAGGAAGAATGTCCTCGGCCATCCGTAACAAGGGGCCGAAGGTTCTGTCAGTAGAAGACCCCGATTACCCGTCACGGGTTCGGCTTCTTGCCATAGTGGGCCCATTAGTGACCGATTGATCACCAATTCAAGGTGGAATTGTCCAGGATGTAACAGCATCCTGCAAGGAAGCTTCGGGCATGAGTCCGTCTCAGCCGGAAGCACAAATCACAGTGCCGAAGACTGTGTCAGTAGGACACCCGTGTGCTCGGACCGGACACACACGAAGTCTTGTTTAAGGCCATTCGTCCTATCAGGAGCTTCGTGAACACCCCGTCAAGGCCCTTCGATGGCCAGGGTGAGAGGAACAGTCGACGGGAGCTTCCGGAATCATCTCCGGGCCTACCGGACTGACACGCCAAGTGAACAGGTTAAAACGGCGCCGTCAAACCGGCGCGCCAAGAACAAAAGGGGGTGTTCCCCGGTGCCGTCAATCCGGCGCGCAAAAGCCAAATGGGGCCCTTCCCCGGCGCCGTCAACCCGGCGCGCAATGCCAAATGGGGCTTCTCCCCGACGCCGTCAACCCGGCGCGCCTCTTCCTGGGGTGCCGTTTTAACCCCGAGGCTATATATAAGCCTGTCGACAGAAGAAAAGAGATAGAAGGATATAGAGAAAAGAAGAGCAGCATAGAAATAGAGAGGGGGACCCGATCAAAAAAAGGAAGCGGAATCAAAAAGAAAGAAAAAAGGGAATTAGAAAGAAAGGGGGGAGGTCCAGGAGTGCTTCGATCTGGCGAGTTCTCTGCCCGAGCTCTCGGCGGCCCTCATCCTGCTCCACCGGAGTCTCCCGGAATCAAAGAAGAAGAGCGCCCGTTCTTATCTATCGAGGTGGGTTTTTCCGTGTTTCATCCGGTGAATCCCTCTGCTCCGCTTTGAGTCTTTTCCTCCTGGCATAATGTAAGTGAAGGAGGGGAGGGGCGATGATATGAGCCTCACCTCCCCTCCCTCACGATGATTTTCTTTCCCTCTTCTCGTTGTAATAGGTTTCTTTTGTTAATGGAAACGGCGGCCGAGTAACAACGCCGGCGCCGGAATGTGTATTCTCTACTCGTCTGTCTGTATTTTTCATATGGATGAATGGAATGGAATGTGAGTCTCTGGCCAATGCCACGCTTCTCTTTCTTCCCTGTTGGCTTCCCTTTTCTTTTTCTTACAGCCGGTGAAACGGCGACGTGCGATGATGCCGGCGTCGTGGAGGATGAATGTAGAGCACCGTGGTTTTCATGTGTGAATGACTTCCTGCTTGTTTCATCTTCCCGACGCTTTATGCCCTGCCATGGCCAGGGCTATATTGATTCCCCTCCCCGGGGGTTTTCTCTTCCGATCGAATGCTAAGGAGTTTCATTGCATAAGGTGGGTCGATATATGGGTTCCTCCAACCTATCTGGGCTGCCCTCGTAATACCCTTTCTGTTCTTGGCCATGAACAGAAGGAAATAAGGGAGCCCCCACATTCCCGTCATTATTTTCCGAACATCCCTCGACGAATAGTTCTCTGATTTGTGAACGTTCACATGCATGAACGCATGTACATCTACGGGCATTAGCTTTGGCCTGCTGGTTATACGAACGTTCTCATCGTGCCGTTCTACTGTTTCATTAGTGTGGATCAGTAACCCGGGGAGGGGGAACATCCCCCCTGATTCTTTTTATCTTGACCTTCTGGTTCGAGGGATCTATTTGGCAGTAATGGATCTCCGAGAGCCAGTGAGCATACAGAAATTGGGATAATCCCAACACTACAAATCCACGGTCCTTGATGGGCCTCGTGGTGGCCATGGGTTGCGTTCCCCTCGTAGGCTAGCCCTCGGGGATTCCTTCCCTATATGGTCGTCCCGATTCGAGTGTTGTAGTGACTCGGGTCGCGTGCCCCTCGTAGGCTAGCCCTCGGGGTTTTCGCTCCCATATCGAGTCGCCTCACTCACTCATCGTTACCCACGGACTCGGTGCCCCTAGCAGGCTAGCCCTCGGGGTCTTCCTATCCGTTTGGGTCTGCCGGCCGCCGTTGCGCCACCTGGCTTTTAGGGGTTTACTCCGCCACATGAGTACTCCCTGCGTCTCCCCGACAATCCTTTGGGATGGGGAGATGCTGCCGAAATTTCGGCTCGAACGAGTTAAACTCGGAACAATCGCCTCATGCGAGTCCGTGACTCGGCCTTTAAATGACTCGGCACCGATTCTATGAGTAATCAACTTAACAAATTCTCGAAACCATCCAAAAACCTCTTAATAAATCTATGAATAAACCAACGAGGCTCCTGTTTCCATGAAATCGGGTTAATTCGGCGCGTTCATGCGCGATCACGCCTTAAAACGGCGCGCCCTTCCCGGCGCGGTCTTCCCGGCGCGGCCTTTCTGGCGCGCCCTTCCCGGCGCGCCCCAGCTTCCCACGCCATTTTAACAGAAAAACCTCTTAATAAATCTATGAATAAACCAACGAGGCTCCTGTTTCCATGAAGTCAGGTTAATTCGGCGCGTTCATGCGCGATCACGCCTTAAAACGGGGCGCCCTTCCCGGCGCGGTCTTCCCGGCGCGGCCTTTCTGGCGCGCCCTTCCCGGCGCGCCCCAGCTTCCCACGCCGTTTTAACAGAGCTACCCCTTTACCTACGGTTATGGCGCCATTTTAAACTTTTTACCTACGTTTCAGGGCGCCGTTTCAAGCGTTTTAGTCCCTTTCTTCGCACGCACCGCATCGGTTTCGTTCTGAATCGTGTCGTTACATCGCTCCAACCCCTTTCCCACTTATGGGATGATTTCTTGTGCCAATCGCAGAAGGATGCAAGTTCCTCAACTAATAATCATCATGTAGTTCCTTTTCCGGCTTCGACAGCCCGATATCTCGGCAATTAATCAAAGGTGTTCCCTCCTCGTGGGGGATGTAATTAACGCCATAACCTTTATGGTATGGCGGACTGCTGGTCCCGACCGAACCTCACATTCGCCCGACATGGGTCAGAGTGAGCGCACAATATAATTGTCACTCATGTGACTGGCACGCCCGCGTCGTCAATCAGTCAGTTGACTACCAGTTAGCCAAATGGTTGATCGATACGCGAATGAAAAGAAACGAACAAAAAGAGAAAGAAAGTAAAGAAAAAAAAGATGTGCAAAACAGCCCCCCGCGGTCGACGCAAGACTTGCATGAGCATCATTAATATTTCCGGTGCCAAGGGGCAACGGGGGAATATCCCTTGAAACGGCTGAAAAGCCCTGCGTCTAGGGAAGCGGACGTTCGAAACGTATCGGTCATTCGGGAGACTGCTTAATATTCGGACAGGTGTCCGGTTTGAGAATACCGTACTTGTCACGGGAGGACCTAGGATATATGTATGTCGGGATACGGCAAATATATTATTCCTAGACGTTGGAAACATTCGGTTAAATATCGGTTAGTGTAGCAGGAAACCAGTGAGCTTATTGGCCCGGTGCAAGATCGAGTCAGGACCATTCTGGGGGCGCCTCCCGTGGTCCAAACGAGGCTTGCGTGGGCGACGTTAATATTTCCGGTGCCGGAGGGCAACGGGGAAGAATCCCAGGACTAGATTCCAAAACCAAAGTGTGTTCGAGGGGAACGAGCTATAGGCCGAAGATATGGGTCAGACAATGACCCTAAGCGGGACGGACCCTAGGGCTATGCGTGACCCGTGAAGGCCTTATTGATGTCCCCATGCATAGGGTCTAAGGATGATGGAAGTCATCTCGTTCTATTCTAATTTTGTCGGTCACTCACGGACCATTTCATGTTCGGACCTAGGTCCGTATCGAAGGTACGACGTAAGCGGAGGCAAAGCCGTTCAAATGTATGCCGAGTTCACGGCAATCTCAATGAAAGAGCGGGAACGAATCCCAACGGGAAAACATCCGATTTGACGAACTATCGGCCCAGAGCAATGCCGGATTACGGCCATATCGGTATGGTTCCCGAGGTCCGAACCCGACTTGGAGGGGCGGCATTAATGTTCCCTTTATATCGGGTCTCGGGGAGAACAAGGCTGCAGAGCGAGTCTCATTGTTTTATTATTATTTAAAATTTTACCATTATTATTTGTTAATTTATGTATGTCTTTGACTGAGTTCGTTATTACTATCTATTTATCATTTTTTCTTTTTATGATTTATTTATTTATCATTGTTATTCTTAGGTTTGTTATTTTTTTTTGTTCATTTTTATTGTCATTCATTTGCTTGTTGTTTTTGTTGAGTTTGTTATTTGTAGACACGCCATTTCTGACGTTACGATGAGTAAATCCCATATTATACCGTAATGCCCTGAAGTGACTTACATTTTCTTTTATTTGAGTGATTTCCGTAATTGTGGTTAAATTACATTATTTTGTGAAAGGGAGAAAATTAAAATATGTGTACATATAAATAAACAAAAGAGAAAATGAAATCCAAAAATTATGTGTATAATTATGTTTACATAAAAAAAATGTAATTACTTTTCTTTAATAATATTTTTGTAAATATATATATAAGTGATTACTATATGTATAAAATAAATATATTAATTAAAAAGTAAGAAGATATGATAACTATAAAAATAAACAATAATAATAATAATAATAAGAAAATAAATAATATATAATAATATATTTATTATCTTCACGTCCTTTTCACTCCCCCTGTTTTCTTCCCTATCTCTCACGTAATCCCCTCTCGTTTCTCTGCTCACTTCCCTCTCAATCTTTCACTTCCCACTTCCCTCGTCTCATCTTACACACACAACCCAACGCCAGTCCCTCAGCCAAGGCCACACCATCCACTCCCTCTCACCTCCCCACGACAACCACCGCCAGCCTCCATCTCTCCCTCACCCACTTTCTCTAACCGACACCAACACCTCCCACGGCCACCCTCACCTCCTTTGGCCACCGCCGTAGCTCACCCCTTCCGCCCTCCTCACAGCCAATGAACCCACGCCACTGTCTCCCCTCTCCCTCCTGTTAACGCCCATGGCAACACCCAGCTCCCCGTCGATGCCGTGACCACCCCGACAGCGCACCGGCCTCAACTCCACGAGCCTCCTCACCGTCGTCGCCGTTGCCACTCCTCCCGAGCAAACGTCAACGTCGCCACTGCACCAACGCCGCCACTGCGAAGTCTCCCGACAACGTATGCACCGTGACCCCCGCGAGATCCCCCGGCCCTGCCTCCAGCCCCGCCTGCACCGTCGCCCCGCCGCCTCCGCCACGCTCCGCCCCCGCACGCTGCCGCCCGAGCCCCGGCCACCGCCTGCTCCGCAGCACGCCCAGACGTCACCGCCCGACGCCACCGGACGCACACCCGAGACCCACCTCGCCGGTCACCTTCGCAAAGCCCTCCACGTGCCGCCGTCATCGGCCGCGTCTCCGGACGCCCTGCCAGCACACCCACCGCCGCACCGGGGCCGCGTCCACGGCAGCCATCGTCGTTGCCCTCACCGTCGGTCACCACGCTGCCACCGGCCACTTCCCCTCGCTGCCTGCTCGTCGTCGAAGCCCCCACCTCGTCACCGACCTCCATCCTCTCCCCCGCGATCTCTTTCTCCCTCTCTCTCTTTCTGCTCCCTCTCTCTCTCGCGGGTTTCTCTCCCTCTCTCTCTCTCCCACGTTCTCTCTCTTTCCCTCTTTCTCTCCCTCTCACGGTCTCTCTCTTCCTCCCTCTCTCACGCGCTCTCTCATTCTCTCTCCCTCTCTCTCTGCTTTCTGTCTCTCTCTCCCCCCTTCCGATCTCACTCTCTCTCTCTTCCCCCCTCCCGTTTCTCTGCCTCTCTCACGTTCTCTCTCTTTCCCTCTTTCTCTCCCCTTCTCTCTCTCCCCCGCGATCTCTTTCTCTCTCTTTCTCCCTCTCTCTATTTCTCTCCCTCTCACAGTCTCTCTCTTCCTCCCTCTCTCTCACGCTCTCTCTCCTCTCACTGCCTCTCTCTCTCTCTCGTTCTCTTTCTCCCTCTCTCCTCTCACCTCTCTCTCTCTCTCTCTCTCTCTTAAAATTTATTATTATTATTATTATTCTCTCTTCTCTCCTCTCTCTCGCCTTCTCTCACTCTGCTCTCACCTGATCTCTCTCTGCCCTCTTTCATTTTTTTATTTTTTTATTTTTTATCCCTTCTTTCCCCCCATATCTATCTATATATATATATTGATATAGTTTTCTTTATATATTTTTAAGATACATATAACACTCTCTTTCCCTCTATAACTATATATATATATATATTTATAGATCTATTATATTTTTATGTAGATATAAATATATACATGTATATATAATATCACCTCCTTCTCTCCCATAGTTATCATATATATATATTTCTTATTATGTTCTTATTCTAATTATTTTTGTTTTCCTTTTAATCTTATATCTCCTTACATCTCCGTTCTTAATATAAAAAAATCCAAAAAAAAGAGCGAAGTAGAGCTCTCTCTCTCTCTCTCTCTCTCTCTCTCTCTCTCTCTCTCTCTCTCTCTCTTCTAACTCCTCTCTACTTTTTCATATACCATTAGTTTTTTTTTCTTTATTTCTTTGTTTACTCATATTTCTAATTATCTTCTCCCACCTTATATATATATATATATATGTTTGTATATGCTTCTCACTTTGTACATATATACGTGTGTTATTATGTTCGGCCTAATCAGTCTCTGAAGTCCGCTCGGAAGCTCCTTAGTCGTGCTGTGCTCGTGCTATTGGAGCCCTCCTCAAAGCTCGTTGCCGGCCTCCCTCGATAAGCTTTTCTCCCCTCTCTTATTTTATCTTAGTCAATCAATCATGTTCCATGCATCATTTAACATATGTGCCATGCCTTTCTCTCTGAGAGGGCCTAGCTTGTAAGTGTCTTTGTGTTTGTGTATTTCATCATGTCATTCTCCCACCCTTTTAGTTCCAAAGGGGTTTTAAACACACCAACCAGGTACGTGTTCGTTTATGTTATTTACAGTTTCATTATCTAAGGATTGGTACTACACTGCTGTCATTCTCATTTAGTTATTTTTTTCTCTGTTTGTTTCTTGTGTAGGGGTAACCAGTTAAAAGGCCCTCTTCTTCGGCCAGTCGAAAGAAGAGGAAGTTGGAGCCCGCATAACCTCGTGTCGAAGGCGAAAGCGATCAATCCACTCGGGACCCTCGGTCCCTGGCGATCACAACACTCCTAACGCGCGCTCCATTTTGATCATCTTTGTTTTTAATAACACCCGCGGAGAGTTACTTCCCGCAGTGGTTATCTTCTCCTGTCTTTGGCCTCACCCGCGCGGAGGATTATTCCCCGCGGTGGTTTCTGTCGTTTAATTTCTGTATATCTAACTCCTAACTGGTGCGGTGGGTCACCTCCCGCGACCATTTCCATTTCAGTATTTTATTTTCTGCACTTTACTTTCTAACCCCTGTTGGCACCTAAAATATGATCGTCGGCGACCAAGCCATAAAGACGAATGACCCGGCCCGCCAAGGTACGGAAGCCGATAAAGATCAATATATTGAAGACCTCTCAAGCTGCCAGAGCCTCGAGTCACTCCGTATGGATACGGGGACTTCACCTCAGGAGAGCCGAGACGAATCCACAAACCACCCGGCAGTGCGACCAAGCCTGCCCAATGAACCGGCATCGACTCTGCCATGCCGCATACACCACATCCGTTGTCCGATCAAGGACGACGGTCTACCCGGTGGTCCCCCACCAACTGAAAAGGTTCTCCCGAGGATGAAGGAGTTCCCCCGGCTCTCCAGTATGAAGGACCGAAAGCTCTGGCGGCGGAAGATCCCGATCACCCGACACGGGTACGGCCCTGCCAAGGTGGGCCCATGGGTGGCCGAATGATCACCCAGCTCGGGCGGAACTATCCCTGGTGTTACATCACCCCCTAAGGAGCTTTGGGCACGAGCCAGACCGAGCCAACAGCATGGATCGTGGAGCCAAAGGTCGTGTCAGTGGAAAGCCCGCATGATCAAATCAAAGCTATCAGGAGTCTTAAGGAGGGCCGTACGTCAACCTGAGGGCTTCTACAAGACACCTCGTCAAAGTTTCGAGGAGCACTGGCAAGATTAATGTTCACGGTGATTCCCGGAATCATCCCCGGACTCATCGACGGGCTCGGAGCGCATGAGAAGCATTAGCCCGACGCGCCTTAAACCGGCGCACCCCTCATTCAATGCCCTTATCCCGGCGCGCCCTTATCTCCAGCCCTCACCCCGGCGCGCCCCTTCGCCTTCTGCCCTTATCCCGACGCGCCCCCCTGCCTTCTGCCCTCATCCCGGCGCGCAAGTTACCTTACCTGATGGCGCTTTAAACCGGCGCGATAAGCTCACGAAGACTCCTCTCGGCGCGCCAAAAGCTCACGCCGGATGAAGAGCCTCCAACCTGTTATATATATGCGGGCGAGGTTCGATTAAAAAAAGGGAGAGGCTAAAGGAGAGACATATCGAAACCTTCGAAAGGGAGAGAGAGCTTCCTGGGGAGAGAGGTCTCCATCCGAGCGTCCTTCAACGGCGGTCTTCCTCTGCTCTGATTGAGGTCCTCCGGAGCCGGAGAAGGAGAAATTCCGATACTCTGTTTTGAGAACAGGTGGGCGCCGGCGTCTATCTTCTTTGCTTTTCGTGGATTATTTTCCTCTTTCAGAGTCTCCGTCCACCAACTGTAAGCAGAGAGGGGGGAGGGATGGCAATGATATGAGCCGACCCCTCCCCTCCTCTGCGATCTCTTCTTCTTACTGCATTCGTTTTCCTCTGCAAAAGGATGAACGGCGACCGAGCAATGACGCCGGCGCCGGATTCCTAATGTGTAATTGAATATCCCATTCCTGTTTCTGGGGTGGCAATGCATATTTGAATATCTGGACCAACAGGTCGAATGATTGATTCTAAACTTCTGTCTCCTCTCCTATCTACGGCGATGGTTACCTCCGTGCGTTTTCTCCGGTCCCGGTTTTCCCCGAAGCCCCGATCATGCCCCAAAGCATTGTGGGCTACAGAAACACCCCCTCCCCGGGGTTCTTTCCCCTCTTCTTTGCGACCGTGCTCGTGTATGATTTAAGGGCCCCCGCATGCCCTCCGTGGACAGAGCTGCGCTTCTGCGTACGCTTCTTTCTACCGTGTTGTCAAGGGTCAGCTCCCCTCGATTCCTCTCTTCCTATTGCCCTGTGGCTCGTGAGGTGGGGATCGTACTCGGGATTGCAAGATGCATCGGCTTGACATTGCACCGTAACTGTTCGAGCATATGCCCCTATGTTTGGCTCGTCCCATCTGTGAAGTGATTACCCCTCCGCATTATAGTCATGTGAACCGTTCTGAGACTCTTTGGTGTCGTCTTAGTCATCCGGGGAGGGGGACATCCCCTGCTACTTCGCATAGCTGCTGAGCGACCGGGAACTTTACCCCCCCCATGGTGAAGGTTTCCCCAAGGCCATAGCAGATAGCAACAAGGGTCCTAGCCTAACAGGCTTCGCCTCGACAACCAGAGACTCAATCTAGGCCGAGAGATGTGTGCTCCTCGTAGGCCAGCCCTCGGAGCTTAACCCTCTTGGTGGTCGGTCCCTCTATGGGATGAGTCATGTGCCGTGAGATGTCCACCCCTCGCAGGCTAGCCCTCGGGGTGATGCTCTCATCATCAATGACCTCGTCTCTCTATTCTTCCCCTTGCGGAGCTTTGGTGCCCCTCGTAGGCTAGTCCTCGGGGTATCCTATCCGATGGGGTTTGCTGGGTGCCTCCGTGTACACCGGCGGTTTAGGGGCTTGTTCCACAAGTGAACATGACCCCGCTTCTCCCCTGCAATTCTTCAGGTCCAGGGGAGATGCTGTCTAAATTCGGACAGATTAAGAATAAATAAGCTCCAATGAAATGATCGTTCTGGACTCAATCGTCTCAGTGCTCGAGTATGAACCTCGCACTGACCTCCCCCTTTATCTCCAGAAGTCTGTGGACTCCAATCGAATAGTCATCTGGCCCAACAACTCAAGAAAGGATCCTATGAAGTCCAGCAAACATGAAAGAGTTCGAAACTCAATAAAACAAGCTTATTACGGCGCGGTCTTAACCGGCGCGCCCTAAACCGGCGCGGTACCCCCCCGCGCCGGATTAGCCCCACACTCATCTTCTAAAAAATTTCCTTTGCGCCTTTCCGGCGCGCCCTAAACCGGCGCGCCCCAAAGTCCTTGCGCGCCATTTAAATACTCTGATCGCCGCGCCGTATTAACATCTACACCTACGTCTCTTCGCGCCGTATTAACTCTCATCATGGCCGCGCCGGGTTAAGATGCTATACCTACGCTTCGTCGCGCCGTATAAGCTACCTATTGCATGGTCGCGCCGGTTTTGAAACCTATTGTTGTTTTAATCGCTTATCTGCCCCCGAGTGGACCTCGTCCCTCGGGGTTGGCATTGATAAATCATAATGCATAATAAATTGAACAAGGGAGGGACCGAGCGAGCCCCGAATTGTATTGTCATCGTATCTTCATTACCATGTCCGTTAGCTCTTTATTTTCGCTGTCACACTTATGTTGCCTTCCCTCTTCTTGATGAGGAGTAACAAACATGGCTGACTATCATTTACTTTCACAATTCCATTATCATGCTTAATATAATCATGAAAGTCGTATGTGCATCCATGCATACATCCTTGGGTATATCAAATGGTGTCGACGGAAAAGCCGGATTATGTCTGGTCGGAAGTCTTCGCTATGCGCGACGACGGTCTTCGGACCCACGTCCTCAACCATGTACCAAGGATCCATAATTCCATGAAACATATGCATCCGGCATGCCTTCGTCGTAATCATCATGTAACTTTTTTAATCCGGCTTCGATAGCCCGCTATCTCGGCAATTAATCAAAGGTGTTCCCTCCTCGTGGGGGATGTAATTAATGCCATAGCCTTTATGATATGGCGGACTGCTGGTCCCGACCGAACCTCACATTCGCCCGATATGGGTCAGAGTGAGCGCATCATAAAAATCGTCACTCATGTGACTGGCACGCCCGCGTTGTCAATCAGTCAGTTGACTACAAGTTAGTTAATTGGTTGATCGATACGCGAACGAAAAGGCAAAAGGAAAAGAAGAAAAAAAAATGCGCGAAACATAGTCTGGCACGCCCGGTGGGACCAGTGTCACCTTTCATCTCTTTGCCGAGATATTCGGGCTCTGAAGCCCTTTCAAAGACTACTGATTGTTTTCCTGTCTGTCTTTACAGTGCGAACAATGACGACTCACGGGATAACCGGCGTCGGCTTCAGTCCTGCGATCGTCGCCAGACACGCACAAGGGTACCTGGCGGTGCCCATGGAGTTTGGTAGCTTTCCTCCTGCTGTGGGCTTCCCCAACTTCTTGGGGTTGGCCTTTGTTGACATGCTGGAAGTCGAAGCCACGGGACCCGTCAAGGAAGCCGTGAAGGAAATGGAGCCTCTGAAGGCTCTCTGCTGTCATGGTTCGCTCAAACATCCGGCCCCGGTCGCTAGCTGCCTGGTGCACCACCTTGTACGGGGGATGCATCCCACTGAGATCAATAAGCCCCCTGGAGGACGTCAGCGTCGCCAGGCTCGCAAGAACACTGCCGTGATCACCGGAACTGTCTCTCAGTCCGGAAAATCGATGCTGGTGGGAGGCATGCGTGTCTTCCTCAACGGGCGCACGACACGGGTGACCCCAGATCGCGTCATCCCAAACGTCCCTGTCTACAACAACTATCAAGCTCTCGCTGGAAGGAGGGCAGAAAGAGAAGAAGCCGGCCACCATGGCCAAGAAAACCCGGCGCTCAGGCCGAGGAAACTCAAACAGGTGTGGGTTCCCAAGCGGACCCAACCTGCCTACCATCCAACGCCCACCCGCCGTCGTCCTATGAACGGCGAGGCGAGAGCGAGAAGAGAAAGGGGCTTGTCCCTGATGAATGAAGAAGAGGTGGTTGCGGATCCTCCGCGTCACAGAAGTTCCCGGGCTGCGGCCCGTCAAGCCAACGTCCCTGCCACGGGGCGAAGGTTCCAACAGCCAGCTGACAGAGCTCGACTGGCCTACATTCCTCCTGTTGGAGGTCGACCACTCTCCCCCGTGCTACATCAAGAACGGGGTCAAGAAGAAATGGCCTGCCTGGTCAGAAGCTATTTCTGAGGATTGGGTAACACCTCACTCGGACAGCAGCGGCTGATGCAGACAGTCGCCACTGAAGAAAATTACTGCCCATCAACGGCAGATGAAGAAGAAATGGAGGATATAATGAGGATGTCGTCGGTCGACGACAATGGACACAATGACGGCTCTGAGATCGAAGCCGATGAAGCCTTCCCCGAGCGGGAAGAAAGAGGAAGAATTTCTGTGTTCGAGAGGCTGACCTTTCCGCAACAAGCAAGGCGGAGGGTCCATCGACAAAGAAGGAGGATGCAGGTTTTCACTTGCAACATGGCTGGCGTGTCCAGCCGATATGGGAAGCTTCCTGAAGACTCCCAAGAACTGGCTCAGTTGGCCGTACGGCCGGGACCAGCTACCCGCAGGACAGAAGCAGCAAGAGGGCTTCTGACAGCGATGAAAGAGAAACAGCCCCAGTCATACCTCCACTGGGATGACAAAGCCCCCGTCTTGACCGCTAATGTTGTAACGACGGAAGAAGAAGACGACGTACTCCTCGACATCCTGCCCGAGGGTACGTCCGGGGAAACAACAGAAGGTGTCCCCACCACTATAGACCCATCAGTCTTGATGCTGCTGCAAAGATATCAACGGGAAATAGATTCCCTGAAGAAACAGCTGATGGAGAAAACTGAACACTCATCAGCCTCCAAACCACCTGAAGTCCAGTGTGAATCATCCCGGGGAGCGGCTCGTCGAGACGACCCTCCACCACTTTACACATTACCCCAGCCGTCAGAGCCAACTGTGACGACAGCACAACAGCGGCCGCCACAGCCTCAGCCGCTGCTACCTCCGGTGCTTCCTCAGGTGCACCCAACGCCTCCGCTGCTGCATCCTCCACAGGCGACCACCTTGGTCACCCCATACCTGCAGCCAGCGCACTTCTATCCGGAGCCAGTCGACCCCACGGTCGTGAGCCGGATGATGGTGGAGAGGATGATCGAGCTGAAGCTCGCAGAGAAGAGCGAAGGCGACTACGTCGCATTCGATGCCTACCGGGTGCCCTACCCACAACACCATGCGGCTAAGCGACTTCCCCCGGGAGTCAACAAGCCACCCAAGTTTGACAAATTCAACGGGAAAGGTTCCCCAAAAGAACATATTGCATATTATATGACCGTTATGGGTGATCTGTCCACCGACGAGTCATATCTGCTGAAATTCTTAGGGTCCTCGCTGACGGGGCTCGCATTTGAATGGTACTCCAGCCTCTCGGCCGGGTCAATCAATGACTGGTCAGATATGCAGAGAAAGTTCAGAGAAAGATTCCATGTCACAGAGAGGGAGGTCACAGTGGCCGAACTCTATTCGACAAAACAAAGGGCAGATGAGACCGCCCTTGACTACATCAAGAGGTGGAGGAACCTCGGAATGAGATGCAAGCGGCCCCCGCATCAGGAGGACGCTGTGCAAATATGTAAGCAAAATCTCAGGAGGGAGGTCTTGGAAAAGATGATCGGGATGGAAATACGGTCGTTCGACCGGCTGAATAATGTGGTGGCCGAGGTAGAGGCTTTTCTAGCCAAGCCCGTCCCGCCGTCAGCTGCCAGCACAGCCCAGAAAGGCAAGGCGGCGGAACGGCGCCCCACACCTAAAGAACCAAATGCGCTTGATATCAAGGCATTCGAACAACAGAAGGAGAAAGGCAAGAAGGCGGCTCCCCCGCAACCTGCGAAAGCTCCAGATGACAAAGAAGGTCCTTCGTTGAGGGACAAAATGAAGAAGGCTTATTCCTTTCCTAAGGATAAGACCCGGATCCTGTTTGACTGGGTAACAGAATACAGTATGGTCACTCTGCCTGAGCCAAGAAGACCAGAGGACCTCAAAAGAAGAGACAGTCCAAGATTCTACCCCTATCACCAGATGCTGGGACATTCAATCGAAGACTGTTATGTTTTCAAAGACATCATCGAAGGGATGGTGAAGAAGAATGAGATAGAGCTGGGAGAGTACAAAGTAGACCCTCCTCAGCCACATGAAGCTCCTCCCCGAAGGGCAGCAGTCAACATGGTCTCCCTCTACCAGGCGTTACCTGAGGAGATCTCTGAAGCAAGCACACGGAGCACCTACGAAATCCATTTCCTGGAGCCCGTGAAGGAACAGCAGGGGTGGCAGCAAATCCCTGTGAAGCACAAGAAGAAGAGGGCACCCCGCCCAAAAGAGGGGGCACATATCTGTGGCATTACGCCCCGGCCTGCTCCGCCAGTGGTAGCACCCGTATGGGTCACTCCACCTGCAGCGGTCAGAATATATACACCCAACAGGAGGAGACAAACTCCGCTGCCAGTAATCAAGGAAACCAATCCTGGGGTCCTTCGACTGCAACACTTAATTGAAGGGCTAGAGGAATATGTACAGCCCGAACTGAAACCTCTGCTGGTACGGGACCACGTCCCATGGCAAGAGCTGGAGCAACTCTCACTCAAGTAAGGGGAGGAAGCTGAAGTAGCACCACCTCAAGAGAGCAACCTGTTCTGGGGGCAAGCACCTACAGAAACCAAAAAGAAGAAAAAGCAAAAGAAAAAGAAGAGAAAGGCCCCTGGGGCCCATAAGGCACAGGTCGTCTCCTGCAATACCCTGTCAGCACTCTTCGACCTACCCGGAGAAGAGGAAGAAGAAGACACTTGCTTCACACCCCATGCTGGGGGAGGCAAGGCCGAGGCCGCAACTGCTGCACATGCCACTCGGTCAGGCCGGAGATGGGGGCGCCAGCCACCACCCAATCACAACATTATGTTCAGAGGGGAGCAACCCTACAAGACACCCCCGCCGAAAGTTAAGGGAGTCCAAATCCCTCCTCCGTCAGGTCTATACAACAAGACTGGGGGCGAGACAGTCCCTCCATTCCTTGAATTCGTGAGGATGTCAAAGGGGAAGCAGCCTTGTCAAGACGCTAACCCTACACCCGGGGTCAATCACCCTCGGCCAGTGAAATCTACTGAAGATGCAAATGCAGATGGGGCTTGCCCTGCAGCAACCAATAAAGAAGACCCGACAGTCGGTGCCAGTCAAGAGGGTGCCGAGTCCGAGGAAGATGAAGCAGGTCCGTCTGGACCCACAAATCAAAACCTTCCTAAGCCCAGATGGGTTGAGGAGATGAAGCTCTCCAATGTCCGGGCTGGAAGCCGAATAATGAAGCTGCTCAAGAAGCTCCCAGCTCGTTTTACGATCTGGGAAATTCTCTCTTTGAGTGAAGAAACTCGACAGGCAATCATTACTGCTCTGCAGACGCCTGCCCAGTTTGAAACCTGCATAGCTGAGACTATACCAGAAGCCAGTATGACCTTCTCTCCAGAAGACATGCTACTGCCTACTGCCAGTCACAACAGGCCGCTCTATATGAAAGGGCACCTGAACGGAAGAGAACTGAACCGGATTCTGGTCGATCCTGGCGCAGCGGTCAACATCCTGCCATATAGAATATACGAGAGGTACCACTTCAATATGCATCTCGAAAAGGTCAGGGATATGCGTATCGCTGGCTTCAACCAAAAATGTGAAGTATCTATGGGGGTGGCAGAGTTCACACTGACTCTGGCAGATTTCACTACGACGGTGCAGTTTCACGTCATTGACTCTCGCACCTCCTACAAAGCACTACTCGGCCGCCCATGGCTGCATGAAAACTTGGTGGTGCCCTCCACACTCCACCAATGCATCAAATACAGCCTCCAGGGGAAGGAGGAAAGGATATTTGCTGACATCCACCCGTTCGAGGTGTTTGAATGTCACTTGGCGGACGCCAATCTATATACGGGGTCTCCCCGGAAGGTTTCTGAAGCTCAAGCCCCCGTAGGGGCGTCGAAGAACAGATCGGGTGACGGTTGGTATCCACCACCGCCGCGCGGATATGTCAAGCCGAAGGTGGTCTCCCACATCACGGCTTCTGGAAATGTCGGCAGGGTGACACCCCCAGCATTATACCCCAAAGCTAGGGAAGTGCATGTTGATCGACAGCACGACCGCATCGGAGTCCCGGCCGGCCTCACCAAGCCAGTCTCCGGCCTCGATGGTCCCACTGTCGAACCTTTCAAAGCTTGGGAAGTGGCACAGGAAGATGGGCCCAGCAGCTTATTCTATACAGCTGAGGAGCATCCCACTCAGAAAGACACAGACTGCAGCCTCCCTGAGGATCTAGCCGACCCGCGGGTTCCTGTTCAGGGCCTAGCATTTACCACTGATCGGACGGCCAGGATGTTTCAAAAGCAACACATCCCTCCCGATCAACCTCAAAAACGCAAGGAAGCTTTCCAGAAGATGTGGTATCCTGCAAATCTGGACAAAGAAATGAGACGTGTCTCTCAACATCCGGGTCTCGGCTTCACCCTGGAAGACTACTATTACAGTGGGCGATACGAGGTGGATACCATCTCCACCTTCTATCCAACTGAAGACAGCCCTCTGGGGGCAACCTTTGATGAATATCCGGCGGAAGCCGAACATGCTGAATTAGCCCTATCCGGGAATCAACAAATGGAGACCTTGATCTCCTGCCGATGCTGGGAGCAGGTCCGTCCTGAAGGAGCGGCCTTTCAAGCCGAATTTGATACGGCTAGCAGCAGCGAAGCCGAAGATGCTCAAGAAGCAGAAGTCTCTCCCTCTGCAAGGGTCATGCTAATGACGACTTCAACACCTTTCCTGCCAGTCAACAGAGCCTCGGTTTACTCCAATCAAGGGGAGCCGGCTACCAGAAAAGAAAAAGCCACTTCCGTGGAAGATACAACTGTCCCAGAAGGCGAGACTCCCCCAACTTCTGCTATAAATCCAATATGCTGTCCGAGTCCGGCGGCAAACAACTACTGGCCTGTCATGGCTGCAACCTCATCTGCAAGCACTGAAGCTGCTCCCTCACCCTCGGGAGCTGCAACGGCAACGGATGTGTCCGTAGATCCACCCATACAGTCGCTAGCACAAGAGATCAAGAGACCCCATGAAGCTCTGGCGGTGTCTGACGAGGAAGTCGAAGTACTCGACCCTCAAGATGGTATTTCAGACTTCGTCGACCTCCAACCGGCACCTCCGGAAATAGAAGACGGAGGCCAAGCCACAGTTGATGAACTGATAGAAGTCAACCTGGGAAATGAGAAGGACCCTAGGCCTACCTTCCTCAGTGCCCAACTGTCCCCAGAAGAACGGGAGCTGTACATCCAGCTGCTGCTAGAATACCGGGATTGCTTCGCCTGGACCTACAAAGAGATGCCAGGTCTAAGCCCTGCTGTCTCACAACACGAGCTAACAATCAGTCCCGAAGCCGAGCCGGTGAAGCAACCGCCGCGGCGTATGAGGCCAGAGCTCATCACCCGAATCTGTGCTGAAGTTGACAAGCTCATTGATGTGGGATTTGTTGAAGAAAATCAGTACACCACATGGCTGGCGAATATCATCCCCGTGAAAAAGAAGAATGGACAGATCCGGATTTGTGTCGACTTTCGAGATCTAAATAAAGCCTGCCCTAAAGATGACTTCCCGGTGCCAATAACCGAGGTCATGATCGATGCTACAACCGGCCATGAAGCCCTGTCATTCATGGATGGGTCGTCCGGCTACAACCAGATTTGGATTGCGGAGCATGAACGGGTCCATACTGCTTTCCGAACTCCTAAAGGCATTTATCATTACAAGAGAATGCCATTCGGACTGAAGAATGCTGGCGCAACCTATCAGCGCGCAATGACCAAAATTTTTGATGAATTGCTCTACCACAAGGTCGAGTGCTACATAGATGACTTGGTGGTCAAAACCAGAAGAAAAGAAGATCACCTGCAAGACCTCCGGATTGTTTTTCAGAGGCTGAGGCAGCATGAGCTAAAAATGAATCCTATGAAATGTGCGTTCGGAGTGAAGAGCGGAAAATTCTTGGGCTTCGTCGTCCGATATCGGGGGATCGAGATAGACCCCGCAAAGATCAAGGCGATTCAAGAGTTACCTCCACCAAGGAACATCTCCGAGCTGAGGTCACTACCAGGCCGCTTGGCTTATATCCGACAGTTCATTTCCAATTTGTCAGGGCGATGCCAGCCTTTTCACAAGTTGATGATGAAAGATGTTCCCTTCTATTGGGATGAAGATTGCCAGGCAGCCTTTGACAAGTTAAAGGATTATCTGAAGACTCCTCCAGTATTGGGCGCACCGGTGAAAGGAAGGCCGCTGATACTGTATATAGCAGCTACACACAATTCTCTGGGGGCAATGCTAGCCCAGAATAATGAAGAAGGGAAAGAGCAAGCCCTCTATTACCTCAGTCGGAGACTGGTCAGAACTGAAGAAAAATACACTTATATTGAGAAGATCTGCCTGGCACTAGTCTTCGCAGTCAAAAAGCTCCGGCACTATATGTTGTCGCATGAAATCAGCTTGGTGTCCAAGGAGGATCCCCTGAAATACATCATGTCCCAGCCAGCACTCAAAGGCCGCCTGGGTAAATGGGCGGTAATCCTTATGGAGTTTGATGTCTCTTACGTACCGCGCAAAGCCATCAAAGGTCAAGCTATTGCAGATTTCTTTGCTGAACATCCGATACCCGGGGAAAACCCGTGGGAACCGGAACTTCCCGAGGATGAGACCCTAGAAGCCGCCCAAGTGCAGCCTTCCTCATGGCAGCTATACTTTGATGGCGCTTCCAGAATTGACACCTCCGCTACCGGGTCATCCAGGGTCAGAGCAGGAGCAGGCATAGTCTTGAAGTCCCCAGAAGGAGAAGTGGTGCATACTTCCTGCTCCATAAACAAACAATGCACAAACAATGAAGCAGAATATGAAGCCCTGATAATCGGGTTGCAGATTGCTCTGTCCATGGGAATTCAGATGCTGGAAGCATTCGGAGACTCCATGCTAGTTATAAAACAGCTGGAAGGAGAGTTCGAGGTGCGAAAGCAAGAGCTCCTCCCCTATCACCAGTTGGCGACTCGCCTGATATCAAGATTCTACTTCATCAGCATCAAGCACATCAATCGAGGCCGGAATGCTCAGGCAGACGCCCTCGCTAAGCTGGCCAGTTCATTGGCGGTCCCGCCGGACACAAGCCTGAATATAACAGTGATCAATCGCCGACAGGTCCCCAGCGTAACAGAGGTTCTGGCCGACGAAGAAGAGATGGAAGTAGCAGTCATCGAAGGGGTTCAGCAGCCCGACTGGCGAGAGCATCTCCTACGTTGGTTTCAACACCAGCAACTTCCAAAAGAAAAGGAACAAAGAATGAAGCTCATGAGGATCAAGGATTCTTACGAGATGAGAAGCGGGACCTTGTTCCGAATTATGGCAGATGCCCGAAGGAAAGTCCTACTCCGTTGCTTGTCTTCAGCAGAAGCGGGACAGGTGATGCAAGAAGTTCATGCAGGGTCAGCCGGGGCACACCAGGCCGGTCCGAAAATGAAAATAGAAATAAAGAAATTGGGTTATTACTGGCCCACTATATTCAATGATTGCTGCAAGTTCGCCAAGGCTTGTCAGAAATGTCAAGAACATGCTACTGTGGCGAGGAGACCCCCAGTGCCACTACATCCCACTCTACCAAGTTGGCCGTTTGCTCAGTGGGGCACGGACGTGGTAGGGCCACTTCCAGCATCTTCATCAGGGTGCAAATACATCTTAGCAGCTACAGACTATTTCTCCAGATGGGCGGAGGCAGTAGCACTAAGAGATGTGACCGGAGAACTAGTTGCAAGATTCTTCCGGCAGAATGTAATATTCCGGTTCGGGATCCCCAGCCGAATCATCTCTGATAACGGCAGCCATTTCAGGAACCAGAAGGTTTATCAGCTGGCCGACAAATACAAAATTGACTGTAGGACATCGTCCCCCTACAACCCTCAAGCCAACGGACTCGCAGAAGCCTTCAACAAGACACTGTGCACGTTATTGGCAAAGACTGTCAAGTCTAACAAAAAGGATTGGGAAGAGAGGATGTACGAAGCGCTTTGGGCTTATCGTACTATCTACAAGACCCCAACCGGCTGTTCGCCCTTCTCCCTTGTCTATGGGTCGGAAGCCGTAGTGCCAATTGAACTTGAAGTTCCTTCATTGCGAGTTGCCATCCAGCACGGATTAGTCAGTGGTGAGCAGACCAACGCAGAAAGAAGATTGGAAGAGCTAGCTGAGCTCGAAGGAAAACGTCTCCAGGCGCAACAAAACATCCAACTCTACCAAGCTCGCATGGCCCGTGCTTTTGACAAGTTAGTCAAGGGTCGAGAGTTCAAGAAAGGAGACCTGGTGATGGTCAAAAGAAGAGAAGTGATGGCCTCTAACCCCAAAGGGAAACTGGTCGAAAACTGGGTTGGACCGTATATTGTCCGCCGAGTATATGAAGGGGGTGCCTACGTTCTTGTAGACCACAAAGGAGCCGTCCAGTTCTCTCCCCTCAACGGGAAACATATTAAGCTGTACCATGCGGCGCAGCCGACGCACCCCGAGTGATCGGTCGGAACATATACCTTTCCCTTGGTTAGCGGCATTCCACCCTAACCAAACTACTTTGCCTTGGTTAGCGGCATTCCGCCCTAGCCGAGCTACTTTTCCTTGGTTAGCGACATTCCGTCCTAATCAAGCTACCCTTTCTTTGGTTAGCGGCACTCCATCCTAATCGAACTACTTTTCCCTTGGTTAGTGGCACTCCGCCTTAATCAAGCTACTTTCCCTTGGTTAGCGGCATTCCGTCCTAATCGAGCTACCTTTTCTTTGGTTAGCGGCATTCCGTCCTAATCGAACTACTTTTCTCCTTGGTTAGCGGCATTCTGCCCTAATCAAGTTACTTTCCCTTGGTTAGTGACATTCCGTCCTGATCGAGCTACTTTTCCTTGGTTAGCGGCATTACGTCCCAATCGAGCTACCTTCTCCTTGGTTAGTGGTACTCCGTCTTAATCAAGCTACTTTCCCTTGGTTAGTGACATTCCGTCCTGATCGAGCTACTTTTCCTTGGTTAGCGACATTCCGTCCTAATCAAGCTACCCTTTCTTTGGTTAGCGGCACTTCGTCCTAATCGAACTACTTTTCCCCTTGGTTAGCGGCACTCCGCCTTAATCAAGCTACTTTCCCTTGGTTAGCGGCATTCCGTCCTAATCGAGCTACCCTTTCTTTGGTTAGCGGCATTCCGTCCTAATCGAACTACTTTTCTCCTTGGTTAGTGGCACTCCGCCTTAGTCAAGCTACTTTCCCTTGGTTAGTGACATCCCGTCCTGATCGAGCTACTTTTTCTTGATTAGCGACGTTCCGCCCTAATCAAACTACTTTTCTCGGTTGGCGGCATTCCGCCCCAATCAAGCTACTTCCCTCGGTATAGCGGCATCTCGCCCTGATCAAGCTACTCTCTCTCGGATCGCATTCCAAATAAAAAAAGAAAGAAAAAAAGATGGGGTTAAAAATAGAGATACCCCGCCAGACTTGCCCCCATATCGGGACAAGTGCAAAAATGGCTATAACCCGGCTGTGGCGAAAACCCGAAAGGGCGTCGCAGGCAAAATCGGGTACCCCGCCACGTGAAAACCCGAAAGGGCGCGTGGGCAAAAGCAAGAGGGGGCTGGGTTCGGCGAAAACCCGAAAGGGCGCTTGAGTCGGTAAAGTGGTAATTCCCAAATGCCTCTCCTATTCTCCACCCAATAAAACTCCGGAGGGGACAATCATCAAAGTCCCACCGAGAATACTTTAACAAACCCTTTTTGACCCTCGTCATCATCGACGAGATCGGTCGATCTTGTCCATAGCTTGGACCTTACGTCCTTGTTGATAACCTCATCTTTGCTTCGGCATGTAACCTATGTCGATGAACAAATCCTTTTTTCGACCCTCGTCATCATCGACGAGATCGGTCGATCTCTACCCCCAAACATTGGACCTTACGTCCTTGTTGACAACCCCTTCCTTGTTTCGGCAAGTAACATATGCCGACAAATAAACCCCTTTCGACTCTCGCCATCGTCGGTGCAATCGGTCAGCCTCTACTCTCAAACTTGGATCCTACATCCTTGTTAATAAACTACTTCCTTGCTTTGACATTTAACCAGTGTCGACGAAATAGACCTCAGGCCAACCCTTGTCCTCATCGACAAGGACGGTCGGCTTTCCCACGATCCAGTTCTTCTGAATCTCGAATTCAAAAAAAAAAGAGAAAAGAAATTGGGGTTAAAAATAGAGATACCCCGCCAGACTTGCTCCTATATCAGGACAAGTGCAAAAACGGCTATAACCCAGCTGTGGCGAAAACCCGAAAGGGCGTCGCAGGCAAAATCGGGTACCCCGCCGCGTGAAAACCCGAAAGGGCGCGTGGGCAAAAGCAAGAGGGGGCTGGCCTCGGCGAAAACCCGAAAGGGCGCTTAGGTCAGTAATGTGAATAAAAAAATTGAATGATGAATAGTGATGAATCATCCGTCGTCCAAAGGCCATTTTCGAGGTCGTGGCGAGGGTCTTCATCCGATATCCCACTTATACACGTCTAGTGTCTATACCCTTTCGGCCCTTGTCACCATCGGCAAGATCGGTCGCTACTACCCTATCCGGTTTTTGTCACCATCGGCAATACCGTCTACCTTTCGACCCTTGTCACCATCGGCAAGATCGGTCGCTACTACCTATCCGGTTTTTGTCACCATCGGCAATACCGTCTACCTTTCGACCCTTGTCACCATCGGCAAGATCGGTCACTACCCTATCCGATTTTTGTCACCATCGGCAATACCGTCTACCTTTCGACCCTTGTCACCATCGGCAAGATCGGTCGCTACTACCTATCCGGTTTTTTGTCACCATCGGCAATACCGTCTACCTTTCGACCCTTGTCACCATCGGCAAGATCGGTCACTACCTATCCGATTTTTGTCACCATCGGCAAGACCGTCTACCTTTCGACCCTTGTCACCATCGGCAAGATCGGTCACTACCCTATCCGATTTTTGTCACCATCGGCAATACCGTCTACCTTTCGACCCTTGTCACCATCGGCAAGATCGGTCGCTACTACCTATCCGATTTTTGTCACCATCGGCAATACCGTCTACCTTTCGACCCTTGTCACCATCGGCAAGATCGGTCACTACCTATCCGGTTTTTGTCACCATCGGCAATACCGTCTACCTTTCGACCCTTGTCACCATCGGCAAGATCGGTCGCTACTACCTATCCGGTTTTTGTCACCATCGGCAGTACCGTCTACCTTTCGACCCTTGTCACCATCGGCAAGATCGGTCACTACCCTATCCGGTTTTGTCACCATCGGCAAGACCGTCTACCCTTTCGACCCTTGTCACCATCGGCAAGATCGGTCACTACCTACCCGGTTTTTGTCACCATCGGCAAGACCGTCTACCCTTTCGGCCCTTGTCATCATCGGCAAGACTGGTCGCTACCCGTTCTCGGTTCTTGCCGCTCTCGGCATGACCGTTTATCCGCCAGTTTCACTATGCCCCCCTGAGTTCCCCGAACTCTCGACCAGCATAAAGCCGTTTCTAGTCTTGAGGAAAGTCGTGGCGCGGTGGAGTGAACACCTCACCCCTTCCCTGAAGGCGTGAGCGCTCTCCTGCCCTAATGACTCACACACTCGAACTAGAATCGACGGGCAAACAAACAAAAAAAAACAACACAATAACAAGTTGGAGTCTTCATTCAAAATCAAGATGGAGATTTTTCATTACTATAAAGTGAAGGCGCATGATTACATGGACCATGCCCTGGGATACATAAGGTGCATTAAAAGTGAGCACATAAAGAAAAGAGATTACGGCAAAGGGCGTCGGAAGATGTCCTCCAGCACAGGAATACCCAAGGACGGATGACGGATCAGTTCTTGCAATCTGAACTCGGTGGCCTCCAGCTCGGATAGCTTCGCCTCCAGGGAAGCAGCTTGTCCTTCGGCCATCTCAGCATCCTCAACCTTTTGGACCCCCAGGCAATCTACTTCTTCAAGTTCAGCCTCTATCCTGGAAAGTTCGGCCCGCAATGCCGTCATCCGGGCCGTCAGGGAGTTCCGACGTTGAAGAGAGGCGTTGGCTTCATCCCTCGCCCTCACCGCGGTCTCTTGCAGGGAAATGAGGGCCGTCTTGTTTTCAGCCCGCTCCATTGATATGGCCACCAACTGGTCAGCTGCCTCCCGGCCCAGAAACTCCCTCCGGTTCACATATTTCAGGAGCAGAATCACCCGTGGAGTCCAGTCGTCCATGGGACAGCCAAGGGCCAGCAGCGAGCGGGACAGATGCTCTATCAACCCCCTCAGCTGAACATAAGTTAAATCCCTACTGGCTGTTACGGCCTGCTGGAGGGTCCCCAGGAATTGCCACACGACGTCGCTCGAGGATTGAAGGCCAAGTGGCGACGTCTCGGGCAGTTCAAACTCCACTCTGCCATCCACGGCGGCCCATATATCATCAGCCGTCCCGGAAGATGACGACGGCATAAGCTGCAGCCCACTGCCACTGGGAACAACCGCGCCGACAGGTGCGGTGGCTGGAGCCTCAACAGCAACAATCTCCTTACCGGTCTCCCGGGATGGGGGTCCAGCAAGAACCCCAAGAATCAGGGACGTCTGTCCCTCAGTAATCTCCCCGGCTTCTACCTCAGCAGAGTCATCCTTCTCCAGAACCGACTGCTGTTCAGTCTCTCTTGATGGAGAACCTCCGGCTATCGCTGGACTATCAACTTCCACGAGCGCTCCAGGGCCAACTGGGACCATTGCTGTTGCATGATCCTTTGGGTACCGCAACGCGATGGGCCGCAGGACGGACGGGAAAGTTGCCTGCCCTATTCCCAGGGCCGGGAGTGGTATTTGCACCGTCATAGTCGGTAGCGCCACCTCAGTCTGCATCAGAGATGTATACGCTTAAAAAGGGGCCTGGCTAAAAGGAGGAGAAAAGAAGCACGACAAGCATTGACCTCGAATAGGTCCTTACCTCGGCCGGGACTAAGCTTAAATCTTTAAGAGCAATTTCCCCAGCGCCGACTCCCTCACTTGCAAGCGATAATGACGGCACAGGACCGCCCCATGATAACCGGGCCGGGCTGAACGTCGGATAGTCGCTCTCGTAGGCCGAAGACACCCCAGCATCCTCGGTCTCAACGTCAAGCGGCGGTGACTCCTCGTCACTGGAGCCACCACCATAGTCTACATGCTCAGAGGAAGAGGACCCCTCTGCCCTCTCAAGACGCTCCGCCATCGGAGCAGGAGCCTCGCCAGCAGGAGCATCACCCTCGGCAGGAATTTCCCTGGTGCTCTCCGCACCAGGAGCAACAATAGATGACACCTCGGAGACGGGTTCTCCCTGTCCCGAGGGGATCACCTTCTCTACGCTCTCCGGGCCCGGAAGCAGTGATGGTTGTATATCGACTACAAATTCACAGCAAAACGGGGTCAGGATGACTAAAGATACAAAGACTTACGTTGCTGTCGCAACTAAACTATGGATTACCTTCCATCTCCCGCTGAGGTGTGGGGGAGGGCAAATCCCTTTCTACGGGAGCAGCAAGGATTTCCTCTGCCCCGTCCCCAGTCTCTACAGCTACCGTCGCCTCGGGACCGACGACCCCAGCAGCTGTATCAGTGACTGTCAGCATGGGCCGCCCCAAGCAGTCAAGACAAGCTAATGCACTTTGAAGAAAAGAAGAGCCTACCCTCGACCTCTGGCCCTTGTGCGCGAGAAGCCTCAAATTCTTCGAAAGATACAACGGGAGGAAGGTCGGTTGTCGATGTCTGCTCCGCAGCTTTCTTCCGACGTGCCCGTGTCACCCGGGTCACTGCCGCTTTCGCCTTCCCGACGGCCTCTCGCAGTTGGGACCTGGTCCTCTTCCTCGAATCCCCAGGAGGCAATGGCGTCGTGGTCGGCGCCGGCTCAGGAACATCAAAATATGTCAACTTTTGGGCCTTTATGATCAATTCCCTGAAGTGCCGAGTCTCCTCCGAAGTCGGTCGGACTGCATACGCACAAGGGTGAGAATGACACAACCACAATGAAAAGAAGAAGCTGGCCGAAGGGCCTGAAGGAAGAGATGGAACGTACTTGCCGGTCCCGTATAAAAGGGGAAGAGAGGCCAATAAAATAGCGAGGGCGTCTTGTCCCTCGAAGCCGCCTCGCGAATAAGCCAGCAAAGATCCCCGATCTGTTCGCTCGGCTCAGCCAACAGTGCTAGGTCCTCATGGCCACGGGAGGACAACAGATAATACAGACTCAGATGGTCCAGCCCCCACCTGTCTGCGTATTTGAAGGAGATTTGAAGAGGATGGTCTAGTATGGCTTCGCCGGGGCTACCCACCGAGAGGCCGTGAGACCGAAGAAGCGCAAACAGCCAAGGGGTGTTGGCATACAAATCAGCCCGCCTATCCTCTTTGCGAATGAAAGCCCGGTAGGGATACAACCTGTCTACCTCGGGACGCCAGTCTGCCACGGCCGCGATGGGCTCTTCTACCGGCAAAGGGAGTTGCTGGAGAATCACCCTCTCACTGCTCACCCGGCATAAACCCCGAAGGGTCTTCACATAGTCATCCTTGTTGATCGGGGGCAACTTCAGCTCAACTTTCGTCCTGCGGCTTTTTACGAGTTTGCGGGCCTCTAGATAGGCCTTCACATCCGTATTAGTCCAAGATTTCAACTTCTTTAAATAAGAAGCATCAATATCAAGAACTGGCTCCGGTTGGGAAGTTAAGAACCTGTGCTCTGCCACGGCCCAGCACTCTCTCTGGGAGGTCCTGTAAAATCCCGTCCGCGCGTTCCACCACTTGATGTATTCAGGCGTGACACGAGGGAATCGTGCGGGGGCGGGCACCCGGAAAGAAACGTCTTCACGACGATGGAAGAAGTCCCACCATATCCGGGCGTCATCATTGGACGTTTGCCCGGCCCTGTGCCTGTTGGGCAGTGCAAATTGTGAATAGGAATGTGGAATCTGCTGGTCGTAGCCGAAGTTCCGACTGAAACGGAACGGGTAATACGGCTCCAACCACAGAATGCCGCTCTTGCGAAAGACGAGGACACTAGGCCTTATGGCCAGTGCCCAATCAACCAACTCCGGCTCCAGAACAGGCATGGTACAATTGGCCTGGGAAATCGGATGGGTGTACTCCTCAGTTTCAAAGAGTTTGCACTGTCTCGTCCTGTTCGTCAATGGGCTCGAGTGAGCAGCCAAGCTCCAGAAATGAAGAACCCCGGGCGAATCCATGGGAAGACGGGTCAATTTACCCCGAATAGCATAAAGTTGCTCCATTAGCAATGATGGCTCGGCGCTTGCAAACTCTATCATGCGCGGGACCAGAGAAACCGCTTGTAATGCCCGAGGAGCTGCCTCCGGGAACAGGGTGCAGACCCAAGCATTAAAGAAATGTAGCGGACCAACCGTCCGAAGGCTTCTGGGGAGGCGCGTCTTGTGCAAGTCCCCCAGCATCTTGTAAATGAGGCACAGGGCCACTGGGCAAAGAGACAGCTTGGTACCCCAAGCCATGAGACAGGCCGGATATATGGCTTCCGCCCTGATCACGCTCTCGTCACCCTGAGGGAGAGCAAAGGAACAAAGCCAATAAACCAAATATGCAGCACAATGAGTCACTGCATCAACACCAGTAGGGTTTGGGTTTTCCCCCTGCCCTCCTCTCGAAGAAGATGACGAAGCGGCCTGGCGTCGTACCCTCTTCTTCCGCTTCTGGGCCACCGGTGCTATCGGAGGAAAATCTTCATACTTGGTCTTCCCCAGGAAGAAATACTGAAGCCAAGCGCCCATCCGCACTCTTCGCTTCTCGCCCGGCTTTCGAGCTTCTCTCGTGTCGTGCGATGAGTGGAAGAGGGTGCGATACGCCTTCATCAGATATCGATAGGCGTAGCCCGCCATATACCGACCGTCACCGTCGGTCTGGTCCTTCAACCAGTCGGGCCAACAAACTTCCTCATACGGCTCTCCATCAATGGGCAGGCCGCTGAGCTGAGATAGACTCCACAAGTCTAAAGAGGTCTCCCCCTCTGAAGTATAGAAGGTGTTGTATTCGGGGCAAAACACTTCGATCATGCCGCAGCACAACCCTCGGGAAATCGGATACCGATACTGATGCGGGACAAGACACGGACACGGCAAGCTTGCGATCGTCCCTTGATGAGGGAAGCGTCGGACGTGCACGGTTGAGAAACCGGCAAGAGCTAGGGTGGTCGGCTCGCACTTTCGTGCCCGGATCGGGTCACGGGACGGTCTCGCTCACTCTCTCGCAGCAACGGTGATATGAAATTATAACGAGCTAGGTCCTAAAACATGCTCTCTAGCAGTGGCATAAACAAGCATATATGAAATAAGCGAAATGCCAAGTGTAGGAGCGAAGACGATACCTCCACGCGCTCGGCGTGGGGACGACGGACCCGGCCGAAACTCGTACTCCCGGAACAATATTACACAATATTACAGAAATGCAAGCCGCTGCCCACTCCACGCAGGGAGGTAAAGGGCTACACAATGGGGTCCGGGAGGACCGAATTCGGGTTGACGGGCGGCTTCTCGCGTTGATTCGGCAACGCCTGAACTAATGACGGTGGGGCCCACGTGCTGTCCTGAGGGGCCGTGTGGGACCCGGGTCACCGCTGTGGTGGGGGACACTGATGGAAGCGATCCCCGGGCTGGCGGCACGCTGGAACGATGATCGGAGGCCGGGCGGCTCCGGCCGGCGCCCGTCGGGAAAACTTCCCACGGATCTGCAGTTTCTGGTTTTCAGCGCGCTGTCCGGCGAGAACGGACGCTGCGATCAGATCCGATGTCGGATTGACACGAAATTAGCGCCGTTGGAAAGCTGACTCGAAGTACTTCAATGTAGGCCTAGAGATCTGGCCTGGATCTTCGCTGATCTGGACTTATGGAATTTACAACCTCCTATTGTACAGTAACTGAACACTCAGATCTGCAGAGATGATCTCTGATAACTGCCGTTGACCGCTAGGAGGACCTTGGATTCAGACTTCGACTTCTTCATGAAAGTTGTAGGATTTTGAGTTGGGAAGATGGCAAAGTTCGTTTGGACACGTTTGGATATGTATATGAATTTCTATGATTTGTTTACTGGAAGAAGGTCGAATCTGAGATCTGGCTGGAGGTACTGTAGCTCCGGTAGAACATGAATTTTGAAAAATAGGTAAAAGACTCAAAAAAAATTAATAAAAATGGTGGTGGCAGGGAAAAATGGACAGAAACCCCAGTTAAATTGGGAGGGCAAAAGAAATTCAAAAGGGTGGTATAAGGGGATGAACTCAAAGGTTCTGTCACTGTAGACAGAGATAGATCTGATTTGAGTTTGGGGAATGAACGAAGTGGAAACAATATGAAACGGGGGAATTTGAAGCTGAATGTTTTTTTGGGTAAGGGTCTATAAGGTAGGAACCAACCCTCAAAATTTGAAGTCGATCTGAACTCGTGGCTGACTTGAGGAATTTTCGAGCTTCACCTCTGTCCAGTAAGACAGAACACCAAAATTGATCCCGTGGCGGCTCGAAGGCGGCACGAACGGCGGCGGCGGCGGCACCGGTGATGATCAGAGGTTGAGAGGGGATGAAGGGAGGTAGAACCACTCTAGATCTGGGGTTGAAGGTGGAAGAACAGCAGGGGGAGGAGAGAGGGGCACACCAAGCTCCAAGAGACTCAACAATTTTCTGATTTTTCCATTGAATTTCTTATGAAAATACAACATTATATATGACTCCAATCAAATCTAATATGGACCCTTGGATCAAGGGTTGGAGATTGAATGGCTGAGATGAGATGTGAATAACACACCAAATACAATTGTTTAATCCACCTTGACCATCTCCATTCAACCTTAGACTAATTACATTCAAACACCACCTAACTAGCCTAATAAGGCCAAAAGAGGGGGCGCCCCATTCATGGGCCTCTCTTGGGCCTAGGCTGGTCCAAGGCTTGCCAACCCAATCCACACCCATGCTTGGTCCATGGGTTCTCCCATCTAGATAGCCCATGAGAGGGAGTGGCCCAATTGGGCCTTAAATGGCTCTTATGGTCCATAAGGGTGGCATAAGGTCCAATATGATAATCACTCCTAATGGACTCTACTAATGGCAACCTAGCCATGGACTTGACATAACAAATGGCCCATTGGCTTGATATAAGCCTTACAAGGAGCCCAAAAGAAAGAAATTACACAATTACAACTTCATACAAGCCATAACACACAAATACACTTCACCCGTGTATGGAAATCGCCTTTGATGCCCCATCAATTCTCCCCGGGTTGGAGGAACTCGACCCCGTCGAGTAGGGGTATGGCTGCTCCGGTACTCCGGCGGATCTGTCACCGTGCCAAGTAGCGTGGGTATGCTCCACTCCAAATGATCGGCACCTGCTCATTCCATATATACTCGATATGCGCACTGCTATGGCTAAAGGTGGTCACTCCGAAGGGGCACTCTCAAAAGGAAGGAAACAGCTCGAAGACTCACTAGGAATCACCGCTGAGTCCCTATAGGTGACTGATCCGGATATAGAAGTAAAACCGATCCCATACTCATCAAGTGAGTCGACTCGCTTCACACTCATAAGAGAACGACACGAGCTTGCATAAGACACATGCAGACTCACCATGCACTGACACATGAATGAAAATCACACAAACAATCGACTCAAAATCACCACACAAACAAACCACACAAAGAAAACACACCGACTCATACACGACTCTAGACTAAGGTGGTAGCAGCAAACCCACTAGGTGGCGACATCCTGGGCGGCCGAAGGGTCGCCCAGCTCTTCCCCCATGGCAGAGTATTCATCGGCCAGTGCCTCGTCGGCCTCGTAATCGACATGCTCAAGCTCGGGAGGCGCGGATCCTCCAACACCTAAAGCTAGGGTGGTGCGAGCGGGACACTCACTAGCAATGTGGCCGTACCCATGACAGTGGAAACATTGTATTCGCGATCGACTACTCTCCCCGATAAGAGGGGCCTTACCCTTATCATCCCGCCGGGTAGGGGGTGTAGGCAACAATGGGGGAGATGTAGGTGCCTTGGACAAGAGTGGAGGGGGTGCCGGTGCCAGAGGACGGGCTATAGGAGCTGGGGAACGGGCAAAGGGTGCCGGTGGTTGGGATGGAAATAGATCCCGGGGTGGAGGAGGGCGAGGCCGTGGAGCGAAGTGCTCCTGACGGGTGGGCTCCTGAGGTCGAGCCATGGGAGGCCGCTGATGCGGGCCTATGGAGTGACGGGGCTCGGCACTACGGAGAGGGGTGGGGCCCAACCGATGGCTAGACTCGAACTCTCCCTCAAATTGCTCCATCTCGAGAGCAACCTGGTATGCCTCTTCCAACGTCTTGGCATTGCGGCGGAAAAGCTCATACTGATAGTGTGGCCGCAAACCACGTCGAAAGCGGGACACGGGCATGGTACTCTCCTCCGTGACACCACATCGGAGAAAGTACTCATCAAACTCCGCGATGTATTCGGAGACGGACCGGTCTCCCTGGCTAAGACTTTGCCATCTATCGATGAGTCACTGGCGGTATGTGGGAGGAAGGTACTTTTGCCGAAGTTTATTCTTCATCTCGGCCCATGTGTCGATCGGGGGTTCTAGCCGCTGAAGTAGCAGGCTCTCCACATTCTTCCAATAGGTTTGTGCCTGCCCCATGAGTTTCATGGTGGCAAATCGGACCCTTCGACGCTCCGACATATCATACCATTCAAAATAACGGTCCATGCCAAACTCCCAATCTAGGTAGACTTTCGGATCCAAAGACCCGTAAAAAGCGGGAGGATCCGCTCGCACGGTCTTAAGGACCCGATCATCATCCTCATCTCGTTGTGGCTGAAAACCACGACGGCGTTGACCATACCCCTCGTAGGCATTGTCGGACCCATAATCCTCGAGACCAAGGTCACGGTGTGGTAGTTGGGGAACCCGAGGAGGGGCGGGTGGAGGAACCAGTGGTGGCTGGTTTTGGGCCGAGGGAGCGGCCTGGACTTGGGCCATGGGAGCGGGTGGGACTTGGGCCCCCACGGGAGGAGGTGCGGGTGGACCTTGGGCTGCCCCAGGAGGGTCCCCGTGTGACATCCTATCTAACCGCCCAACGAGGTCTTGGACCGACCTATCGGAGTTTTCCATGCGTCCCTCCATGGCCCTAAGGCGACCATCCATATTCTCGGAGAAGGTCCGAAAGTTAGCATCGGATTGGTCCAACCTAGCCATAATGGCCATCATCGCCTCTTGTAGGGAGTGGAAGTCTCCCGAGGTATCCCGTGGGTTGGCCATAGGTGGGGGTGGGGGTGAGTACTGAGTACCCCGACGAGTGGGCATGCAAACACACCGACTAGAGCAAAACACACTAATGCAAAATGATGCGCCTAGACTTAACCAAAACTCGGTACGCGGCGGAGATAATCGACCCGAAGGTCACTCGCACAAGTGTGCGGCCTTCCCGATAGGCGTAACCTAACGGTCGGACAACACCTTTCTATATACCGAGTAAAGGGATGTATGCGAAAAGACACTCTTTTTTATGTTTTAAAACAATGATGACCCTAAACACGACTTAGACCGACTGATGACTAGACGTAAATGACACTCTTTTTTTTTGACACCCTAGACTCAACTCGCTCTGATACCAAATTGATGCGGGACGAGACACGGACACGGCAAGCTCGCGATCGTCCCTTGATGAGGGAAGCGTCGGACGTGCACGGTTGAGAAACCGGCAAGAGCTAGGGTGGTCGGCTCGCACTTTCGTGCCCGGATCGGGTCACGGGACGGTCTCGCTCACTCTCTCGCAGCAACGGTGATATGAAATTATAACGAGCTAGGTCCTAAAACATGCTCTCTAGCAGTGGCATAAACAAGCATATATGAAATAAGCGAAATGCCAAGTGTAGGAGCGAAGATGATACCTCCACGCGCTCGGCGTGGGGACGACGGACCCGGCCGAAACTCGTACTCCCGGAACAATATTACACAATATTACAGAAATGCAAGCCGCTGCCCACTCCACGCAGGGAGGTAAAGGGCTACACAATGGGGTCCGGGAGGACCGAATTCGGGTTGACGGGCGGCTTCTCGCGTTGATTCGGCAACGCCTGAACTAATGACGGTGGGGCCCACGTGCTGTCCTGAGGGGCCGTGTGGGACCCGGGTCACCGCTGTGGTGGGGGACACTGATGGAAGCGATCCCCGGGCTGGTGGCACGCTGGAACGATGATCGGAGGCCGGGCGGCTCCGGCCGGCGCCCGTCGGGAAAACTTCCCACGGATCTGTAGTTTCTGGTTTTCAGCGCGCTGTCCGGCGAGAACGGACGCTGCGATCAGATCCGATGTCGGATTGACACGAAATTAGCGCCGTTGGAAAGTTGACTCGAAGTACTTCAATGTAGGCCTAGAGATCTGGCCTGGATCTTCACTGATCTGGACTTATGGAATTTACAACCTCCTGTTGTACAGTAACTGAACACTCAGATCTGCAGAGATGATCTCTGATAACTGCCGTTGACCGCTAGGAGGACCTTGGATTCAGACTTCGACTTCTTCATGAAAGTTGTAGGATTTTGAGTTGGGAAGATGACAAAGTTGGTTTGGACACGTTTGGATATGTCTATGAATTTATATGATTTGTTTACTTGAAGAAGGTCGAATCTGAGATCTGGCTGGAGGTACTGTAGCTCCGGTAGAATATGAATTTTGAAAAATAGGTAAAAGACTCAACAAACATTAATAAAAATGGTGGTGGTAGGGAAAAATGGACAGAAACCCCAGTTAAATTGGGAGGGTAAACGAAATTCAAAAGGGTGGTATAAGGGGACGAACTCAAAGGTTCTGTCACTGTAGACAGAGACAGATCTGATTTGAGTTTGGGGAATGAACGAAGTGGAAACAATATGAAACGGGGGAATTTGGAGCTGAATGTTTTTTTGGGGAAGGATCTATAAGGTAGGAACCAACCCTCAAAATTTGAAGTCGATCTGAACTCGTGGCTGACTTGAGGAATTTCCGAGCGTCACCTCTGTCCAGCAAGACAGAACACCGAAATTGATCCCGTGGCGGCTCGAAGGCGGCACGAACGGCGGCGGCACCGGTGATGATCAGAGGTTGAGAGGGGATGAAGGGAGGTAGAACCACTCTAGATCTGGGGTTGAAGGTGGAAGAACAGCAGGGGGAGGAGAGAGGGGCACACCAAGCTCCAAGAGACTCAACAATTTTCTGATTTTTCCATTGAATTTCTTATGAAAATACAACATTATATATGACTCCAATCAAATCTAATATGGACCCTTGGATCAAGGGTTGGGGATTGAATGGCTGAGATGAGGTGTGAATAACACACCAAATACAATTGTTTAATCCACCTTGACCATCTCCATTCAACCTTAGACTAATTACATTCAAACACCACCTAACTAGCCTAATAAGGCCAAAAGAGGGGGCGCCCCATTCATGGGCCTCTCTTGGGCCTAGGCTGGTCCAAGGCTTGCCAACCCAATCCACACCCATGCTTGGTCCATGGGTTCTCCCATCTAGATAGCCCATGAGAGGGAGTGGCCCAATTGGGCCTTAAATGGCTCTTATGGTCCATAATGGTGGCATAAGGCCCAATATGATAATCACTCCTAATGGACTCTACTAATGGCAACCTAGCCATGGACTTGACATAACAAATGGCCCATTGGCTTGATATAAGCCTTACAAGGAGCCCAAAAGAAAGAAATTACACAATTACAACTTCATACAAGCCATAACACACAAATACACTTCACCCGTGTATGGAAATCGCCTTTGATGCCCCATCAGATACCTTGAAGCATATACGCTGTGATAAACACCAGCTCTGGTCAAAAGAGGAGCATAATGATGCAGCACATAGTCTGTGAATTCCACTGCTCCGGGCATGAATGCGTGGGCATCTGTGACTTTCAACTCAGCAAACCATCCCACGGAGATCTGGTGCTTGAAGCGAATCGCCAAGCAATCCAGCAAGAATGACTCATCTCTATATCCCCACCTCAACGGGGCAAGGAATAAGCCAAAGATCGGCTTCTCCCGGTCTACCCTGCCCGCGGAGTCATTCCACCGAGCAGGCACAAATTCAGGAGCTCTAGTCAACAGTCCGTCTGACGGAGCCAGGTCTTGCAGCCCCAGCACAACGCTCCACTTCCTGACCTCCCCAGGGAGATAGATGGGTCTTCCCCGCGTTACGCAGTCGGCCAAGCTGTCTCTCTCCACCAGCAGAGCCTGCTCGACCTTCCGAACGGCAAACACGTCCCGCTTCCCCTGAAGGTTGAAGCGCCGAAGAAGGGACATCAGGTGTTTGTCCTTGGGATGATCCTTCCTGATCACGTCCTCTCTATTATAATGAAAGGAGTCGCCCCCGAGGATAAGGAGACGACCGGTGTCTACGGTGTCCGTCTCCGAATCCGAGGACTCCGCAACTATGGCCACCTGACCGTGACCCCAGTCGAGAGAATTAACATTCTCCCATGTCACCACGGCACGAGAGGAAGAGCTGGATGCCATAACAGCTGCAAAAGAGCATATCAAACAAAAACAACATCAGGAAACGGCTAATCAAAGGCAAACTTCTGACAAAATTTCGACAGAGTCTCCCCAGCACGGGGAATTGCCGAAGAAAAGCGGGAACGCGTCCACTGAGGAACGGTCCCTAAAAGGCAGCCATCGGCATTACACCGAGGCCAGAGGAACACCCGGGGGAGATAGCTCCGAGGGCAAGCCCTGCTAGAAGCCTCCCGGGGTCCAAAGAAAGGGTTTTGAAACCCAAACTGACGGCACCTCCACTCACCCGAAGGACCGCCGCCGCTCTCACCCTCACTCCACTCGGCACCGCAAGGAGAGAAAAAAAGGGAAGAGAGAGAAAGAAATCCGTCAAATGAGGGCGATGAAGAAAGAAGCGAAGGGGAAGGAAAATAAATAGGGGAAGTCCCCCATCGCTAGACTGGCGCGCTATTTAGCGCGCCGGATTAAAACCCCATAGCAAAAGGCGCGCCGGGGAAAGGCGCGCCGGATTAAAACCCCACGGCGTCAAGGCCGCGCCGGGTTAGCAAGGAAAAGGAAGGATAGCGCGCCGGATTAAAGCCCAAGGGTCACAGGCCGCGCCGTATTAACGTCTGAACGGTGCCGGGTCAACGCCCGGGCCGAATTAAGGGCCATCCCAGGCGCCCGTAGATCAAAGAAGGGGTCAGTCCGGGTGAAATCCATCCGTCGGCCCTGCTACACTCGTGCCTTGCTCGCAACACCCACGTCTGGGGGGCATTTGTTGGCACATAAAATATGATCGTCGGCGACCAAGCCATAAAGACGAATGACCCGGCCCGCCAAGGTACGGAAGCCGATAAAGATCAATATATTGAAGACCTCTCAAGCTGCCAGAGCCTCGAGTCACTCCGTATGGATACGGGGACTTCACCTCAGGAGAGCCGAGACGAATCCACAAACCACCCGGCAGTGCGACCAAGCCTGCCCAATGAACCGGCATCGACTCTGCCATGCCGCATACACCACATCCGTTGTCCGATCAAGGACGACGGTCTACCCGGTGGTCCCCCACCAACTGAAAAGGTTCTCCCGAGGATGAAGGAGTTCCCCCGGCTCTCCAGTATGAAGGACCGAAAGCTCTGGCGGCGGAAGATCCCGATCACCCGACACGGGTACGGCCCTGCCAAGGTGGGCCCATGGGTGGCCGAATGATCACCCAGCTCGGGCGGAACTATCCCTGGTGTTACATCACCCCCTAAGGAGCTTTGGGCACGAGCCAGACCGAGCCAACAGCATGGATCGTGGAGCCAAAGGCCGTGTCAGTGGAAAGCCCGCATGATCAAATCAAAGCTATCAGGAGTCTCAAGGAGGGCCGTATGTCAACCTGAGGGCTTCTACAAGACACCTCGTCGAAGTTTCGAGGAGCACTGGCAAGATTAATGTTCACGGTGATTCCCGGAATCATCCCCGGACTCATCGACGGGCTCGGAGCGCATGAGAAGCATTAGCCCGGCGCGCCTTAAACCGGCGCGCCCCTCATTCAATGCCCTTATCCTGGCGCGCCCTTATCTCCAGCCCTCACCCCGGCGCGCCCCTTCGCCTTCTGCCCTTATCCCGGCGCGCCCCCCTGCCTTCTGCCCTCATCCCGGCGCGCAAGTTACCTTACCTGATGGCGCTTTAAACCGGCGCGATAAGCTCACGAAGACTCCTCTCGGCGCGCCAAAAGCTCACGCCGGATGAAGAGCCTCAAACCTGTTATATATATGCGGGCGAGGTTCGATTAAAAAAAGAGAGAGGCTAAAGGAGAGACAGATCGAAACCTTCGAAAGGGAGAGAGAGCTTCTTGGGGAGAGAGGTCTCCATCCGAGCGTCCTTCAACGGCGGTCTTCCTCTGCTCTGATTGAGGTCCTCCGGAGCCGGAGAAGGAGAAATTCCGATACTCTATTTTGAGAACAGGTGGGCGCCGGCGTCTATCTTCTTTGCTTTTCGTGGATTATTTTCCTCTTTCAGAGTCTCCGTCCACCAACTGTAAGCAGAGAGGGGGGAGGGATGGCAATGATATGAGCCGACCCCTCCCCTCCTCTGCGATCTCTTCTTCTTACTGCATTCATTTTCCTCTGCAAAAGGATGAACGACGACCGAGCAATGACGCCGGCGCCGGATTCCTAACGTGTAATTGAATATCCCATTCCTGTTTCTGGGGTGGCAATGCATATTTGAATATCTGGACCAACAGGTCGAATGATTGATTCTAAACTTCTGTCTCCTCTCCTATCTACGGCGATGGTTACCTCCGTGCGTTTTCTCCGGTCCCGGTTTTCCCCGAAGCCCTGATCATGCCCCAAAGCATTGTGGGCTACAGAAACACCCCCTCCCCGGGGTTCTTTCCCCTCTTCTTTGCGACCGTGCTCGTGTATGATTTAAGGGCCCCCGCATGCCCTCCGTGGACAGAGCTGCGCTTCTGCGTACGCTTCTTTCTACCGTGTTGTCAAGGGTCAGCTCCCCTCGATTCCTCTCTTCCTATTGCCCTGTGGCTCGTGAGGTGGGGATCGTACTCGGGATTGCAAGATGCATCGGCTTGACATTGCACCGTAACTGTTCGAGCATATGCCCCTATGTTTGGCTCGTCCCATCTGTGAAGTGATTACCCCTCCGCATTATAGTCATGTGAACCGTTTCGAGACTCTTTGGTGTCGTCTTAGTCATCCGGGGAGGGGGACATCCCCTGCTACTTCGCATAGCTACTGAGCGACCGGGAACTTTACCCCCCCCATGGTGAAGGTTTCCCCAAGGCCATAGCAGATAGCAACAAGGGTCCTAGCCTAACAGGCTTCGCCTCGACAACCCGAGACTCAATCTAGGCCGAGAGATGTGTGCTCCTCGTAGGCCAGCCCTCGGAGCTTAACCCTCTTGGTGGTCGGTCCCTCTATGGGATGAGTCATGTGCCGTGAGATGTCCACCCCTCGCAGGCTAGCCCTCGGGGTGATGCTCTCATCATCAATGACCTCGTCTCTCTATTCTTCCCCTTGCGGAGCTTTGGTGCCCCTCGTAGGCTAGTCCTCGGGGTATCCTATCCGATGGGGTTTGCTGGGTGCCTCCGTGTACACCGGCGGTTTAGGGGCTTGTTCCACAAGTGAACATGACCCCGCTTCTCCCCTGCAATTCTTCAGGTCCAGGGGAGATGCTGTCCAAATTCGGACAGATTAAGAATAAATAAGCTCCAATGAAATGATCGTTCTGGACTCAATCGTCTCAGTGCTCGAGTATGAACCTCGCACTGACCTCCCCCTTTATCTCCAGAAGTCTGTGGACTCCAATCGAATAGTCATCCGGCCCAACAACTCAAGAAAGGATCCTATGAAGTCCAGCAAACATGAAAGAGTTCGAAACTCAATAAAACAAGCTTATTACGGCGCGGTCTTAACCGGCGCGCCCTAAACCGACGCGGTACCCCCCCGCGCCGGATTAGCCCCACACTCATCTTCTAAAAAATTTCCTTTGCGCCTTTCCGGCGCGCCCTAAACCGGCGCGCCCCAAAGTCCTTGCGCGCCGTTTAAATACCCTGATCGCCGCGCCGTATTAACATCTACACCTACGTCTCTTCGCGCCGTATTAACTCTCATCATGGCCGCGCCGGGTTAAGATGCTATACCTACGCTTCGTCGCGCCGTATAAGCTACCTATTGCATGGTCGCGCCGATTTTGAAACCTATTGTTGTTTTAATCGCTTATCTGCCCCCGAGTGGACCTCGTCCCTCGGGGTTGGCATTGATAAATCATAATGCATAATAAATTGAACAAGGGAGGGACCGAGCGAGCCCCGAATTGTATTATCATCGTATCTTCATTACCATGTCCGTTAGCTCTTTGTTTTCGCTGTCACACTTATGTTGCCTTCCCTCTTCTTGATGAGGAGTAACAAACATGGCTGACTATCATTTACTTTCACAATTCCATTATCATGCTTAATATAATCATGAAAGTCGTATGTGCATCCATGCATACATCCTTGGGTATATCAAATGGTGTCGACGGAAAAGCCGGATTATGTCTGGTCGGAAGTCTTCGCTATGCGCGACGACGGTCTTCGGACCCACGTCCTCAGCCATGTACCGAGGATCCATAATTCCATGAAACATATGCATCCGGCATGCCTTCGTCGTAATCATCATGTAGCTTTTTTAATCCGACTTCGACAGCCCGCTATCTCGGCAATTAATCAAAGGTGTTCCCTCCTCGAGGGGGATGTAATTAACGCCGTAGCCTTTATGGTATGGCGGACTGCTGGTCCCGACCGAACCTCACATTCGCCCGATATGGGTCAGAGTGAGCGCATCATAAAAATCGTCACTCATGTGACTGGCACGCCCGCGTCGTCAATCAGTCAGTTGACTACAAGTTAGTTAATTGGTTGATCGATACGCGAACGAAAAGGCAAAAGGAAAAGAAGAAAAAAAATGCGCGAAACAACCCCTGACTATTTAATTTCAGCATTCCCCTATCATCGCTTTAAAATCCCGTGGAGATCAACATCTCGCGGCGGTTTATTTGATCCCTTTTCCTTTCCTGTCACATATACTTATATTATAATAAAGACCCCTCAGAGGCCACAGTCTCGTGGTGGTTTATATATATATATACTTATACTTATTATTTATGTCACAGTAAAAACCCCGCAGAGGCCACAGTCTCGTGGTGGTTTATATATTTATATACTTATATTTATTATCTATGTTATAGTAAAAATCCCGCAGAGGCCAATGTATCGTGGTGGTGTGTATATATATTTATATTTATTATTTATAATGCATTAAAGACCCCGCAGAGGTCAATGTCTCGTGGTGGTATATATATATACTTATATGTATTATTTATATTACATTAAAAATCCCGTAAGGCCAATGTCTCGCGGTGGTTTCTATATGTACATATATTAATTACTGCTCATATTGCAATATTGTTGTTAAAACCCCGCAAAGACCAATGTCCTGCGGTGGTGTGCTTTTATTCATATTGTTCTTGTAACTGTTCGAGGAGTGATATATCGTTACAATTTCTGAGTCTACGTGTCTTTCCGTCTGTCAAATTCTATTACGTAGAGTCCCAGGACTCGAATTCGGTATCTGAAAAGCTGCTCTCGGAACGGTGGGTTACGCCTACCGGGAAGGGGTTCAGTTTGCGCGAGAGGGTCTTCGGACCCCTATCTCCGCCACGTACCGCAGTTCGGCCAGTCTAAATTTTTTCTGTCTCCATTAGAGTGTCATTTGTAGGTTGTACTTGTCCACCGTTCTTTCCATATCCCCTATAGCGCGTGTTTCATTGTTTGTCCTCATTTCTTTCACCCTTTATTACTCAGAGAGGGAGAAACCCCATCTCTCTCTCTCAGTCCACCACGTGACGCGTTCACATCTCTAGCGATCACGGTGGGACCTGCTTTTTGCTTTTCTGGTTACCCACAAGCTTTCGCCACCCACGTGTGCCCTTCCTTTTGACACCCACGTGTGTCCCTCCTTTCGGCACCCACGTGTGCCCTTCCTTATTGCGCCCCCGTGCGCTCACTCCCCTCGTGCACCTCGTGCACTCCCCCGGTCCTTTGTGGTTAGTTGAGAAAGTTAACGTTGTTTCGTGCACCACGTGCATTTCCCCTCCGCTATTCCGCACCCCACGTGTGCCCTCCCTCCATTCGGCACCCACGTGTGCCCCTACCAATCGGCACCCACGTGTGCCTCTCCATTTAGCACCCACGTGTGCTTTCCTCTATTTGGCACCCACGTGTGCCCTTCCATTTAGCACCCACGTGTGCCTCCTCTACTCGGCACCAACGTGTGCCCCTCCTTGTTGCACCCACGTGCGCTACGTCATTCCCCTCGTGCACTACGTGCACCCTTAGAGCCCCTTTCTCCTTTTCCAAGTGATCTACGTGTCTCGGAAAGAGGAACGGTTGTATCCTACTCCATCTGTTTACTGCTTTTATATCTCTGTTATATCATTGTGATTATCTCTGTTCTATTTGTGTGTTTATCTCTTGTATTTGTGTGTTATACATCTTTTATTCAGCACTGCATTTCATGCATTTACCCCTTTTCTTTTCTTTTTTTTACTTATTTAAGGATTAACCCCTCTCGGTGAAGGAAGGACTCTCCGTCGGGAATTCCTCTCGACGGACTAGGATCTCCTCCATTGAGACCTCCGTAACTTCCCGACAGCGAAGGATTCCCTCTTCGTTCACTGGGCTGGTTGTACCACTGAAGTGCCCCGGAGTTAGTTACCTATTCGTGGTGAGACGAGTGCCCCTAGCTGACACGGCGGTAAAACAAAGTGCAATTAGGGTCCCTCCTACTAAGTGTGAATTTTATATTTGTTAAAATTAAAAAAAATTAAAAAAAATTAAGTAAATCAAAGCACACAAAAAAAGTTAAAACAAAAACCTAAAAAATGGCGTAAGATCATCCACTTGTCTGTTAATCTCTGATACTTGTTTGCTAGTGTATGCATTTACGTTCTGGTAAAATTACAGGAATGGCTCAACTCTTTTGAAGAGAATCAATCGGGTCGTGGTCAGTAAGTTGATGCACGCGTCCATGCAATGGACTCAGGCCCTTCCCGTGAGACCTCACAGGAGGTCCCCACTGTTCCACGGGAAATTTCTCCACCACAGGACATCTTCTCCCTGTTGGGTGTCCTCGCCAGTACACAGCTCAGCCCTGAGCAAATTCTGGTCTTTCAGGCTATTTTAAAGGGGAAATCTGTTTCTCTCCCTTCTCAGTGTTGTCCTCCTGATTTTGATGATGATTACCATGATATGACAGGGTGTACTATTATCTGACAATCTGGTATGTGGCAAGAATTTCTGTTGAACTTTAATGCAGGTAATAGTCAGCGTCGACGCCATAAGATCAAAGGGTCGACGCAGCCTTCAGCTCCTCAAAGTTGAAGCATACTTCATCTAGACTGCGTCTACGCCTCAAGCAAGATAACGTCGACGATGTGACTAGATCTCAAGATGTTTGAGTCATGCGCATGCTAACTGCGTCAACGCCACTAGGATGCAGCGTCGACTCGCATGCCTCCAGAAGACATCTTCACATAGCGTTGACGCTACCAGCTACCAGCGTCGACGTAGCGGGTGCCTGAAGATTAAGAAGCTATCTTCACATAGCGTCGACGCCACCAGTTATCAGCGTCAACGCAGCGAAAGCCTGAAGCCGTACATCGAAGGAAGATCAGAAGCTGTCTTCACACCGCGTCTACGCATTCAAATGCTGGCGTCGACGCACCCACTCCCAGACAAGCGCTCGGGCAGAAGGACTGGATAAAGTGGGCCAGCCACGTCTGCACACGAGGGACACTCTTCCTCCTTTAGTCCAGAAGCTTCTCCACACGTGGGCAAATGATTGGGAATCTCGTGGGGGCCCAATCTTGCGCGGGAAAAATGAAAAAGGAAATGTAGAAGTGGATCGAAGGTGGATGAGCAGAGTTAAGGAGAGAACAGACTGTGAAGCACTGGTACAGAGAAGAACGTGTAGAGCCTAGCATCGTGAAGAAGGTCCAGTGCGTGGAATGAAGGATAGGCTCGTTCTCCTGGTGAAGAAGATCAGAAGCTGAAGAACCATGAAGGCATCAGACTGATCTAGTCTCAACTGAAGGGAAGATCATACTCAGATCACACTGTTCATCTCTTCGGGCTCTACTCTCTTCTGCTGCGCAAGAAGTCTGAAGATCCATTGATCAGCATATTCTGAGTTTATTCCTTACCTTGTATTTTTTTATTTTTTCTTATACAACTCTATTCTCGGATTACTGTTCCACTGGGATTCAGTGGTCAGGTGTGTTCTGATCTAGAGAGTGTTCTGAGATCAGAGTGTGTATAGACTATGTGTCTACAAGCTGTTCGACAGCGGTTCTAAGACAGGATATAGCTGTCTTCTACAGATTGGATCTGCAGGTCAGAGAAGGATTCTTCTCTGGTGTTAGCTAAGCTGTAAAGCTCAGCGGTGATCCCCACTGGTTTGGTGAGGGGGTGGACGTAGGTCTCGAGATAGAGACTGAACCACCTTAAAAACTCTGATCTATTGTGGCTTGTGCTTGTGGGTTGCTCTTGTCACTATTGTCTCGTTAGATCGCTTAGATATTGCGCTAGTTCATATAGAGATTCACGAACCGGATTTTTGTCTGTGCTATCACAGAGAGTGCAAGTGTCTTATTCTGCTTAAAATTTTTTTAAGCGGTCAATCTATTCACCCCCTCCCCCTCTAGCTTGACGATCATCTGCTCCCAACACTCAGGAGTCGACTCCGGCTCCTACATCCTACCAACAGCCGCTCCAGGCTACTGCATCCCCATCACATGTATATGTCACTCCCTCTTCTTCGCTTCAAGGGCAGGCGAGTCAACAGTCCGCCTCTTACCAATTTCCCCCTCCACAATCTCAAGCCCCTGTCATCCTTCATACGGTACCCCAAACGGGTCTGTCCACTGGTGGGCCGTCATACCCCTCTAGTTCAGGGTTCCTTTCTCAAGCCTCAACGAGGCCTCTTTCGCCTCAGTGGCAGGCCCAACCTTCGCCCTCTTTTCCTCACCCCTCATGGCCCCAAAATTTGGCTGCCCCTCCTACCCTGGCTCAATCGAGTCACTCTACGGGAGAGCCTTACTCCACTTCTTTTTCAAGCCTTCCATGTCAAGCTGGCCCTCCAATGCCTCAAGGCCAACTCTCTACTTCACAAGTCGCACCTCTCCAACAAGCTCTCATTGACAAAATGGATCAAATGAAGCAAGAGTTAAAGGAGTTCACAATTCGGCTATCGCCCCCTCCTCCTCAAGTCAACCCCCTTCACGCTAAAATCGCTGAAATAGATAAGGAGTGGAAGAAGGCAAGAGATGAGTATGAGCAAGAGCTTCTTTCAAGTCGTTACGATCAAATGGATGTCGTCTATCCATCACCCATTCACCACACTAATTCATATGGCCCTCCGCCTTCACATCCACATCCATATACGCAAAATCTTCCTCCCCTCATTAATACGTATTCCTCACGGCATCCATTTGAACTTGATGACTATGGAGAAGTGGAAATGGCACATGATGAAATTTGTCAAAACTTTGAAGATTTACCCACTCCGAGGCTTCTTCGTTCCTTCCCTCTTCTACCACCACCAGAAGAGCCCTTTGATCAGGATGAACTCACTACTGCACCTATTCCTAGTTTTCTTCGTTCTTTCCCTCTTCCACCACCACCAGAAGACTCATATGCTCAGGATGAAGTCACTGATTCTACCCCTACCTACGAGACATCATGGCATTATGACGATGGGTCAATGCACCAGCAACCCGCGTCAACGTACCATGAGTCTCCCATTGCCCCTACCCCTACCTATGAGACATCATGGCATTATGACGATGGGTCAATGCTCCAGCAACCTACGTCAACGTACCATGAGTCTCCTACTGATTCTACCTCCACTTATGAGACATCATGGTATTATGACTATGGGTCGATGCTCCAGCAACCTACGTCAACGTACCATGAGTCTCCTACTGATTCTACCCCTACCTGTGAAGCCATATGGTGTTACGATGACGGGTCTGTATCCCAACAACCCGCATCAATACACCATGAATCGCCCCCCACTTTGAACCCCTCACGTACCACCAAAACCCGACGCTTCCTACGCACCAAGTCTCCTACTGTTACCCCTCTAACTACACGAGTAACCCCCATACTATCAGCCTCCATTGAGCCTCCAGTTAACCCTTTTCTCCAACCTAGTAACCCTCCATTACCTCCGCTTAAAACCTTCACCATCCCTATAACCCCTTGTACCCAACCTATTCATGTTCTTCCACGCGATCCCTTACCTAAACCCGTGATTAACCCTGAGCATGGCCCATCTATTTTTACACCCGAGCCAACCTCATCTTCTTCCGAGCAAGGGGAGAAGCTCGTCGTGTTTCAACCTTCACCTACCTTTCCTACAATCCCTTTCATTGAACCTTTATTACCCGCTGAGCCCATTGCCTTCATCTCACCTTCGTCACTTAAGGCTTCCACCATCCCTATAACCCCTTGTCCCCAACCTATTCATGTTCTTCCACGTTATCCCTTACCTAAACCCGTGATTAATCCTGAGCAGGGTTCATCTGTTTTTGCACCTGAGCCAACCTCCTCTGCTTCCGAGCAAGGAGAAAAGCTCACCGTGTTTCAACCTCCACCTACCCTTCCTACAACTCCTTCCATTGAACCTCCATTACTTGCTGAGCCTATTCCCTCCGACTTACCTCCTTCCACCACCTCTCGGAGTGGGTGTCTTTCTATAGACACATGTGCCAAAGATAATGTTCGAGAACCGGACAAGAAGAATTTGGCCATGGCAATGCCATTCAAAATCCAAGATTTCATTTGCCGAATGCCGATTCGGGTTCTTGTGCCTGTCACCTTTGAAAAGGCCGAACCTCTATTTGCACCAATGTTCGTCAAAAATAACTCTCAAGAATTGGTGCTGAACAAATCAGAAGACAAGACCATAGTGGTCACATTACTCATGGGCCAACATTCTTTCAAGGCTCTCATTACCCCTTGCTCGGTCATAGTTCAAATGGCCAATCAAAAGAAGGGGTTCTCCTCATGCATAGTAATGACACATTCTACTGCTGAGGAGATGATGAACTCTATGCTCAGGGGTGAGTCAGGCCCCTCTTTGTTGGAAGTTTTTGACGTTTTGTCTACTCCCTACCAACTTCCATGCAAGGAGCAAACACCTATGTTACCAAGCATATTCACACACGATATTCCAATGTCCTTGAGCAATGCATCAAATAAGAAGCTCCTTATGCCAAAGGTCAAACTCCCAATGATAGATACCATCCATTTATCAAGGGAGTTATTTCCAAAAGAGTCATTCCATGTTAAGATCCCTACTACACAAGCAGGACTCTCAAACTTTTGCTATGATTATTTACCAAGAGAGTTACCGTTCATTTTTGAACGTCCAAGGGATCTTGTTACATCAAATGAGAGTTTGTGGGCTCTGACTGCACCAATCGATCCAGTTGGTCAGAGAAGGACCAGGCCGTCTTTTGGGGTGCATAATCGGGAGCGACTTGCAAGGCCAAGAGGTCAACAAGTTATACTGAAGGTTGAGAGGTCGCCCTGTGAGAGAGTATCCACCAGGAAAAAGGGAGAGCATAAAGTGAAGCTTAAGGGCGAGAAATCCCATGTCGAGGAGCCATTCTGTAGCCCATCTACTTCATATCCCATTCGATCACTGCTTATGCTGTTATTCAACTTCTTTTTATGGGTAATCTATTGGCTAAGGGGACACTTTCCATCATCTAGATCTACGCAATCAAGCACCTCCTCTGTTCTAGGGTCATTGGACCCTCACATTCAACCCCCTCCGGAGCCTCCGGATCCTTACCTTCTACCTCGTCCGGAATCTCCGGACCCCTATATTCATCTTCGTCCGGAACCTCCGGACCCCTCCCTGTTTAATTCCACGTCTTTATCCACCTTCTATCCTCGTCCGGAGCCCCCAGACCCCTCCATGTTTAATCCTCTGTCGTTATCCATCTCTCATCCATGTCCGGAGCCTCCGAACCCCTCTCTGTTTAATTCCCCATCTTTATCCATCTCTCATCCCCATCCCCCTCCGGAACCTCCAGACTTATCATATCATTCTCCATCTCTCTCAGGGCATCGCACCCTTCCTTTTTATATCCCTCCGGAACCTCCGGATTTCTCATCTTGTTATCCATCCCTCCAAGGGCATCGCGCCCTTCCTTTTCATATTCGTCCGAAGTCTCCGGACCTTTCCTTCTTCCGATTTATCATTTTGTTCTTCTGTGGCATTGTGTCCTTTGTCCTTTTCATCCCTTTAAATCACTTTTTTGCATACCTTTTCCCAGGGCATCACGTCCCTCACCATTTTCTTCTTCCGAAACCTCCGGATCTTTTCCTCCATGATTCTCCTCCTTTACTTCCGGACCCTCCGGATCCACCTCTCTCGATTCATCAATTTCTAATTCCTCCCAATCCCGATCCCGAGTCTAACTCGATTCTTGCGACATCAACTGCCTCGGGCATCTGCCCGTTCTCACACTGCTTTCGAGGCTTTAGTCCCCACCTTTTCCTTTGATTTCTTTCTCATCCTGTAAATCCTTCTAGGCATCTACCACCTAATTCTGGTCTTGTTACCACTCCTTCAAAATAAACACACTAGATGGAGGGTTGTTACACAAAAGAAGCCTCACTGGCGTTCTTCTAAGGTGTCTTGATGATGATGAGTCTTGGAAGTGTGTAGAGGAAGCACACTCAGGCGTGTGCGGTGGCCATGTGAACAGCCAAATGCTTGCTAAGAAGATCATTTGGCAAGGCTTTTACTGGCCCACCATGGAGGAAGATTGTGATGTCTATGTCCGTAGGTGTGTCAAGTGTCAACTTCACGCCGATAAGATTCATTCCCCATCTTCCTCTCTCCATCCAGTATCCTCTCCATGGCCTTTCTCCATGTGAGCATTTGACATCATCGGTCCTCTTGGTGATCCTAACTCTCTTACTAAACAAAAATCCTTCATCCTCACTGCAACGGAGTACTTCACCAAATGGGCCGAAGCTGAAGCCTATGCAGAAATCAAGGCATCAACAGTTTGCAAGTTCATTACGAAGAACATCATCGTCAGGTTCGGCATTCCAAGAACTATCATCACTGACAATGGGCCACAATTCATTTCTCAGGACCTTAAGGACCTCTGCCAAAGGTATAAGATTGCATTGCATCATTCATCACCATATTATCCACAAGGCAATGGCCAAGCGGAGGCCACGAATAAAACACTGATCAAAATCATAAAGAAGACTTGTGAGTCTAACAGATTTGTAGATTGGCCAGAGAAGCTTATCGAAGCTCTATGGGCCTATCGCACTTCAATCCGAACTCCTACTGGGCAAACTCCGTTCGCCCTCACTTACGGGATGGAGGCGGTAGTTCCATATGAGATTCTGATTCCCTCTCTGAGAGTACAATTAGACAAGGACCTTCCCCTCGACGAACGTCGTGATTCTCTCCTTGCCCAATTGGAACTCTTAGATGAGAAACGTCTGGTTGCTGCCGAGCATGCTCGCGTCTACCAAAATAGACTCGCACGTTTTTACCAAAAGAAGGTTATTGAGAGAAAGTTCAAAGTTGGTGAAATGGTAGTGAAAAGAATTTTTGTAAAACCCGGCGGGCCGCGTTCTAAGCTCCAACCCAATTGGGAAGGACCATACGTGGTTCAGGCTGTGCATCCTCGCAACGCCTACAGGCTAGTCAATGCTGAAGAAGTTGAGTTGTCCCACCCTTGGAATGGGCTCTACCTTAAGAAGTATTACCCTTAGATAGGTGTACATACTGTCAAAGACAAAAAAAAAATGAAAATAAAAACAACAAAAAATAATGAAAAATAATGAAAACCACAAAAATTTGTACATGAAAACAAAAAAGAAAAGACAAAAAAAATAGAAAATTCAAAATGCTGATGCTTGGAGATCACCATGTAGTTAAGTCATTGCATTCAACCTCCATGTTAGGAAAGGGCCCATTAAGACTTGGTAGGTCTCAAGTCTTGGTTTGCCAGAACCGCGGAGACCCCTGTCCGACCAGTTCGGCCTATGCCCCCTCGAAAGAAGACAACATGTATACACATCTGTGTTATAAAAAAAATTGATAGCATCGCTTATGGTAGGGCATCACCCAAAAGGTCTCCAAGAAAGCTCAAATCTTTATTCTCTTCTTCTCGACCGAATGAGACAGTCGGCGCCCTTAAAACGCTGAGTATGGGAAACGCAAACACAACCCCCTAGGGTAAGAGTAGGATCTAATTCCTCGAGCATGGATTAGAGCACGAGAAGAGGGCAGTGTCCCCGCAGGCATCCAAGAGGGATTCCTGAAGGGCGAAACTCGCCAAAGCCTGCAACATCCTTTTAACACAAACATATGGTTGTCCATTTTGAAAAGCAGAAGCCATTGTCGTGAAGGAGTGTCCGTGTTTCTGGCCGGTCAAGACCCTTGTCTACCACCTTAATACCTTCTTATTTAACATCGGGCTTAGACCAATGCAAGCGCGTCACCTATAGGTGCGACGGCTGTTGATATGTTATTCCTCCTCGAGTTAAATAATATTGAAGAGATAAAAAAAAACAGGAGGAAAGATGAAGCTGTTGACCGTGATCGCCACCCGGTGAAAGCGCCGGGACTCGGAAGCTACGGGAGAATGCGGGTCCGTTCCTCCACTCCTCCTGGCCGGCCAGAAGGTGCGGGCCTCGTGCTTTTGGTTGCTGACCTGGAAGCAAACGGTGAAACACACAGATAAACGGAGATTAGCTAAATGATAGTGTAGTAGGTGTACTAATTGAAATAAAGCAAAGGAAGAACATGGCCCGGCGATACCTGGAGGTTTTGAAACCCCGTTTAGGGCGCCGGAAACAATAGGAAAGATAATAAATGCCAACGAAATGATGTATGTGATGTGTGATGCAGTGGAGAAAAGACGTGTGTGTGGTGAGCAAACAGAGAAGGACTAGAAACACAGAAACATGAAGCGTGAAGTTCCCTGCACCGGGGGCCTGCGAGGGATGTAGAAGGCCCCCACTCCCTGACGAACGGGCGGATGCTGTATGAGATTTGGCGATGGAATTCGACAGCACTTCGTGATGGTCCCCCCTCTGTCTCAGAACCCGTGAGCTATATATAGAGCCCAGGGCTTCGAGCTTAATCAGGGATTAACAATGAATGATGTCGGTCAAGGACCGGTATATGATAGCATCGTGTCAATATTGCCAACGACATTCTCCTCTTAATTCGCCTGGAATCACGGGGTCTAATCTGGGTGGCCGTAACAATGACGGTCGTAAGGAGGCCGCCAAACAATTATGACGGTCTGGGAGAGGCCGTCCAATAACTATGACGGTCCTGTAAAGACCGTTATGCTTAAAGGCCAGTCAATGCCCGGACAAACAACTTTTCGTGAAGCACGTGGCTATGACTGACTGTCGGGCCTCTGACGCCTTTTCTTGTCGGCAAATAATGACGGTCCATGGACGACCGCTATATTGACTATAACGGTTGTCATGGAGCCGTTGTTCAAAGCATATCACGAGATACAAATAACCCGGGGCAGCGGAACACAACGGCCTAGTGGGGACCGTTCTATTGAAAAAAACGGTTTATAACAGACCGTTAAACCCAATGAGAGGGAGGGAGGCCTTCTTTGCTGGGAAGAGCCCAAAATACTGCCAGAAGAATAATCTCTCATGTGATTGACTGCTTCGGACAATAATTGAGGCGAAGGAAATGATTCGATTTATCGGTTAAAAAACGGGTGTCAACAGATGCCCCTCCTTAACGTCCGCCTTGCAAGGGAACGAGCGGAGGTGTAGTGAAGGCGTCATGGAACATGGAGTTGTAGCGGAGATGAAGCGGAGTGGACTGCAAAAGCGGGCGTTAAGGCAATACGACACCCGTTTCATACCAATAAGCCATAGAAATCTTCGGGCAACCTTCGAACCAATTTGCAAGGTACTGTGGGACTGAGTGTTAAACCTGAATCTGGAGGAACTAAGGTAAAAGAGCAAGGAGCGGCCTCGTCGGCGGACAAGCTGTGGTCCTAAATGAGGCGATATAGAAGCTGGCAATAGCGAAATTAAAAGGATTTTAAAACTCCAGACGAGGGAAACACTTAATTCATCAGAACCGAACAATTAGGTCCAAAGAAACACCTTCTAATTTTGGAGTGGAATTATTCCTTCGGTGGGACATGGAACACAGAAAGCAGTCAATCACACGCAAGATCATTTCTCAGGCAGACCGTAGGTCGTGAATGCTCAAAAGGTGCTTGTGATGCATGCTGGGCTAAAAGAAAGAAACATGTAAAATCGAATGCAAACCAAGGATAAAAATATAAAATACTCGAGAATATTATTGCAGAACTGAATGAGTCAGGGTCAGGACACTTCTTGCAACCACGGCGTGCAAGAGAGAACCGTCATCCCCTGACTTCTTCCAACTTAGCGGCCTTTCCGAAGATTAGACACGCATACCTAGATCATCATGTGTTTTTGTTGACGGGGAACGTCAGATCCTGGGATGCGTGAAGAATCGACTGGTTCTCGAGATAGATATTTATTACCATATAGTAATGCAATAAGAGTTTTGAGGGATTGAGGGCCATACCTGACTTACCTGTGCAGGCGTAACGGCGGGACATTGACGTTGTTTAGCTTTAACTGCAATCAAAACTCATTGGCACATGAATTTCACAATAATGATACATTCAACAGTTAAACGGCTCAGAGGGGACCGTTCTTAAGTTTGACGGCTCATGGTAAACCGCCATATGGATTATTAACGGTCATAGGAAGGCCGTTTAATGCTAAGTAACCGTTTGCATAATAACGGTCCTATGGTAGCCGTTCTTATTGTATAGCGGTCTATCGCTAGACCGCCATTCTCAACGTTGGTTCAAAAATATAAACCCTCTTCCCCTTCCCTCCTCCTACCGTAACGGCAGGAAGAGAGAAGAAGAAAAGGAAGGAGGAGCGACCCCCCCTTCTCCCACACTCTCATTCTCTCTCTCGTTTCTCTCGTGCTCTCCCTCTCTCGCAATGGCCTCTCTCCTCTTCCTTTCCATCACCCTCTTCCTCTCTCTCTCGGGATTTCTCTCCCTCGCGATGGCAGTGGATGGCGACGGCGACGAGCGGCGGCGGTCGGAGGCGGTTGCTCCGGGGGAAGAAGCCGGGACGGTGGACTTCTCGGCGGGTGATCTCGCCCTCGTGCTCGTGGAGGAGAGCGAGAGTGGTTCCGACGGCGAGCGTGGAGCCGACGAGCCGGGAGGCGATGAGCCGGCGGCGGAGGCGCCGCGCCCGGCGAGAAGGCGTCGTGACTCGGAGGTAGGTCCCTTTTCCATTGTATAGCACGGGGGAATGGGGGTTAAGGGCTTCCACGGCGGCGGGGGATGGCGCTTCACCGTCGTCGGAGGAGATGACGCAATGACGGTCCTCAAAGGACCGCAAAATAGACCCAACACGGCCCAGTAGGGGCCGTTAAACATATCTGACCTTTGGGGTCTCCTCAGAACAAAACGGCCCTCAACGGACCGTCAAACAGAACAGCGGCCCAGGAGTGGCCGTTGACCATAACGTAGCAACCCTCGGCATTCAGAACAATGCGGTCCCCACTGGACCGTTCAAAATAGCACCGCGGCCCTGGGAGGGCCGTTGAATGATTCATCAGAACAACGGTTTATGGACAACCGTTGTGAATGGAATAGCGGCCCAGGAATGGCCGTGTTATTCAAACCATCATAGGATAGGACGGTCCATGGAGGGCCGTCATAGGCAACAAAACGGCTAGGGGAAGGCCGTTGAACAACTAAAATGAGGAACATCATAGGGTAACCCCCCCCTTCTTTTGTTATTAAGAAATATGAAACTAATGAGATGAATGAATGAATGCAGGGAAAGCGTCGGACCCGTATCTCTTGGCTGCAGGTTCGGTCAGTGTATCTTGCACTGCCGGATTTTCAGCGGGAGAGGCTGGCTGCTATGGGGTTCGCCCCATTCCTCAGTGTTGAGGTGTGTCGCTTTGACACACCTCTTCTTTATGCCCTGCACGACCGCTGGGATCCGGCGAGTCGCACGTTCCTCTTCCCGTGGGGGCACATGGTCCCCACGCTAGAGGACGTGGCTAGGCTTACTGGTTTGCAGGTGCATGGTCTGCCGGTGACTGGGATCTCCTTTCCTGATTACCGCGGCATGGCCGAGAGGACGTTGGGGCTCGCGCTCCAGACAACACGTCGGCAGACCACGCTTCTTCCGCGGGCAGCTCTCCAGGACAGCCTGGGGTTGCGACGGACGGGACTTGCGGTGGGCGAGCGTCCAGAGGAGCACTTGGACCGGCTGGTGACGCGCGTGCGGCCTCGAGTAGCAGCAGGACCGGGTGCAGAGGCGGACACGGTTCTTCGGCGGTTCCTGATGTTCTTGTTCGGGCGGCTTCTCTTCTCGACGCGTGCGGACGTCATCCACTGCCGACTTCTTCCGTTCCTTGAGGACCTAGAGCACGTGGGAGACTACGCGTGGGGTGCCGGTGTGCTCGCCTTCCTTTTTGAGAGCCTCAGCTCGACGTCCCGACGGACGATGTTGGGGGGCTTCTCTCCCCTTCTCCAGGTACGACTCTGACTCAGAACTCATGCAATTTCCTAGGACCTGTACTCTAGATGCTGACGACTTGTGCGTGATGCAGGCATGGGCTTACGTGCGGCTGCCTATGCTGCGCAGGGGACTAGAGATCCGCCCTGGACTCTTCCCTCTTCTACGACGGTGGGCGCCAGCTCGTGGGTCGGGGACCCTGACACGGCAGGTGCGCGACCTGCAGGATGACATTGACACGCTTCCGTACTCCTCAGTACGACTTCTAAACCTTTAGCCTTTATTTGGAAAATACTTGTTTTATATGATGTTGATGTGATTGCTGATGTATGCAGGTGCAGTGGACTCCTTATGCACACGAGGACGTGACAGAGCAGCCGTGGGTGGTGAGAGCTCTTACCTTCTCCGGGCGTGATGTGTGGTTACACTGCATGAATGTAGTGGAGCCCCTTTACTCCCGGCTGGTGATGAGGATGACCGGCGTCTCTCAGCCCGTGGTAGACTTCCCGGTGCAGGAGAGCGCGAGGGAGAGGGTGACGCGGAGCACCCGAGGGCTGACTCAGCAGTGCGATTGGGCGGTGCGGAACGCCGAGCAGGTTGCCGACTGGCAGGCAGGTGGGCGTGTGGTGACCGCTCGTGCTGACAGTGATGCGGCGTACGTGACTGCGTACGTCAGGCATTATGGAGACCGCGTGTTCCGAGGATCACGCCGACCGGTACAATTCTAAACTCAGACTTAATCTACATGCTTTATGATTTCTATATGCTGTACTGACTTCCTTTCGACATGCAGATCGACCCTGAGGGACGCTTAGCGGAGCTGCAGGGGCTCCTTCATGCCACCATCCAGGAGAGGGATGAGGCTCGCCGAGCCCTCGAGTTACTGGTATGTTCCTAAACTCTGGACTCTTACATTTCTATATGATGTTTATGCATGTGACTGACCTGGGATATTTGGGTGCAGCGAGCTGAGGCTGCTCAGAGGCGTGGAGCGGAGGCTCCTTCTTCTTCTTCTGTTGAGACACCGGCCGACCGAGCAGCCCGGGATGCCGAGTTCCAGCGGATGGTGGAGCGGGCCGAGGCAGCGGAGAGCGAGCTTGCCGTGCGGGTACACTTCTGACGCTTTCCTTTGTTTATTCGTGCATGATATGAATGGAATGTGCTAATGTTTGATGCATGCAGGTGGAGGACGTGAGGGTTGCCATGGAGGAGGCTACCCGTGCCAGAGAGGAGGTGGCCCACCTACGGGCTGAGTTGGTGCAGGTTGAGGCTCGGGCCCAGGAGGCGACTGTGAGCACCCAGAGGTCGGCGTCTCGAGCCAGGGCGGAGTTAGCCGAGGCTCAGGAGGAGGTGAGGCGGCTCCAGTCGGTAGAGGCTGCCGAGTTCCGGGAGCGGGTGAGAGGACTTCATCCTGTGCTGACTGCCGAGCTGGAGCAGTTACAGGCAGAGCTGGAGCGAGAGCGAGCAGCGTCTCAGGAGCGAGAGGTGCTGCGGCTCGTGGCTGAGAGGGAGGCGGGCCATTTGCGTGAGCAGCTTGCGCGAGCTCAGCCGGCCGACGCTCTTGAGACAGGACTTCTCCGTGCGGAGGTGGAGCGCTACCGAGCGATGATAGCGGAGCTGGAGCCTTTCAGGACCGAGGCCCTTGTGCTGCGGGGCCAGGTTCAGGGTATGACGATGAGCCGTTCGAGGAGCCGATAGGTCGTACCGAGTGGCAGCCAGGCTACTCACACCTCGGTAGGACGTTACATGGCGAGTTCCTCTCAGCGGGAGAGGAACGAGAGTGATGAGCGACGACGACGTCGCGATGCTGCTGAGACTTTTTCGATGGCCCCGCCAGCGAAGAGACAGGAGGGAGGTGGAGACAGTGACAGGCCAGAGGGTGAGGCCTGATTTTGTACTTTTTCCCTCTTTTTTTTTATGAGATTTTTATGTTGTTGGGATGATGATATGTATATATGTTGTACCCCTTTTTAGTTTTTGTATGGATGTATGAATGTATGCAAATGGATGAGTGTATGTATGAATGACAATGGGTGAGGGAGGCGATGACAGACTCGGGTGAGCTGCGTGAGAGGTAGCGAGGTACGCCGACTCAGGGTGAGCGACGCGAGCGGGGGTGAGGCACGCCGACTCAGGGTGAGCGACGCGAGCGGAGGTGAGGCACGCCGACTCGAGGTGAACGACGCGAGCGGAGGTGAGGCACGCCGACTCAGGGCGAGTGACGCGAGTGGAGGTGAGGCACGCCGACTCAGGGCGAGTGACGCGAGCGGAGGTGAGGCACGCCGACTCAGGGCGAGTGACGTGAGCGGAGGTGAGGCACGCCGACTCGAGGTGAGTGACGCGAGCGGAGGTGAGGCACGCCGACTCGAGGTGAGTGACGCGAGCGGAGGTGAGGCACGCCGACTCAGGGCGAGTGACGCGAGTGGGGGTGAGGCACGCCGACTCAGGGCGAGTGACGCGAGTGGGGGTGAGGCACGCCGACTCGAGGTGAGTGACGCGAGCGGAGGTGAGGCACGCCGACTCGAGGTGAGTGACGCGAGCGGAGGTGAGGCACGCCGACTCGAGGTGAGTGACGCGAGCGGAGGTGAGGCACGCCGACTCGAGGTGAGGGACGCGAGCGGAGGTGAGGCACGCCGACTCAGGGCGAGTGACGCGAGTGGGGGTGAGGCACGCCGACTCAGGGCGAGTGACGCGAGTGGGGGTGAGGCACGCCGACTCGAGGTGAGTGACGCGAGCGGAGGTGAGGCACGCCGACTCGAGGTGAGTGACGCGAGCGGAGGTGAGGCACGCCGACTCGAGGTGAGTGACGCGAGCGGAGGTGAGGCACGCCGACTCGAGGTGAGGGACGCGAGCGGAGGTGAGGCACGCCGACTCGAGGTGAGTGACGCGAGCGGAGGTGAGGGACGCCCATGAGTTTAGAGAACAACGGCCAGGAAATAAACCGTTTTGGAAAGAATGACGGCCAAGACAGGGCCGTGGGTTGCTTAAGAATAACGGCTATGCCATAGCCGTTATGTAACATAACGGTCAAGGGAAAGCCGCTATTTGGTGCTGGCCGACTGAAGAACGACGGTCCATGGTAGACCGCGGACATGAGAATAGCGGTCGCCATTGGGCCGTGCTTACATGAATGACGGTCTATCGTACGACCGCCAATCATCACGATCTTATAAGCCAAATTGAATTCCCTTAAGCCCATTCAATCCTGGTGTGCTCTCGTGCATCATGCGTTCCAGTGGAGCGAAACACGGGATGAGACCTCCTATAAGTAAGGGGTGCTCTGCCTTCAGCCTGAACCCAACCTCTTCTTCTTCTTCTTAAGTTTCTTCCCTCTAAATCACCACCAAATCATCATGAAGAGGAGTTTTGGTGAGCATTCTTTGGGTGAGGGAAGCTATTCAGGCCCGAAGGCTGCGAGGAAGGAGCGAGAGGAGATTACACGCTTGGGTTCTATTCCTCGACACCTCAGTTCAAATCCTTCTAGAGAGGTATGTTTAAATCACTTCCAACTTGGTTCATTTGATTCTATTTCAGCTAATATCTCTTCTTTTCTGCATTATTCTCCTTGTTTCCTCCTTTTTAGCTCCTTCCTGGCTCTCGCCGATACTCTTCTCTTAAGTGGGTGGCTCCCATGGTTCGTGCCTTGCCCCTAGGGGTAACCCATATCCTTAGTTTTTGGCATTTGCAATCCTTGCTGTTCTTAGGTCGTAACTTCCAAAAGATTTCCTTTGACTGGCACAGTATTTCAGCCCTTGTAGAAATGTGGCACCCACAGACCCACACTTTTATCTTTCCATCCTTTGAGGCCACTGTCCTTTTAGAGGAAGTAGAGGCTTATCTGTCTCTCCCTAAGTCTAGGGTTGGGGAGGAGGATCTAGTGTGTCACACAGTTGCCCCTATAGATCCAGTTGCCATCTTTAGCGAGTTCATAGAAGACCCGAGTGAGATCAAGACCTTTGTGGGAGCCCGTCATATTCACCTTCTTCCTCTCAGCCAGTGGGTGGTGGCACATTGTAAGAACAAATGCGGGTGGCATGAGGCTATTGCCAAGGCTGCATCCATTTGCTTGTGTGGTGCTATCCTCTTTCCGTCAGCCGACCACGTGTTAGATCTTCCCGTCCTTAGCACCATCAGTGGTTTATGGAGAGGGCTTTCTATTTCCCAGGCTATCTTAGCCTATTTTTATGAAGGGCTTAGCTCTGCTGCCCTGAGTGGTCCACTGTTTGGTTCTATGATTCTCTTAGAGTGTTGGGTGGGCGTGAGACTGAAGTTTATCCCTAGGGCAGGCATAGAGACTGAGAGTAGGATCTTCGGGAGCCATCCACTTTCCTTTATCGGTGGCGGGTTTGGTTTCTCTTCGCAGGTGGAGTGCCGTACGGGGGATATGCGGACCAGAGAAGAATGGCGCAGGTACCTGAGTCGGCTACCTGTGGAGAGGTTCGTGATGCGGCCTAACTTCTTGGTGACTACGGAGATCAGACTGCCCAGAGGACAGGGTCTGGATTTGAGGCTAGTGAGTGATACCGTACTGGCCGTGTATTATCCACACAGGTGCCATTTGCAGGTCGGTGTACCGCGGACCCTGCTTCCTCCGTTGTCGCACTTCCCTTCTCTTCAGGCTAGACAGATTGGCACTGAGCACGATGAGCAGAGTGTGAGGAGTGCACTAGCGATGTGGGGAATCAGCAAGGTGCGTGCCTTGCCAGCAGAGGTGGAAGAGGCGACCGAGACTCGCCAGGCGTATATCAGAGAACTGAGAGAGATGTGCCCCTGCGGGAATGCCCAGCGGAGGATTGAGTGATTGTACTTTCCCTTCCTTTTTATGATGCTTGATAAGTGAGAGTGCCTTGTTTGAGAGTGAGAATTGTTTGTATCAGGAATAAAAGTTGGAGTGACTGATTTTGCCCCTTGCAGTTGTTCTGTTGTTACTTCGTCTTCTTGCTCCATCGTCCTGCACACTATCAGCAATGAAACATGTTAAATCTGTTTTAGGCTTAGCCCCTTGCCTTGTGACAAGTGCGGAGGTAACCAGTGCTTGATTTTCGGTCAAGGGGCAAGCCTTGTTAAATAAGCGAAGGAAAAGAGAAATGATAACAATGCAATGCATGCATGCCATGAATGCAAGTCATGAATGTTTTTGGATTTCAATGTTTTTTTGGATTTTGAAATATTCAATGTTTTTGGATTTTGAAATATTCAATGTTTTTGGATTTTGAAGTATTCAATATTTTTGGATTTTGAAATATTCAATGTTTTTGGATTTGGAAATATTCAATGTTTTTGGATTTGGAAATATTTGTTGTTTTTTTTGGATTTTTTTTTTTTTGAAAACCGGCGCTTCCGTAACAAGACATGCCTCCCCTGTAACTTGAGGATTCCTCCCCAGATTGGCGTGTGACTGAAGGGACTTCCCTGGCCCGAACTTTTGTCTGCCTGACGGTGCTTTGCCAGGGCCACCCCCAGGGTACTTAGCTTTGTCCTGAAAAGAAAAAAGAATACGGAGACAAGCTTACACCCGTCATGTGAGGTTTTAAGACTTGAATTCTTTCCTGGGTACCCCTCAAAGCTTCGGTCTGTTGCGCCGGGGTTTTGTGTTCGTCATCGAACCTTAAGCTACCACAGTTGTTCCAAATATTTTCATTTATTCATTTTTCTTTTTGTTCCTTTCCTCTCTTTTTCTTTCTTTTTCTTGTGGCTTCAGGTCATAACGAACTGCCCCTATTTGAGACTTATCTCGTATTAGGGTACCCAGGTCAGGCATCGCCTCCTTATTTACTCTCATTCTTGGGTTCAGCCGAAGCAAGAACGTACAGGGACTACAACTTTCCTCCAGAGTGTGGCCCCGGGAAACGGTGTTTGGCGGAACTGGGGACAGGACCAAAGGGTCGTGTTTGTGTGTTCAGCTTCTCTCAGTGATTCTTATGAGCAGGGGAAGCTTGCATTGCTAGGGAAGCACGTGGTTAGACCCTTTTTTTAGGGATAGAAGCGTTTGAGATATAACCCGTTCCACGGATTTGCCAGTTCTTCTCCTTCTGAGTTCGTCAATCGATAGGCATTACCTGGATAGACTTCCTTGATGACGAACGGCCCTTCCCAGTTTGGCTGCAACTTAGCCCTTGGACCACCTGTTCGGATGAATTTCCTTTTCAAAACCATATTACCTATTTCAAACTTTCTTTCGATTACCTTCTTTTGAAAATGACGTGAGACCCGCTTTTGATAAACAGAAGCGTGATTGGCCGCATTTAACCTCTTCTCATCTAATAGTTCCAGCTGCGCTAGTAACGCCTCTCGACGCTCGTCGAGATTAAGTTCCTTATCTAGCTGCACTCTTAGGGAAGGGATGAGAATCTCATACGGGAGTACCGCCTCCATCCCATAGGTGAGGGCGAAGGGAGTCTGTCCTGTAGGAGTTCGGACAGAGGTGCGATAAGCCCATAGAGCGTCTATCAATTTATCAGCCCAATCAGCGTGCCGGTGGGATTCACACGTTTTCTTGATGATTTTAAGAAGGGTTTTATTGGTGGCTTCGGCTTGACCGTTGCCTTGTGGATAATATGGTGATGAATGATGCAATGCAATACCAAATTTCTTACAGAGGTCCTGGAGTTCTTGAGACACAAATTGTGGCCCATTGTCGGTGACAATGTCGCTTGGTACCCCGAACCGCGAGATGATGTTCTTTGTGATGAAGCGGCAAACTGTGGTAGCTTTGATCTCTGCATAGGCTTCAGCTTCCGCCCACTTCGTGAAATACTCTGTAGCGGTGAGGATGAAGGATTTCTGTTTTACTTGGGCGTTAGGGTCACCTAACGGACCGACAATATCAAAGGCCCACATGGAGAAAGGCCATGGGGCGGATAGTGGGCGAAGAGATGAAGCAGGGGCGTGGATTTTGTCAGCATGGAGCTGGCACTGAAGGCACCTACGGACGTAGGTAGAACAATCTTCCTCTAGGGTTGGCCAATAGTAGCCCTGCCTAAGGATCTTCTTAGCCAATGCCTGTCCATTCACGTGACCTCCACATTCACCGGAGTGAGCAGCTTCCACTACTTTCCAAGCTTCATTGTCGTCTAAACACCGCAATAGAACTCCATTGAGAGCACGCCTGTACAATTCTCCTGCAACGATTGTATACCTCGAGGCGACTCTTCTGATGGTTTTTCTTTGTGTCGCATTGGCTTCCTCCGGGAGAGAACCATCCCGACAATATTGCTCAATCTCATGGAACCATGGCAACTCATCTTCGTCCAAGATTTCTTCCAATTCTGCTAAGGATACTTCCTTAACCTCTTCTTTAGCCGCTTTCTCTTCCACAATCTTCCTAAGGTTAGCAAACCAAGGATCTTGCAAAGAGGGAGCGTCCATCCGCTGGACCACAATGGTCTCAGTGGAACGACTAAGGGAGAAGGATAAAGAGGAAGCGAGAGATGCTAATGAATCAGCAAGAATATTTTGAGATCGGGGAACATGAACGTAGATGAGTTTGCTAAATTGTCTAGCCAAGAGTGTGACCAAATCTTGATATGGCTTCAGTTTGGGGTCACGGGTGCGATAAGTTGACAGAACTTGACGCAGCACCAATTGAGAATCTCCCATGATGTTGAGGTATCGTGCGCCCAGGAGGTAGGCGTGCTTTAGTCCAGCTAGGAGAGCCTCATACTCGGCTATGTTGTTGGTGGCAGAGAAAGAGAGCTGGTAGGCAAAAGGGACGGTGATACCTTCGGGAGTAAGGAGGACAGCGCCGATGCCACGGCCCTGGGAATTGAGCGCACCATCGAAATGTAGAGACCAAAAGGGAGGCGGATGAGAGATAACTGCAAGGTGTTCATCAGGGAATTCGTCCTGGATTGAATCAGTGTAGGGGATAGGAGAATGAGCAAGATGCTCAGCAATAGCATACCCCTTGATGGCCTTCTGGACGACGAAGGTGATATCAAATTGAGAGAGAAAGCTCTGCCAGCGAGCTAATCGACTAGAGAGGACGGGTTTCTCGAGGAGGTAGCGGATTGGGTTCATTCTAGAGATCAACCTTACCTCATGGGCTAGGAAATAGTGTTTTAACTTCTGAACTACCCATACCAATGCTGCACTAGTCTTCTCCATGGCAGTGTACCGGGATTCGGCAGAATTGAACAACCGGGAGAGATAATATGCTGCCCTTTCTCTTCCTTCATCATCCACTTGTGCCAAGACAGCACCTAGGGAATCCTCAGCGACAGAAATGTATAGGATTAAAGGCTTTCCGGGGACAGGAGGTTGCAAGACAGGAGGGTTGGACAGGTAAACCTTAAGCTCTTTGTAGGCCTTCTGACATTGTTCGTTCCATTTAAACTCGGCCCCTGCCTTTAATAAGTCGTAGAATGGGCGGCATCTTTGAGAGTGTTGAGATATGAATCTTCTAACGAACTGCAAACGCCCAATCAGACCACGAAGCTCCTTAAGATTCTTAGGCGGTGGCATTTCCATTACGGCCTTTGCCTTATTAGGATCAATCTGAATCCCTCGTTTGCTAACCATGAACCCAAGTAATTTCCCGGATGCGACTCCAAAGACACATTTTTTAGGATTCATCTTCAATTGGTATTCCCTAGCCCTTTGCAGCACCTTGGCTAAAATGGCGGGGTGTTCTTCTTTTGTCCTTGACTTCACCAGAATATCATCCACATAGGCTTCCATGTAGACGTGCATCATGTCGTGGAAGATGGCCACCATCGCCCGTTGATAGGTAGCACCTGCGTTCTTTAATCCAAATGGCATGACAACATAGCAGTAGGTGCCCCAGGGCGTGGTGAAGGAGGTTTTCTCTTGATCTTCTGGAGCAAGACGGATTTGGTTGTATCCTGAATATCCGTCCATGAACGAGAGGGCCTCAAACCCAGCGGTATTGTCTACCAAAACATCGATGTGAGGAAGCGGGAAATCGTCTTTCGGACATGCTTTGTTTAAGTCCCTGAAATCAATACAAATTCTGACTTTGCCATCCTTTTTTATTACCGGGACTATATTGGCCACCCACTGTGGATAAAGCACAACCCTGATGAATCTGGCCTTATGTAATTTGTCCACCTCTTCTTTCATTCTCAAGGCCATATGTGGGTGGAATCTTCTGAGCTTTTGTTTAACAGGAATCGCCCCTGGCTTTAAGATTAACCTGTGTTCCACTAAAGCGGGGTCGAGACCCGGCATGTCCTCGTAGGACCAGGCAAAAGAATCGCTGTACTCTCTCAAAACCTTGATGAGCTCCTCTTCTACCTCAGGAGGGAGATCAGCTGCAATAGATATGGGCCTGGGATCCTCTTCGGTCCCTAAATTGATTTCTTTAGTGGGTTCATCCACTGCTGACGAGGGTTCGTCGAATCTTCTCAATCCTTGTGCGTATAGGTCAGCAATGTCCTCCACATCACTTTCCTCATCATCCGCTGGGTCTTTCTCGTCTACAATTTCATACACTCCTAGTCCGTCATTGCTCCACACCCGGCCTTCTGAATCCTCATCCTCTTTTAAGGAGACGGTGGTGGCTATGAATTCTGGGCATCTGAGGAGGGCCTGGCATCTCAAGGCCAGATCCTGTAGGAACCTATCGGGAATGGAACGGGAGTGACATGCCAGTGGTGGCGTTGCAGAGGTGGATGGGCTATCTAAGGGGGAACATGCTTCTACCCTGACTGACTCGACTAACCTAGGAGACCCAACTACCTGTACATCTACCCTAGGAGACAGAAAATCTAGTGGAAAAGGAGCAGGGGTTTGGTGCCCCTGGGGAGTGGATGAGCAGAAGACAGCATAGTCTTCGACTGAAATGTAAGTTTGAAAGTTGACGTTTTTTTTTTTGGGTATCTTCTACTACCAGAAGAGAGCAAGAAGAATCAGAAGGTGGAGGCAGAGGAAGGAGTTTTTTTGTGAAGAATTGAGGAAAGAGAGAGAAGAAGGTATCGGGGGAGAACCACATCCCGCGAACTCGGGGGTTAGGAAAAGGAGGTGAAGATAGATCGAGTAGATCAATGGGCGGACAGTGCCCGCAATTGGAGGGAATGAATAGAATTTTTGACGGTCTCCCCGTGAAACACGGTTTGACCAGTATTGGAGGGGATCGAATCACAAAGTTTGGGTAAACTGTTGAGGCCAAATGAGCAGGAGGAATAAAGAAGGAAATGTCGGAGCTTCCTACCTCTTGTATCTTCTGTGGCCTTATCAGAGCATGCCTAACCATGGGCATCTCTGTCTCCTTGATTTGAGCGGCTGGATCAGTAAACAGACTTGACATTTCAGCAAAATAATCTTCAAGATCTCCCACCAACCCCTGCAGAGGCGGCGGTGGGTCAGCAACAATATTAACAATGGGAGCGTCTTTCTTTTCTTCCTTGGGTTGTGGCTTATTTGCGGTGCTGGGCTGTAGTGGACCCTTTACAAAGTGTTGCCGATAATCCCAGGTTAGTGGCCCAGATTCTCCCTGAATGGTAGTGTTATGATAGCCTAGGCCCTGACGACCCATCTTTTTACTTTCAGGGACGGGTTTGATCTTTCCCTGTAACCGCGCGCCGAGACCAAGGCCTGGCTGATAGCCCAGCTTCATGATCATGTCCCAGCCTTTAGAATTTTTGAGTTTAGGCTTAGCTCCGGCATTCTTGCGTGTTGTAATGGGTTTGCCTGCCGCATAAGCCCATGGGTAATTTATGTCCGTGACTGACAATATTGGCTTATTGCTCGGCCATAAAGTGGGGAGAACCTGGTCAGTGATGGCGTCCACTGCTTGGACGGTGGAAACACTCTTAACTTTGACCACTCGCCCCTGGAAGGGGAATTTTAGGCACTGATGGGCGGTGGAAGGTACCGCTTGCAGAGCGTTTATCCATGGACGACCCAGAATAGCCTTGAACATTGGGTCTTTGTCTAGGACGTAGAATTCCACCTCTATTTGTAACGGCCCTAGCTCAGCCTGTAATGTGATGACCCCGTGACATGCCCTTCTGGAATTATCATAAGCGGCAATGGTTGTCGGTGTCGGCTTCAGCATACTTTCAGGAATGTTGCAGGCACGCAGAGTACTTAATGGACAAACATTTATTGAAGCCCCAGTGTCCACTAGCACTGAGTCTATCACTGCCTGGTTCAAGGTGATGGTGACGCATAGCGGCATTTGGCGTGCTTCAAAAGGTGCGAGTTCGGCCTCAGAGAATGTGATAGCGGGCCCCCTGGTAATAGTGGCCAACACTGACGGCAAGCTGTCTACCGCCACATCTTCGTTCACTATGACCTTTTGCAGAAACGTCTTTAATGCTTCTTGGTGTAGAGGTGAACGTCTGATCAACTCTAAGACAGAGATCTTTGCCGGCATCCGGTCAAGATGTTGCAACAGGTCGTATGTGGAACCGGGCGCGGGGTCAACTTCATTGTCTTGTACTGCTGATGCTGAGATGGAGGGTATTTAGGGAGGTGCACTGGTAGAGGGGTAAGTCCTTTGAAATAACCGCCCGCTCCTGAGGGCAAGGTTTTGTGCTGGCATGGCTGTAGGTGGGCTCCCGCTTGACCCAGTGGGGTGAATGAGAATGGAAGGGATGGCAGTCTTGGTGATGGGGGATATGATAGGCATAGTAAGCGAAGGTTGTGGTGAAGGTAAAATGGGCGATGGGTGAGGTAAAGGGGCGGTTAGTGGACTGCAGTGATTGGTGGACAAGATAGTGGAAGGTATAGTAGGTGGGGAAGTATAATGTTGTGGGGGGATAGGCGAGAGAATATGGCTTCTCGGAGTGGTAAGTATGGTGGAAGGATGGATGACGGGGGAAGTTGTGGAAGGCATGGAAGGCCGAAGGATGGAAAAGACGGCGGGTGTGGTGGAGTGTGTAGGGATGTGGCGTAAGGTTAACAGGTGTGCGGGATCGTCAATGGTCCACCCTGCGTCAGGAGCCGGGTGGCGTAACATGTTGACCTGGGCCGGTGCCGGCGGCTGTTGTTGTTGTTGAGGAGCGGGTGCATGTACTGGCATGGGATTTTGGTGGATCCCTAAGTTTGGCTGCTGCTGCTGTTGCTGTGGCTGCTGCGGCTGGAATTGCTGAGGTTGTTGCTGAAACTGCTGTTGCTGTGGTGCTGCCTGTTGTGGCCTTGCTGGCCCTCTTCTCAGATCTTCAATCAGCTTCCTCATCTGAGCCCAATCGATCCTGTGACCTTCGTGCAGGTCGTATACCAGGTCCCTAAAATGATAACACCTCTCAATGGTGTGCCCCGGCTGCCGGTGATATACACAATATCGGGACAGATCGGCGGCCGGATTCATGTTTGGGCGCTCAGGTGGCAATTGTAAATCGCCAGTATGCATCAGCGCTGCAAAGACATTAGTGAGCGTCTCTGGGAGAGGAGGATAGTTGGCTCTTTTAGCAACCGGACGAGCAGGTGCGTAGGTAGCAGGCGGGGGAGTGTTATGGTATTGCAGTGGTTGCTGGGGCTGTTGTGGTGGTGGCGGAGATTGTTGTTGAGGGTGTTGCTGCGTGGGAAAGGAAGGGCGAGGTGATGCGGAGAAATGGGGGTTGCTTTGCTGGGGGAAGTGGGAGGTGGCAGTCTGGCTAACTACCTGCACCTGCTCGTTTGTTTGGACTCCCTCGGTAACAGGGCCCTGTGGTTTTCTGGAACTCTTGGGCTTCTGGGCTTCGAAGAGAGAATGAATGGGGGAGTCCTTAAACTGGGTCTGGATAAACCGGGCCCGACTGTACAGTTGATGCATACTGGTGATGTCATTTAACATTAGGACATTCCGGAAGAGAGGGGTTGCATTAGAAATGAGCAGTTTGATCTTTTCTTCTTCCGGAATCTGCCCGGGCACACGGGAGGCTATCTGCCTCCACCTATCAGCATAGGTAGCGAAGTCTTCATCAGCTTTCATCTTCTCGGCCACTAAGTCCGTGAATGAGTATTCGGGTCCGACCCGATCTTGGAATCTTTGCACGAATTTCTCCTTGATCGTCTTGAAGCTCCCAACCTCCTCTAGTGGCAGAGCGTAAAACCATTCGAGTGCCACCCCGTCCAGGGATCGCCGGAATAGATATGCAAGGAGGTGATCGTCATGCTGGTATGGTCCCGACTCGTACAGGAACTCCTTGATGTGGATGAACGGGTTACCATTCCCGTTGTACTTTCGGTATGTCGGGAGCTCTGACTGGGAAGGGAATCGGATGTCCCGGAAATTAGGAGTGAGAGCATCCGCGAAGGATGGTGGGCCAACCCTCTTATTGAGGAGATCGATCTGCTGTTGGAGAACTGCCAAGCGATCGTCACTTCCTTGTTGAGGTAGAAGGACTTGAGGTGGAACTGAAGGGTAGTGAGAGGCAGCTGGATGGACAGTAGAAGCCGAGGGATAATGGGAGACAGCCGGATGGATAGTGGGGGCCGTGAGCCCGTAAGATGGATGTTGAGCCCAAAAGGGGCCCACATCAGCGTAAGCGAGTTGAGCTATTCCGGGCTGCAACCGAGTAGAATCCACTTGGGCCAGAGGGGCCTGTGGTGCTGATGAGACGGCCACGTGGGCACTAGCACGAGGAGACAAGGGCATTTGACCCTTCCCTTTGTCTGCAAGAGGATGGGCCGAAGTAGAAGCCTGACCAGATTGATATGTTGGAAACTGGAGGACCTGTGGGCGAAGAGGGGTATGGTCCACTGGGGCAACAGACGGTGCTCCGGACCTTTCAGCAGGATGGGTGGAAGGGACAGGAAGGGTTACAGCGGGCGGGACCTCTGCCCCGAGGGCTTGCTTGAATATCTGGAGTTGATCCTGATCAAGTTGGGACATGAGTTGGAGTAATTGGCTCGCCGAAGGAGAGCCAAACTGAGGGAGCGTGGGTGGCGCAACCTCAGCGATGGAGGAAGGGGGAACAAAGACGAACCCCTCCCCATTCAGGGGGGAGGCAACCCCGGAGACGTCCTCGAGGAGCCCCTGAGGAAGAGAATCCTCGCGGGCGGGGATGGACCCGAAAGAAGACATGCTGGATGATGATGAGTTGAATAAAGGGTTGCAATAGAGGGAGAGTAGAGAATCGCCCCTAGGAGATGATCCCGAGGGAGGGGAACAATGCTGCATGCAATGGGATGCACAAACTAGAGAGACTTAAGACCAAAGTACACAAGTAGAAGCAAAAAAATCACACAATGAAAGGTGGAGACGAGAAGGGAGTCAACCAAGTATGCGCACACTTTGAATGATACCGCAAGTTTTCAGAATTCTTTTCTCTTAGGCTTAGTGTTTTGATTAAAATGTAGAGTTCGCTCAGACACTTGGGAGCCTAATAACGGTATGATGGGGGAACTGGCTGACTCTAAGGGGGGTCACTCTCCACGTATGCAGAACCTAGACACGGTGTGGCGATGGTACAACCGGCCCGGCGTCCGTGTGGGAATCCACGGCTCACGGGGACTTACGGAGGTCCTCGGCAAGATTCCCTAGTCGGCTCCAAGGAATATGGAGACGAGAGGAAATCCTACCTCGGTAGGAAATGCAACTACAGTATGAAGTGAATGATCCTAGGTGCACCGGAGTGCATGCAAAGCCTAGCCTAGAAATCTAGCAATCACATATGAAGTCAAGTGATAAAATCATGAAGCGATCAATAATATGATAGAAAATAACAAGTGGACAGCAGGGGGACCAATGCTGGGAATAACAATCAGGGATAACAAGTGCCAGCCGTAGACTCTACACCAAAATAACGGTCTACTGGGGACCGCTGAATTGATTATAACGGCTCTGGAAGAACCGCTAAAGTGCAGAGCTCAAAACGCGAATGGCGGCCTGATGATGACCGCTATACAAGTATGACGGCGCGATGGAGGCCGTTAAATGAGCAGAGTACAACAGTGATAATTGCCGAGAATACCAGAGACCGACGGCTGAAAGAGAACCGTTGTACTGAGAATGACGGCTGATCCAGAGCCGCCGAACTTCACAGAGACAGAGATTGGTCAGCAAACCAGAAGCACGATGGGCATTAGAAGTCCCACCGTGATCGCCAAAAAAAGGAGAGGTGTTGATATGTTATTCCTCCTCGAGTTAAATAATATTGAAGAGATAAAAAAACAGGAGGAAAGATGAAGCTGTTGACCGTGATCGCCACCCGGTGAAAGCGCCGGGACTCGGAAGCTACGGGAGAATGCGGGTCCGTTCCTCCACTCCTCCTGGCCGGCCAGAAGGTGCGGGCCTCGTACTTTTGGTTGCTGACCTGAAAGCAAACGGTGAAACACACAGATAAACGGAGATTAGCTAAATGATAGTGTAGTAGGTGTACTAATTGAAACAAAGCAAAGGAAGAACATGGCCCGGCGATACCTGGAGGTTTTGAAACCCCGTTTAGGGCGCCGGAAACAATAGGAAAGATAATAAATGCCAACGAAATGATGTATGTGATGTGTGATGCAGTGGAGAAAAGACGTGTGTGTGGTGAGCAAACAGAGAAGAACTAGAAACACAGAAACATGAAGCGTGAAGTTCCCTGCACCGGGGGCCTGCGAGGGATGTAGAAGGCCCCCACTCCCTGACGAACGGGCGGATGCTGTATGAGATTTGGCGATGGAATTCGACAGCACTTCGTGATGGTCCCCCCCTCTGTCTCAGAACCCGTGAGCTATATATAGAGCCCAGGGCTTCGAGCTTAATCAGGGATTAACAATGAATGATGTCGGTCAAGGACCGGTATATGATAGCATCGTGTCAATATTGCCAACGACATTCTCCTCTTAATTCGCCTGGAATCACGGGGTCTAATCTGGGTGGCCGTAACAATGACGGTCGTAAGGAGGCCGCCAAACAATTATGACGGTCTGGGAGAGGCCGTCCAATAACTATGACGGTCCTGTAAAGACCGTTATGCTTAAAGGCCAGTCAATGCCCGGACAAACAACTTTTCGTGAAGCACGTGGCTATGACTGACTGTCGGGCCTCTGACGCCTTTTCTTGTCGGCAAATAATGACGGTCCATGGACGACCGCTATATTGACCATAACGGTTGTCATGGAGCCGTTGTTCAAAGCATATCACGAGATACAAATAACCCGGGGCAGCGGAACACAACGGCCCAGTGGGGACCGTTCTATTGACAAAAACGGTTTATAACAGACCGTTGAACCCAATGAGAGGGAGGGAGGCCTTCTTTGCTGGGAAGAGCCCAAAATACTGCCAGAAGAATAATCTCTCATGTGATTGACTGCTTCGGACAATAATTGAGGCGAAGGAAATGATTCGATTTATCGGTTAAAAAACGGGTGTCAACAATCTCGTCACGGTAGGAGTGGAGCTGCAGCGGGACCAAGCACCGCAGCCTGACCGAAATGGAAGTGGTATCCACCCATGATACCTGATAGGGACAAGGTTGGTCTACGGGTGTGAGACCAAGACGGGCGACAGCGTTGGTGGAGATTGCATTGATACAACTCTTGCTATCGATGACCACCTTGCAAATTTGCTTTCCCAGCCTACAGAATACATAAAGGATAGTAGTCCGACGCCAGTCATCACTGACCTGTGTTAGGGTGCTAGGCCCGGATACAGAGGGGGGGGTGAATGTATCCCTCTAAAAAATATAGCCCAAATTAAAAACTCAGATGCTAGGCAAATTCTGGAATTAAACTAATTCGATTAAGCAAAATAACAAGCAGGTGGAGCGAGCCTATCCAAGCATCTAGCGGAAGCAAATCAAGCAATCAAACCACTGCTCAATAGATTTTTTAGGTGGTTCGGTCCTCCAGACCTACATCCACCCCTCACTCCCAACCGGAGTGAGGGTTCACTAGCAAACGCTAGAACCAAGCAGACTCAGTCTGCAAACAGTTGCTGTCACACAGCTTGACCAGGGGAACAGCCTCCCCTCTTCCTCCCAACCGGAGGGACACCCAAGTGACTCCCAGCCACTTGGAAACCAGAGGTCGCAGACCTCTCTTCCTCCAGACCAGGAGGGACCCCTGGACTTGCAACCCGCAAGCCTAGAACAGGAGGACCAATCCTCCCTTCCTCCAAATCGGAGGGAACCCACAAGTAGCTCCCAGCTACTTGCAACCGGAGATGAGATCTCTCTTCTCCTGACCCACCAGGAGGAACCCGATCCCCAACAGGGCAATCAGAAGAACAAGGATTAACCAAATGAAAAAGGAAAAATAAGAAAGGAAAAATACACAGCGATCAGAAACCTGTAAAGAAAGATAACATAGATGTGGCTCGCATGGAGCTGACTGGCCTGGATTTGATCCACGGTCCAGTAGACAGATCTTCAGGTAAGCTTCTCTTCCCTCTCACTTTCTTTTTCTACTTCTTCACTCTTTTTCTTCTTCTTTCGCAGGCTCTCTCTGTCTCTTCTCTTCTCTTCTCTGCAACTCTTCTCTTCTGCTGGATCGAGCACTCAGCACTTCTGCACTTCTGCTATTCTGCTTCTCTATTTTCGATCACTCTTCTTCAGACAACCGAGACTCCCCTTTATAGCAGCTCGAGCAGAGGCAGCACTGGGCGCGTGTGTCCTCCACATTTCCCGCCCAGATATTTGGCCACGTGTCAGCATTTCAGCTCCTTGGATCACGTGCCAGACACCTGCACGATTAAAGAAGTGTTCAGTCGATGAACAAAATTAACACAGGCTGTGCATAGTTAAGCAATGTATAGACTTATAGAAATCAATATAGCAAGTGTGTACAGTGTGAGGGAGTGTATAGACTTAGAAGTCTTCATGCGTGCTCAGTGTATATACTTGCTGAAGAATGCATTATCATAACAGGAGAGTGTGTAGACTTCAGTGTAAATCATGAAGGAATCGAGTGTATAGACTTGGAACAATAGTTAACCAAGTGTGTATCATGTGAGAGTGTATACACTTGGAGGTCTTCAGCGTCTTCAGTGTATGGACTTAATTAGTTCAGGGCAATCCATAGCAATGTATAGACTTAGGCGTTCTGTTCAAAACAAAACCAATGTACAGACTTCATGTTGTACAGACTTGATCTTGATCAACAGACCTTTGGACATCAGCCCAAGGCGTCAATGCTTCCATCGTGCAGCGTCGCCTCTGCTCCTCAAGCGAGATGCTCACGCCCTTGGCAACTGGCCAATGCGTCAACGCATCCAGTGTCAACGTCGACGCAGTGAACAAGACAGATGATGAACAATGCATGAACTAGCCTTACCAGTGTGTAGACTTTACATTGCTCAGCCACTGTATAGACTTCACGAAGCCTAACCAGTGTACAGACTTGGAACGAGTGTGCTGTGAGCACTGTATAGACTCAAGATATAACAACCAAATGTATAGAGTTGTGGTCGGACAACTCAATGTATAGACTCGAAGCAAGAGGCCAGTGTTCAGACTTTGAAGAAGAGATGCACTGTTCGCAATGTACAGACTTGAAAGTGTAAGACTCTTAATAAGACGGTGAACAGTGTATTGACTTGATGCCCAACGGTGATGTATAGACTTCGACAAGCTTGAGCCTGTGTATAGACTTTGCCAGAGTGAGACGATGCATGAGACGCTCGGCTGTACAGACTTGCAAAGTTCTGAATGAGACGATCGGCTGTAGGACCGATGTACAGACTCTGAATGTAAAGGCAGGCTGTATAGACTTGAATCGCTTGAAGCGATGTACAAACTTGGTGAGGCTCAAGCAGTGTACAGACTTGTGAAGGCTTCAGCGTTGTACAGACATGGAAGTACCACTGTGGATGTATGGACTTGAGTAAATGAAGCCGATGTACAGACTTGCCTATGCGAAGCCACTGTACAGACATTGAAAACGTGAAGCCAGTGTACAGACTTGAAGAACAGTTCAATGTATTGACTTAGCGTTGCTTGAGCTGAAGACAATGTGCAGACTTAGCGATGTATAAACTTTGCCCAAGGAACCGAATGTATAGACTTTGCCACAGTCTAATGTACAGACTTTGCAAAGTGAACGAGCCAATGTATAGACTTCAAAAGAAGCAGTCCGATGTACAGACTTCAAGAACTCTAGACAACGGACGCTGTACAGACTTCAGCTAAGTAGGCCACAGGCCGATGTGTAGAGTTTGGATTTGAAGACCAGTGTGCAGACTTCAAGTTTAACTGTGGATGTACAGACTTCAGGTGTGAAGACCATTGAATGCAAATGCAATCTTCAAACTTCATTGTATAGACTTGGAGAACCTGAATCAATGTGCATACTTGGAACGCCTGAAAACCAATGTAAGGACTTGTATAAAACTGATGAATGAACTGAGGGGTCAACCCATCAGCACAAGGGGTTGACGCACCACAGACCAGACCAATGAATAAGTGAAGTTAAAGAGGCACCAAGCGTCAACGCATTGCCCAAGCAGCGTGGACGCAGCAGTATAAAGATTTCTTACTGCTACCTCTGAAGTGCCTTGGCAGCGTCGACGCTGCAGTTCGATGGGTCGACACTGCAGTATCAAACTTCAGTCTAAGGAACAATAGTAACAGGACTGAACATAATCAAATATGCAATGCCATATCAGAACTTATGAGGAACTGCATTATGATCAGAAAGTGAATACTAGCATGAAGACTCACACAGCAAGTTGACTCACAGTGAATAACTCACCTCAAGGACCAATCATCAAAACCACCATTAAAACCATCATCAAAATCACAGGGGCACGCACAACAATCTCCCCCTTTTTGATGATGGCAACACTACATTGGTATCCTCTGACGACCCCCACGTTGGTATCGTCCGAATGCTGGGAATCCTGGGCCTCACCTCCCATCTCATAGTACTCGTCAGCTAGCTCTTCATATGCCTCATAGCTGACTAACTCGAGGCCCGTAGAGGTGGTATCCTCGGCCTGTGTGTCCCCAATGTGAAGAGATGGGCGGGTGGGACACTAGTTGGTGAAATGGCCAAACCCATTGCAGCGATAACACTACTGCCGTGATCCACTAGGCTCCCCAATCATAGGTCCTTTACCTTTATCCTCCCAACGGATAGAAGGTGTAGGCAACAAAGGACGTGCAGGAGGTGCGGGTGCCGGTGGACGGGCTGTGGGTGGGGCCGTAAGATGCTGGGGACGAGGAAGGTCCCTCGGGGGTGGAGGACGAGGCCTAGGAGCAAAGGGCTCGGGGCGAGCGGGCTCTTGAGGTCGAGTCATGGGGGCCCTCGGATACGTGCTAGATGAGCCACGGGGCTCGACACTACGAAGGGGAAAGGAGCCCAACTGATGGGGTGACTCAAACTCGGCCTCGAACTGCTCTAATTCGAGAGCGATCTGATATGCCTGCTCCAAAGTGGTTGCATTACGGTGAAAGAGTTCATATTGATAATTGGGCCACAAATCTCTTCGAAAGTGGGATATAGTCATGGTGCTCTCTTCCGTGACCCCACACCGTAAGTAATACTCATCGAACTCGGCGGTGTACTCGGTCATGGATCGGTTCCCTTGGGAGATGCTTTGCCACTTGTCTATAAGACGTTGGCAATATGAGGCGGGAAGGTATTTCTCCCTCAATTTGATTTTCATATCATCCCAAGTACCGATTTGGGGTTGACGTCGCTGATTGAGTAGGCTCTCCACATTGATCCAATAAGTTTGGGCCTGCCCTTGCAGCTTCATCTTCGCGTATCGGACTCTTCGGTGGTCCGTCATCTCAAACCACTCAAAGTACCGGTCCATGCCGGACTCCCAATCTAAATACACCCAAGGGTCCAAGGACCCGCTAAAGGTGGGACGGTCCGC